>MUZC01001342.1:53023-88256 GCA_002072015.1 Radix auricularia
AACAAAAAAAAAAAAAAAAAAAAAAAAAAAAAACAACAAAAAAAAAAAACAACAAAAAAAAAATACAAAAAACAACCTAAAACAAAACAAAACAATAGGAACAAAAAAAAGAACACACGCTGGGTCTATGTAGTCCGTTATCTAAAGAAAATAATCGTTGAAGTTATTTCAGATCTGTCGTATGTAGATTCAATTTTACTTCCTTGAATTCTTTGAAATATTCTACAATGATTACTTTTTATTAAAAAAAAATAATATACCAAACAACTAGACTTGTTAGACACACTAACAGCATAAATGAATCCCACCTCACTATATCCTCCACCTTAGAAAATTTTGAACACAATGTCTTTGAGTCAATATTTTGTTATATTTATTAAAGACGAGCAAGCATGGATATGCATGTTTGTATATAAATAGTCCCCCGGTTACGACGGTCGCATCCCGACTTACGCTGTTTCATGGTTAAAAACGAGCCCACATAAAGAATAATATTGCGCGTTATTCTTTATTTTTTAATGTGTTTTTTTTTTCAACTTTTGTTTTTCATGGGGTAATGAATTGTTTTCTCTATTTGAAATCAAAAAGTTTTTAAAAAATATTTATTATTATTTCAACCTACAACTTAAGTCTGCGATTTTTTTCATGGCGAAGTTTTCAATCACGTCAGTAAAGCTAAATAAGCTTACAAGTTCCTTTTCAATACTCATTAGAGAGAGCATATTCAGTCTTGGTTGTTCAATACGAATTCTAACTCATTTTTGTATTCTTTTCAACTTTGAAAAGGATCGCTCTCTGCTGCCGTTTAAAGTCATCATTGAGAGATAGATGCGAAGTTCGATGCTACATTTGTAAATAACTGAAATTTAGCTCATTAAAAAACAGCACAATTTATTTTTAGCTTTGTGCACTTGTTTTGAGTTTCACATTGTGCTACTTCCTTTTCCTTACCCTAAGCCTGGGGCTGGACAATAAGTTTTTTAAGAGTTCTGAAAATTGGACTGATTCTGAAGGTAAGCAGTCTTCGAAATCACTTTAATATTCTTCATTAACTTGGCTGCTGCCCATTGAATGACGTCATTGCTGAGCTCAGAATGGATGTCTTTATATGCGCTTAATGGATGTTGAGGGGCTTCAAAAAGTTTGTCAATGATTACCATGAATACCATTTTGGTGATATCAAACTGACACTTTCTCTTCTTTGATAGTATTCTCGATTATTTATACTTTTTTCCCACGGACTTGTCCTTTCCTTTGTCTTCATATGAATCCATTAAAAATACTGTCTTTTAACAAACTCAATGAGATTCTTCAAATACTTGGCTGAAATCAAAGATATTCTCGGCTCTTGAAGGAATAATTTTGTTTTCCGAAATCTCTCTAAAATAGTTTCCAAAAATTCAAGTAACATAGCGACTTTAAGTTGTTTAAGTTCCCTCCGAAATCTTTCTGCTTCAAGTCAGCAGACACGGGGCTTATTTTTGTTAGTTACTAGTTCTTTCAGAGCTGCAATATTTGTGAGAGGCGTGTTGTGTTGTTGTATTGACATGGTATGAACGTGCGAGTATGAAACACGTGGTGTGTGATGTGAACGGAAAAAAGTGTATGGTCATGAAGGGAGAGGATGGATGGCTATTAATGTAAGGTTCGCTATGTAACAGAGGTTGATTCTAAGATTCATTAAAGATACTTGTTACCCAGACTACAAAGAACTGAAGTCGTGTTTCTAGACTTGCAAGTACTTTTACAATATTCTCGTAGTATGAGTTATAAACACACATTACAGCAGGGCCGGCTTTAGGCATAAGCAAACCGGCAACCCCCCAAGGCGTCCGATTAGTCTCATTATTAATGGAGGCCTCGCACAAAAAATATTTCAATATTTATTTTATAATTTTATTCTATTACATTTTAAGCCACCAAATTCACTTGATTAGGGCCTCCATTCCCTTAGGCCAGCCCTGCTTACAGCATTATGTCGGGCTGACCATCTTGTGTCAGACAAGGCTTTGTTAACATGTATCACTTGTATGTGTTTTGGAAGTATCTGTCGACGATGAGAAGTTGCAACAAGCCAGGTATAAAGATTTTGCAGAAGACAACTGCTCCACGTTTCCCAACCAAGTGAAAGGAATGAGCTGTACAGGGCAGAAAATGAGCAGCACTGCACTTCTTACAAAGATTAGCCCAGACTCTGTTATATTATCCTACTTATAACTACAGCATTGACTTATGACTGTCAAGGGCATTTTCAGGGATTCATACAAACATTTGCCCATCTTTATTATACATTACGATAACATTCAAATTATTGGGGGCCCCTGGCTTTAGCCCGCTCAGCCCCCTCCCTTTAATCAACCAAAGGGGAGGGGTCACGCATCTGTGACGATGTGTGACTAGGGGGCGGGTGTGTTTAAAATGTGTCGTCACATCAAAAAACCCCGAAGCATTAAATAAAAGTCCCCTTAAATATTTGGTTTTTTACAATTTATTTAATGACGTTTTCAATGGCTCCCCGCGTGTTACAATACTAGAGTGCATACTTACACTAAATACATATTTATATGACAAAATACTTATTAGCAACATGCTAATTTATAATGAGAAAATTATGGCTTTGGAGAGGGGTATATAAACTTTGTGACGTCATAGCGGGACCAGGGGTTGGGGTTTACGTTTTTGTGACAAAGAATGACCCGGGTGAAAAGGGGGGGGGTAAAATTGGTAGCCTCACGTGACGTAATTTATGGACGTCCCCCTTAAATCATGAAGGGGTGACACCATGAGCTACCGCCCCGGGTGACACCAACCCTAACGACGCCCCTGGTTAGATGCTTATGTGAAAAAATAAAAAAAATACCTTGAATGATTTTTGGTATTTTATTCCAGAAAGATGATTTTTCACGACGTCTCCTAGAATTTCTACGAACTCAGCTTGAATTTGAGTTTACAAGTTTTACCCCTTTTCACATGATGTTCTTGGAGTGCTAACTCGTACTTATCAAGCAATGTCATTGGTTCCAGAATATTACATTTATATGCAACAGTATTTTCCTCTTTGCCACAATTTTGCTTAGTTGGAAAAATTTCAAACATTTTAACAAGAACTTCTTGCCATTTTGTTTTCTTTTTCTTTTACAACGTATTGGTATTCTTTTAATAATAGTCCCTTTTTAAAATCCTATTTCTGATTCCTTCCGATTGCAAACAACTGTGGTAATGCTGAGCATTTATTCATGAGTTGCTACTTCTATATTTTATGTATGCAAAGTTTCAAATCCTTTTCATAAACAATATTTGTTTATTGAGTTGTTTATTTGTTTATTTTGAAAGCAAAAGACTTGCAAATTAAGTTAATGATGCTTTGCAATGGAAGAATAAATCAATTAAGCAATCAAGCAGTTTTCCACCCCACTTGTTTAAATATGTTGAAACAGTACTTGAATCAATTATATTTACCATCACATTAGTTTCATGTTCGTACACCACTTTACCCCCTGTGTTTTTCAGCTCAGTGGCATTTGAATTTGCAGACTACATTTATTATGGAGTTTGAATTTTAGGTATTAGAAGCGTTCTCGTGATTTCAAATAGTTTCATCATTTATATTTTTTATATCTTGGCTTTTTAAAAATTAAAATGTATTTAAACGTTTTTCAATTTTAGAAACTAATTAAAAACAAGGATTTAGCTGCCCTTCTCCCAAGCAATATGCTACTTAGAGCCAGTGTTGCCAACTCAATGTGCCTATTTTTTCCAGGCAGGAACAAAAAACAATTTTCGTATGAGCCTAAAAATTCCCACTTGCATTAAATTTGTTCAATCCCGTTGGCGAAGCGTAGACAAACACGTCAAAAAAACCTAGATCCGAAATAAAGAAACATAGGTACGCTAAAAAAAACAAATATGACGTCGCAAATAGCGACAAAAAAACCTAGCCAACACGTTTAAAAAAACAACCTAGAAGCAAGATAGCAAACCTACATAAGTTAAAATTTAACAAAATTTAAGGTCTTAAAGCCTCCCCCATCACCCTAAAAAAAGTATATCTTATTTGAAAATGAACAAGCGTCAAATAATTTCATTTTATTGTCATTCAAGTGTGTATTTGATTTTTAAAAAATTGTCAATTTATAATGTTCCTACATTTAAGGCCAAATCGTCACAAAATTCCCGAATTTCTATTTCAATAAAGTTTGCTAAAAAATTCCCACGATTTGTTAAATTTCCCAGGAGTTCGCAACTTTGCTTAGAGTATTCATTATGCTTATGTTTGAAATTGATAGGGAACAGTGATGTTTTTTTTATACAGCAGTAGCTGCTGTTAAATTTAAGGAATCAACACTGTGGAGATTTTTCATACTACTTAAGCCTCTGCATTTGTCATTACAGTGGCATTTGTACCAGCAAAAATTATAGCATATAAAAAGTTTAAATGTTGTACAGAAGAAACGCTCACATACTTTATGATATCTCCTTGTTTAGTTTTATGTTATTGTGATAAAAAGCTCCATTTTCTTGTAAACTTTTCCTTAATAAAAATAAATAAGGACTTGGAATTTGCCGCCCCTAGCCAAGTTCTGCCCGGGGCGCTCGCCCCCTTGTCTCCCCTCACTACGCCACTGTCTTCAACAAATAATAGCAAACAATAATACACAGTCATCGACTAGAGAATTCGAGCACTAATCCCACCCCTGCTTCACATGAAGACAAACAACCATTAACGCTATCTCTGTTACAAATATCTCCTGTACAGATTTTAAGGTTTGTGTGTTTATTTTCGTGTATTATTTTATTAATATTAACCGATAAACTGCGTTGTCGTAAACAGAAAGTTTAAGTATAGACATGTCTCTTGAGTAAGATTGTTTAAAAAATATTTTATTTTTTTTGCCTGAACCATTTAATGAGTTAACAAAAATAAAATACAACATACTGATATATATTTTTTTAATGTACCTTTAATGTAAATTTAATGCGGTAAAATATTGTAAACTTATTTTATATCTGAAATTTAACAAGTAAACATATTTTTATTTCTAAATGTTTTTATAATTTAAAAATTTGAAAGGACTAGAAGACTAGAAGACCAAAGAAAAAAAAAAGTAAAAAAAGCTATAAAAATATAAATGAAATATTTACCAATGTTTTTTTTTTTTATTAACGTACATTTTTATTTAGTTAATTGTATGAAGGTGAGACCTTATAAATCGTTTTATGATTACCGCTTTCTCATTTTGTTTCGTTTGACCAACGGCTCATGTTATTGTTAAAGATATCTACCTCTATCTCCTGGGAATATTTTAAACCTTAATAAAAGTCGCAAAAAGCAATGTTTTTAAAAAAAATAATAATTATATCTTACGTTTGCCTTTGTAGTTTTGTTTACAACTTATCCCACGCATTCAAAGTAATTAGTCGTCCATAAGAATACACTTGACGAAAAGACGCAAACATTTGTCATCGCTAGAGATGACAACCCATCGACACCCACCCGCAGCTTCCGTGTACCTGATTATCAAGTGCGCTTATACTAACCTTTAAAATAGTCATGTTGTCATGCGCAGTTGTAAGACGATCCTATCTGTTCTTGCAACACGCAGGAATAAAAAAGAAGAACTTTAAACATTAAGACCTGCTGTTAATGTTTTCAATACCACGTGACGTGTTTGACGTTATCAACCGCACAACTATTGTGGCAAGACACCCTAGCAATCGGAGCCCGACCCATCAATTAACCACCGAACCACCACTTTATCTTTAAAAAAAAATGTTAGACATGCAGTTATTATATTAGCATAGAAAGTTAATTTGAAACATTTAAAGTTGAGTTAATAAAGGAGATCCATAACAATTTTTTTTCCGGCTATCGCTAAGTTTTGTCCCAAAACCCAGGAGGAAATATTTGCCAGTAAAGAATTTAAGATGACGGCTGAAATTACTTTTGGATTTAGTGGTATATATCTTTATCAGGGTCTTATAATAAAATTTAAAAAATAATAATATAGGTTTAAAAAAAAAACCATTTTGCCAATATCAATGATTTCTAGCCTTTTTGAACTATATAGAAAAGACTTATGTAATTACTTTTTTTTTTTTTAATTGTTCATCCTTACAATATAACAAAACACATCAATCCTAGTTAGAATCAGTAATGTTTACAGTACACAAATAAGGAAAAATTGTTTTTTTTCCGTGTCATAGTTTTTTTTAAAAAAATATTTCTTTATTTTTATCTGCGAAAGAGTTTAAGACTTATTTTTTAATACGCTCCAGGATTTAACCTTCTCGGGCCAAACACTTTGGTGACCATCACCATATTCCTACCCTAGTATGAACCATCACCCCCCTATTCTCATCTCACGACCAACCACAACATCTCACCACCCGCACACCCACCCCGCCACCACTCAACACCGTTTATGCAGCGACTGTTGATCGTTGCGATAACGCGAGACCAACTTCACACAAATCATCGTTGCGTCGTTACGCGATTCTCACATATGTGCAATAATGGTGCTTAGTATACCGTGAAATTTTTTTTTTGAAACATAAAATGTCATGACTTTTAGGTTCTTATTGTTACTTCAAATATCTAATAGACCTCGTCATTTTTATTGGAAAATTTATTACGGTAATATAATTACCCAGTGTTTTTTTTTTAATTTTTAAAGTCAAATTTAATACAATTTAGTAAAGATAAGGAACTACATGCAGGTGTATAAATATTGTGAAGGATGCATCTTATCAGCTATTTGTTTGTTCTTCGTTGATTTCAGACCGCCTACTGAACAATAAAAAAAAAACAGTTTCGTCATTTTTCGGAAACTCACAAATTTGTTACTTATTGATTCTTATGAATTTATGCTTAAAAACATTGCTCTGTTAAAATGTATTTAAAAACAGAACCTTACGCAATGATTAAAGACTTTTCCGGTCATAGAAATGACAAGCCCTTTACAAATCGTATAAATTCTTATCAGAGTTTTGAATGTGGATGAAAAGCTGGTTTTCCTTGTTTCTTCCTGCAACACATCCAGGCCCAATTTCCGGACGGGAAAAACGAAAATGTGTGTGTGTTTATTCTTGCATACGGAATAAGAAATTTGTTTTTTATCCTTATGTCTATATAAGGGTTGTATTAAGTTATCTTTGTGTTGTATTTCTAAATTAGAATTAATTGCTTTATGTATAATTATTACTTTACTCTTGATTCTTTTATCCTCTAGTGTAGGCTCTCTAAACTACGGCCCGTGGGCCAGATGCGGCCAGCAAGGCACTCTCATCCGGCCCCTGGAAACCTTTTAATCTAAAAATAGATACTATTTTTTACCTGCAGCTTTCCACAAAAATGTGTTTAGTAAGCCCCCAAACTGCTGTTTGATAGTTAATGCGGCTGTTCGGTAGAAACGTTTGGTGACACCTGCTCTAGTGTTTCAAGGCTTAATGATATAACTAAGGGTGTTATTCTTGTCAGTTTTGATTATCTCCATCAATAAATTTGGCAATTTTTTTTTCGAATTTTGTCTAGTTATCAATATTTTCTTTGGTGGATGGCTCCAATATTCTAGTAAACGTCTCACAAAGGTGAGATAGCATTTTAGCTTTATATCTCTATTATATTTTTTAAAGTTTCTTTTTATAAAGCCTGTGTTTTATTGGATTGGTTTATAGCTTCATTGACATGGGAATTTCCAAAATAGTTTCTTATTTATTATGCCTTCTAAGTATTTTGCATCATTAATTTGGGTTAGTTCTTTTCCGTGAATGAAGTATTTTGAATTTACTTTTTTCCTTTTCTTTCTTACTCTGAACAGTTGACATTTTTCAGGGTTTAAAGACATACCCCACTTAGTTTCCCATTTAACTAATTTATTTATGTCTTCTTTGTAAAATTCTGCTAGCTTGTTCTGATTTAATTGTTCTATACGTTATACAAACATCAGCAAATAACTTAAATTTTCTTCCTGTGGAGATGTGGGGTAAATTATTTATACAAATTAAAGAGATTTAGGGGCCCAGCATAATTCCCCGTGGTACTCATGAGTAAAAGTTTATTTTTCCCTCCTTTGTAATATGTCACAGAAATTAGATTGAAACCCCAAACACAGCTTTTTGTACCTATGTGTCGAAATCCAATTTTCTTCTCTCCACACTCTTAATCCTTGTCAGTTCTTTTTTCCCCAGATAGTCTTTTATAAGAGAGTTCATTAAGAATTGAGTTTTAAGTGTAAAAAATTTCACTTTAAAATAAGAAATTAAATAATAATAATTTACATAATTTTCTAATATGTCTTTATAGTTTTTTTGTTTTTTAATTTTCACACTACAAATATAAAACGTTCAATGAATTCAGCTGAACTCTTTGTAAGGTATTGTATTGTAATTTTTTTCACGAAATGAATTAGAACGGGAAATTAATTTTTTTTTATTAGTTCTTAGATATTTTTCATTGTGAAGAATGATTTTATTATGGATTCAAACTAAAAGTTTTCCGCAGACTCAGCGTTGTTGGTGGAAAACAACTGCCTGAATTTCATTTAGTCATTAATCTGGATATTATTATAATTATCTAAGATTTTATCAAAAGTTGACTTGGTAAAACAGACACGATCATTAGCACAACTTTCAAGTATTCAATCAATTAAAACAAACAAAACTGAAGGCAAATAAACAATTTTAAATCTATATATAAAACCACACAGAGGAGTATTTATTTTTAAAGATTGACATTTTTTAATCGCCTAAACCGATCCAACCAGGAGGGTAGTAGTCTCGTAAGTCAGCGCCAGCCATCAACGGTGTTCCTTTAGCTAAATATCTATTGTAATAAATGGTGATGCCGTTAGCCAACCAGGCGGACCACCATCCGTAGGTTCCGCCCGCCAATATCACGTGATGACAACTGGCGAGGACACCAAAATGCAACAGGGCCGAACCTGGCTCCAATATTTTGACGCCTGTGAAATTTAAATTTCTTTGACACCACCCAAGGTCGTCGCTGCCGACGACAAAGATTATGTTGGTGTTATTGAGCAGTGACCTCATTCTTTCAAACGCGCCTATGAAGTAGGAAGCCTTGGCGACTCCGTAACCTGCTCTTTGGTTTCTGCCGGACAGGAAGTCGCCACGCCTGACGTGGACGCCCACAAGGACGTGACCTTTGGCACGACCACCGAACTTTTCCAAAATTTCTCTGATCGACTTCTTTAGAGACGCGCTAAACGTGAATTCTCGCCTTACGTGCTCATCAATGTTCCTGAAGTACTTCCACACTTGTAAGTAGCCTGCTAGGGTTATGTTAACCTTCGGTAGGTTTTGAAATCTAGTATCAAAGGCTGCGTACTTGGTTTCTCGTAGGGTCAAGAATCTAGGGTAGAATAAAAATGTAATTAAAATTTGTCGAGATTATATTTCTCAGACCTAGCATTGCATGTTTTTTTGTTGACACGAAAAGGAAGTCTAATAAATATTTCTGTTCAAAGCACGCATTTTTAAAACCTACAGAAAAGAGAAATAATTATTAATAACTTTAAATTTAACATTGTTTAGTAATAAATTCTTTGAGATACTTGAATTATTTATAAAAAAATTAAGACAGTAATTATATCATGCATTCATATTTATAAATGTCAAACAAATTTAAAAGATAAATGAATGTATTAATTTATATCAGAGAGCAAATTTATTCAATAAAAAGTTTTTTTGTTTTAAATAAGATTTTAATTTATTAATTTACTGATCGGAGCAATCTAGCTTTAATAACGCTATTTTAATATAGTATGTAATATTGTAAAAAAAAAAATTGAAATACAGGTAATTAAATTGAGTCGGGAGCTTATTTCAATTCACGGAATTAGAAAACGTATCAGCAAAGTCCTATTTCGTAGGTATTTTAAAAACGTGGGTGAAAAATATTCACCGTTTTCCACACTTTAGAGAAGATCGAAGATATAAATAAAAGAAACAGGCTTTCGTTAAATTGGTTTCTTTGATAAAATTATTGGTAAAAATCATCACAAGGGGCACAAACATGAAATAAGTAAACAATGAAAACGCCAGTTCTCTTGACTGCGTTTATTATTTAACAGATATTTTACCAAAGCCACAACAAAATCCTAATGCTTTTTATTTTTATTTACCGATAGGAATACTTAAATTTTTGGGAATGTGGTGGTCGAGAGCCCGACCGTCGTACCAAGGATCAAGTGTCTCACTTTTGTGTCATTTAAATTTCTACTAATTCAATGCTATTTATAGCATTTTAAAAAACAAACAAGAAACGTGAAAGAAGACGAAATGGGAACCCAATCGGAATATGATCAAATTAAACTATATGCTACAAGGAACTTTTATTTGTTAAATTTTCATTAAAAAAAAATTATGCAGCGCAGTTTCCAGCCCACGGCTGGATTCACCAATCATTAGAAACGTGGGACGTGGTGGCCGAGAGGTAGCGCCCTCGACTGTCATACTGATGGTCACGAGTTCGAATCCACACGAAAGTGAGGATTTGTTCCCGGGGCCTGAGGAGTCCCCGAGTCACCCAGCTCCGAATGGGTACCTAACTAGACAATAGTTTGGCGGCTGGGGTAATGCGTGGAACCCCTATAGCCGTGGCCTGTGACCGCTGCATCACTTGCCAACAGATCATCTCTCATGGTCTGTGGACGCAATTATCTTCTGCATAGAAGGAGCGTCTGTATATCTAAGATAGAAACATTTTAAAAACTTTGAGGAAGGATATTGCTCGCTTAATTTTTTCTCCTAGACATGGTTAAAAACAATAAACTATCTACAAATGTCGAGACTTGGGCATACATCCGCCATAGACTGGTAGTTAATGTGAGTGAGACCAGCGCACCTCTGCGTAAATATGTCTCCTGTACAAAATTGTAGAGCAAAATATCGTGAAAAAACAGAGTCGTATTTAGGAAAGGGATAAAAAAAAGTATGCAACTTGATCATCCTAAAAAATACATTAAACCGAAATATGCGATCTAATCAGAAAAGGGATTTGTAGGGAAATCGGCCTCATTATGCCATTTGATTATATTTGACTATGTAATCCCAACTTAATATGGGATCATATTGAGCGTAAGGGATTCAACCCTAAACAATGCATTATATATATAATGCCATTGTAAAAATATGGTTTTAAATTGATAAAAAATATGAACCCAGAATGATACCGAGAAAGATCTATATAAAGAAATTTTAATGTGTATGTAATCCAGACAAAATATTGAAATGTACTGGGAAAAGTCATTCGACTAAATACGAGATTTCATTATGCAACGGGATCATAGTAAAAAGGAAAATAAACCAGAACTATATACCATTATGCAATGGGATAGAACTGATATTATGTGATATCATCGAAGTATAAGATACTATCGGGAAAGGGATTACACTTCGAACGGAATTCCATCACGCAAAGACCAAAGAATGGTAAATACAATCCATATACTTAAAAACCAAAGTTATTTTTTACTATAAATACTTGATACATTAGACATAACTAAAAGCATGTTCAATGTAATAAGCACCCGGCGTTCAATAAACTACGCACTGCGCGACAGACTAGCATAAAGATTTACATGCTACATAGACGTACGTAGATAAGATCTACAATTTTATTAATTTAATTGCTGTGCATTTGATCGATTTGAAATTTTGATACAAAATTTTTATTGACGCCACGAGTCTGCTTGCCAAACTTCACAGCTCAATAAGATACCCGAAAACGGGTTTAAAATCGATCCTAAGTTTTTGCGACAAGCAAGCAATCAAGCAAAAACCACGAGTTAATATACAGGATTTAAAAGTGGAATTTACCGGGAAAATAGATTAAAATGAGAGTAGGATTTTATTATGCAACATGATCCTATTGGATTATACTTTCAAACGAATATTATAATTACCGGTATATCAAGAAAAGGGATTCATCATTTATGCAACAGGATCTTCCGGATGGGGAACAAATTAGGATCAATACTGCAAGTCGTGTAAACGCCGAGTTTATAAGTTTATCTTTCTATAGATCTATAGTTCAAACTAATATTAAATAATAATGCTGATATTTGTAGAGCTGTTACCTTTATCTTAAAAATTGTAAATCTTATTATATGATGAAACGTAGCCGTACACTTTAATTTGTTTGTTTGGTTGCTTGGTTTTAATTTATTTCTTGATTAATATTTTTTTTAAATGGGTTTAAAAAATTAACTCTAATAAACATTTTAATAAAAGAAAATCTAAAAAGAGCGATTGCAATAAATGTATTGAAGACTTATCGTGCGTCTTATGATTTGGAATAAAGATGCATTCACCAAATGACCCTGTTGAAATAATTTCTTTTAGCGATAATATTTAGTAAGAATCTTAGGCAAAGCATTTAGCTCAATGACGATAATGAAAACTCGTTGAGGGTCGGTTACTCCGAAGCGACCGTCTTGTCCCCCTAAATTAACTATCAACGCTACTGAGCGGTGAGGTTTAGGGCCAGCAGAGCAAGTACGGATTAGCAAAAGGTACCGCTAAGAACGCATTAGACGCCAGCTCCGCGGACACCCCTTATGATCCCCAGCACTACGGCGGTCTTAACCAAAATACACATAAGCTTTTCCGGGTTGCGCCAAAGTGATATCGAGTTGAAGTAGGGCAAATTTCACCCCTCCCTTCTTGTGTCCTAAACGCCAATGTTGCCGCTTCTAGATGCGACCGCTCCGGTGGGAGGGAGGGGCTTCTCAGTTTTTACGTCGCTTGTTGGCCATATAGCTGATGGGGTTTTCCAGGAAGTCCCATAAAGAGCGGAGGCTCGAGACTGTTGACTTTCTTCCAGATGTAGGATTTCGAGTACGTTCTCTTATGGCATTGATGAACAAACTTTGGGGCCCAAAATTCCATTAAAACCTTCATATATATAGCAAAACGTTATCACGAATGGCAAGCACATTGGTTTGATTAAGAGAGTAATATTTTAGTCTCATGCCGGCTGATAAGGCTCTGTGTGCCGTCTGTGACATGCGTGGCATAGCTTTGCCATTACTATAATATTGTTACCTGAAAAGTGAGGTGGTGATAATTTGTAGTTTTTGTAGTACGTTCTTGTTTTTTTTCGTGTCCAGTTGCGTAGCTATTGTAGAGGGATCCCTATTCGAAAGTGCCTTGGGACTTGAGGGGGGTCGTCAAAAGGCAGGCCCCCCTAAGAAACAAAGTCCCTCGGGCCCCTAAATCCATAGCTATGCCACTGTTTGTGTCTGTACCCATTGTTCCCTGGTGAAGAAACTGGCTAGCACGAGTTGGGGGCGCGGACGCAAGACTACTAAGAGCTCTCTATCTTGGTAGCGTGAGAAGTGCTATTGATTACAGCCTCCCGGTCCAGGCCTTTGCGATCCGTACGGCTCTAGAGGGACTGGACCGATTACAGAACCAAGCAAAATCGTTCGTTTGCGGGGCGTTACGTACCACACCCACCGCCGCGGTCGAAATTATGTCAAACGTAGAACCCCTGGCGATAAGGCGAGAAAAGGCAATCATGACCACGGTGGAGTGATACCGTAGGTTGGAGCATGACGAACCATGCTACCAATTACAAGACCGATGGGTTAAGAGGACAAGACTGAAGCGAACCTCCTTCATGGACGCGGTCTACGAACTAGAAGACTCAGTCCCCCTACCCAAGCACAGGGAACGAATGCAGCTGGTCCCTGCTCGAGGACCACATGAAAGCTTTGACCCGCCTGAAATACGTTTGACACTGGCAAATGCCGCGGTGACAAGGGCCAGTCCCGTCGAGCTCTTGCGAGACGAGACTTTGCGCACAATCGAGGCCTATGGAGACAGCGTGGTAAGGGTCTTTACTGATGGCTCACGTTTCAGAGATGGCAGAAGTGGATACGGTGTGCTAATTCAATACCCCCAACCAGAACCCGACAGCGTCGAACTGTCGGGGGACCGTGTGGATCTACTAACAGTAGTCATGAAGCCGAACTGGAAGCGATTCACAGGGGTTTGAAGGAAGTACGCCGACGTCTAGCGAAGAGAAAGAGTTTCCCGACCGTCGTGGTCTTCACCGATTCTCGGTTTTCGCTCGAAACCTTGAATCGAACCTCTCAGGAGGCCAAGACGGTAAGTGTCATTTTGAAGACAGTAGGTGAACTCCTGGCACGTGGTGGCAGAGTAGTCCTACAGTACATGGCCGGGCACTGCGGAGCGGCCCAATCAGACAGGGTCGACGCACTGGCCAGGGCAGTCGCAGCCCAGCCCAAATCCGATAAGCCCTTGACCCAACTGGGGACCAAATCGTGGCTAAAAGACCATTTCCGTGAGAAATGGCTTGAGGGCTGGGCAAAAGGGAATACGGCCAGAAAGGTGTACCAGAAAATGCCACGACCGAACAAAAGCGATGCCTGGTGGAAACTTGACCGTAGTAGTCAGACGCTCATAACACGAATGAGATCTGACCATTGTCCAATACGAAGCTACCTTTACAAGTTTGACAACAGAAGGTAATTGGCCTGTCGGCTGTGTGGCTGCCCCGAGGAGACGTTGGCCCACGTACTAGAATGTTGCCCCGAGTTGGACGGGGTTTTGGGTGGTGAAGTTGCGGTGCCTGCGGAGGATTACCTCTATGGCGATGCCCGAATGTTGAGGCTCGCCTGTGAAAAATTGAACCGGGTTTTAAGAGCCTAACGGCCCAACCCAAAAGAGAATGTACATTCATTAGGGATTGAAAATTACGTACAGCACTTTTGGTTGTTTGTTTGATCTCAATAGTTAAAAAGCAAATAAATAAAAAAATTAATTACTGAAAATCAATTTTAAAAAAACATGAACCTTGAACATTAAAACTGCAGAAGATTGTGCTCACCACGCTGGCTCAAAAGGCCGCTTGCAGTCCAGAAATTAAATTTTTTCCAACGCATTCAATAATTACAAACTCACCGTGAACAGGAAAAAGACAAAAGATCTTAGCCAGCAGGCCTAAGGTAAGTCTCAATTTGTGCCAAACGTAATTAATATAGAATCTCGATGTCACAAAAAAATTAATAATAATAAAAAAAAAACAAAAAAAACAAGTAGTCTATAACTATATTAAGGACACAGAAGAGAGTAGAGTAGGAGATTTAAGGCATGTTTAGAGCAGTGAGATATGTGATAAAGTCTATAGGGCCCAGCCAGCCATATATGTCGTCAAGTAATTTTGGCCGATTCCCCCCTCCCCCCCCCCACACACACTTTCTAACAAATGACGTCAAAACCTTATTTTCTTTTTGAAAATTGGCTTGTTGCAAATTGGCGTGTAACTTCATTAATGGACGGCCCCATTCTTCATTAGGATGGAGAATATCGCTCATTTTTAATATTATTTTGATAAGACTTATTTGGAATCTTATCTTGATTGATAATTAAAATATTGATATTTCATGACAGAGCTTGTATAAGATTATATATATTAAGTATTAGATGAGTTATATGATACACTCTTGTCCAGAGCTTGTTATATGGACCTGTACAAACGCCTGTGAAAGAGTATACACGGGCAGCCGCAAGACGTAAGGCTCACTCTGCAACCCATTGTTGCAGTTGCACCGGAATGTTTAACAGACTGTACGACCAAGCCTAAAATATAAGCTAAATGAACTGCCAAATTGAACTTAATCTACTCACTACAGGATTGCTCTAAACTTTAAAGTAAGAGATTGAAATTCAGATATTGTTACAACGCCATGTATGTTTCCTGATAAACTTTGGCACAACAGGACTGAAGGAAATTTTTAAGATATCAAAATTTAAAAGAACGTGTTCTAGACATTGAATAAGTAGTCAGGCAGTTTTTTATTTAGGTTTTTCTAAAAGTCTGAAACAGTCGAATATAATTTATGAGAGAATATCGTATTTAAGAGGATAGATTTCTTAAAAGGCTTTCTTAGGGCGAGCCTAGACGTAGACAAAGAGCTCAAAGTGTTTTTAATGCATTAAAAGCTTACGTTCAAAATATCATAAATAGATTTTATAATTTGCAATTACTTCTTGAAATTTTCAGACAACTCTAGAGCTTTCTAGAGTTTTCTATTTTCTAGAGTTCTATTTCATTTAAACAGAAATTATAAGTGACTTATGAAATCAACAGACCCAATTCTTCTGAGTCGACACATCTGCCTTAGAAAGATCGTCCTGGAAACTCTTATGATTACATTAAATATTTTGTCCGATCTTTGAACTTAGACTACGGGTAACCACCAGCTAAATGTAAAGGTTGGGAGATTTTGGTAGCAGGGAAATTTTTCTTCTGCGAACACTGGACAATACTTTGTGTCCTTGCAAACGTACAACATTTTATAGTTGCGTTATGTTAGAAAAGTTTCTTCAAACAACCAACTGACGTCTCACGTAAATTAATAATAAACAACAACAATTCCAAAATAAGTGGAACAACAGAATGTATATGATATCTTTTGAGGAAAATACAATTGTTGCGAGTATAACTTTAATGTCACAACTTTCATTCTGAGCTCGGATACAATTACGAGGACTTACTATGAGTCACATTTTACTTTACACCTGAAACTAAACTCTAACCAAAGTTAAATTCCTTGATTATCGTTTGTGACTTAATATATAGTACCCAGCTCTCAATCAATTACAGTGATTTGTATGTTTCGCGCTACCGCGAAGTGAGCACTTCCGTGATTACGGATGTGATTGGAGGACGCAGAAAATTGTAAGGAGCGCAGAAAGCATACAATAATGAAGAGAAAATTTTAAAAATAATTTTTAAGTTTTCATAGAGCTTAATATTTTTCATAAACAGCGTACTGATCTTTCTTTTCCTTTTCCGCAAATTGTGGCATTTGCAAAAAGTTATGTACTATCAAGCAAATTTACTGTTATGTACCGGCTCTAAGTGATGTAATATGCACTTCACTGCACAAGCCAGCATTTGATGTGAAGAAAATTGAAAACGGAAAATTTTTAAATTTATGTCAAAAATGTTGAAGATTCCTCGTGGAGCTATTTAAAACACCTTGTTTTCTACTCAGAATCTTTAATCAACTTTGCCAGAAAACGAAATTTTACTTTTAACATGCGTGCGGCTCACAAAAGAAAGAGCACGTTACCAGAGAATTATTATAATCATAAAAATATTTGGAAACTGAGATTAAAAAACATTCAATGTTACATATATTGGATGAGTTTTATAAAAAAAAATAAGTACTTGTGAGTAATATCTTATCAGTAGCAAAAGATGATGAATTTTCAGCAAAGGCATGGAATTACATGGGTCTTCTTCTGACAGAAATAGAACCGAGGTTTACCAAATAGGTGTCAGCATACCAGGTTCACCTTTCTCTTTAAGATAATATCAAATTGAAACCTTTCTATTAAGAGTTCAAAAAATAGTTTTATAATTTCAAACTTCAATGTTTCTAATTTACACCAATCTTTACTAAGCTTTTCAAAAAATGTAGACTAATTAATATCTACGTATTTCTATTTATTTGCCATTAAAGTTTTCCAAAGAAAGTTTAATATCCCAAGGATTCAAAATATTTTTTTTTATTTCATGATAATGGTGCAGTACGCCAAATAATTTTAGGAACGCTTATCTACTTTGAACTTACATCTTTTCTAAACTATTTTCAAAATAATATGTAATTTTTAAACGTTTGTATGTGTATATTAGATATTTTTATTTAAAAAATGAATTGATCCCAATTATATCTTGTCCGACATGCGGACGTAAATTTCATGCTAGAAAAGGGTTAAGAAGCCACCAGAGGACTCACGTGGCGGTTTAGCAAAGGAAAAATACAAATATAATGAGAGCCGTTACAGTTAACTACGATGGACGAACAACATATTTTAATTTGATTCATTACAGCTTCATGACATATTATATTAAATAGCCAATTATTTCCCTAATAATAAGTTGAATAAATTCTGAGATCATGATTCACCTACCCTGCTGTACTTATATTGTTGTTGACGTGTGTGATCTCAAAAGCGCTTTCAAGTATCGTCCCACTACGTATGAACGCCGTCCTGTTCTGTGCGCTGGCAATGCCCAGTAATGACGCGTAAATAAACATATGGTTACCAAGGCGACCCATGAAAGGTGCCGTTATGTATAAAGGTCTAATCTCGACCCGGGGCCCTTCACTTGTGTTTGGAGATGTTACAGATTCTGTCCTGGTTACTGGTTCTGCCGGAATAAATTTAGAAACGTCTATCTTAAAAATGTTGGAGAAAGTGGGCGATGTTGACGAGTTTTGTTTGTACAAAGACACATTAGTTTGTTGTTGATTTGCCATTCCTATTTCAATGAAGTTGAGTCTGAAAGGGCTGAAAACATATTTTTTAAAAGAGGAAGTAATTAGAAAAATCAGGTTGTATCAGAAGAATATGTGACTGTCCCAGATCACATCTTAAAAATCTGATGTAACTTGGCATTAAACAATAATGAAATAATAAATAAAAATGTTTGAAAAATTCTTATAAGACACACGCTTTTGATAACAACTGAATGAAAATGTAATTAATATTTTCTTTTCATTCTATAATTGATAAATGCTTTTTTTCAGGAAATCGAGAGGCACAAATGGTATATTTTCAAAATACTCAAGACGTTTACAAACTCTTTCTTTCAATGTGATGTTTGAAACTAAAACATCCAAGTGCATTTCTTTCTCAAAAGCTAAATTTTGTCAGGTAAAAGAAAATACTTATATAACTGCTTTGTGTATCTGAAGTTTCAGTTGTTGGTTTTTTTGTTTTTTTTTTTAAATTATTTTTTTATTTTTTATTATTTTTTTTTTAGCAGCATGGCCACATTTTTAAACGTAAATTTTTTTATGATGACATGGTTTGCATCTAATGTTCAACACGCCTCACGCCCTTCCACGTCAATAACTAATGTTGCATATGGATTAACTTTAAAATAAAATAAAATAAAAATCTTTAAAATAAAGAATCCCGTTTAAAGTAAGAATTTTGATTTTTTTCTCCTGATAACTTGTATTCCTTCCTCATTTTAACCTCAAGGGCATGTTGTATGGGGCGATCAAGAGATCAGCTACGTGTTATGGCTATTAACCGGAATTCCAAGGAACATTACTATTATTATTTGAAAACACATTCACATTTGATGGAGATTACTCGCTCGTCAGGACGACCAAGTATATGGCTTTATACTCCCTCGTCCAATTCCGGTTATGGTAAGAAATCATGTTTGTAAAATTGAAGAGTTATAAGTATTCCCTGCCCAATGTCATTGAAACTCCGATTCCATTTGTGCATTTAAACTATCTAACACTCTAAAACATATCACTTAACCTAATCCAAACCCTCAAACCTGTCACTAAACCTAACACTAGCCCCAAAAATTATCACTAAACGTACCACTAACCTTAAAATCTATCACTAAATCTAAAATGTGATTATGTGAAGACAAACCATTTACAAAAATCTTATTCATTATGAAATCGTGTAGTAAAAAAAACAACTCAAATGAGAATCCAGCCCCGGACCTCCGTTCAGCAAACGCTCGGCTCGGACTATTAATGCGACCATGAGGACACAATTATATTAAGACATATTTTTAAAAACTTATTTGAGTTGCAAAGAATAGTGACAACCGGAATTAGACGAGGGAGCAAACAGCTGTATATTGGGTCGTTTTGACGTCTGAGTAATCACCACCTCTAAATTTTAAACTATCTTTCCATCTATGTATCTATCTCTGTATCTATGTATCTATGTATCTATGTGTGTGTCTATCCTATCTATCTATCTATCTATCTATCTATCTATCTATCTATCTATCTATCTATCTATCTATCTATCTATCTATCTATCTATCTGTCTGTCTGTATGTCTGTCTGTCTGTCTGTCTGTCTGTCTGTCTGTCTGTCTGTCTGTCTATCTATCTATCTGTGTAATCATATAATACATAATTAATGAACAATATATTAAATTATTATGTGTAGTAAACTGCTGTTTCCGTAAGGAAAAATTTGTGGCTTACTAAAAATAATAATAATAATAGTAATAGTAATTTTGATAATAAAATAAAATCCAAAGTCACTTCCTCCTTAACGCTGAGAAACATAGTACAACCGTCCATAGCAATTAAAAAGCATGTGGTGTTTCTCGCCGTAAAATATTATATTACGTCATTGTTTGAGGTTATATTTTAATTTTGGAAAAGGCCACGATGTAAAAATAGAATGTGAGCATTTTTAATATAAATCACTTTGTATACATTTGAGGAAGACTAAAAATTCGTATTTATCAAACAAAAATAAGTTACTTGGGCTTTTGAAAAATGGTTACGCCCTAGTAATAATAATAAAAAATAATAATAATAATAGTAATAATAATAATACTAATACTAATAATAATAATAATAATAATAATAATGCAAGTTTAAAATTTTAATCACTGGATATTCATTAAATTAACAAGTGTTACTTTTATTTCAAAGGATTGTAAAAATATACTTCTCATATTAAATTAAGTTTTTAATAAATTTTCAAATAGAACTTAAAATAAAAATATAAAAGAAACCATGCTTACGTCTTGAAATACTGAATGCAGACCATTGTAAAGATTACGATCACTAAAACAAGTTTCATAAGATGGGATCTCAAGGTAATGGGGGTGACACCCTGCGTGACACTTTTCCTGCAAAATTAGTCAAAAGATCAATAAAAAATTTCATAAAATTTGAAGAAAAATATTACCAGCTGACGTTTTTAGCAAATTTTACAAGGTGCACTGCTCATAAGCAATTTGATATGAAATAAGTTAAACATTTCATCGTTTTTAGAAACAGACGCTGTTTTGGAGTTTATTGCGCGTCTTCCAGCAAAACAAATTTTCATTCAGAGGATATAAAATTATTACAAGGTTCATTCGGGAATAAAGACGCCACAGTGGCGGAAAGCCTTCAGTTGACTGGTTGATGCCCCTTGTTTTAACTCTTAAAGGGAAGTAATAAGGATAAATCTGGGCAAGTTAAATCTAGTTCAGTCATTTGTCTTTGGTCTAAAATTTTGAGGCATTGTGTTCTCATGATTCTTAATTGTAAGACAAAATAGTACATCCGCCTTGTAAAGAATATCTTGGACTGAAGTATAACATCTGCAACAACAAAAAGTCAGCATATCAGGAGACATCAGTTGAAAAACTTAGAAAGGCCCACAATTTAATATTGGTATCAGTGACTATAACATTAGCAAAAATCATTGACAGTAATTGGCATGAGCGCTCGGCAGAACTTGGAAAATAAATAGGAGATATGTCATGGAGGCTTGATGAACACCGCCTTCAATATGTTTGCTAATGAGGACATATACAAATGCATATCATTATAATATATGTCCTGAGCTTGGAATGTTCAAAACTTTGGTAATAGAAATATACAAACTTTTAAAAATTTCTACCCTAAGAGTATGTCTGTTTAAGAAAGTCTAATTTGCTCCTGTAACTATCAATATAAGATTTAATTTTTAGAGCCAATAGCTCCATCTGAACTAAACGTTCGGAAATAGTTAAATCGCAGCAGAAATAACTAGCAGTAGATTTTGTGTCACCTTGTCAACATTTTGGCAATGGGCTTACGACCTACGGCGATAGGCCAGGGAAAAAAATTGGACTTCTTTATTACTGATCGCAATAACCTAAAAAAAACAGCAAATTATTTTACTTCAACCAGTACTTCCATATAGTTCGGTACACAATAGGATGAAATCAGAGAATGAGGAAAGAAATATTTAACAAAATGATGACGTTACTTACAGAGATGTTTAGGGTAAACTAAATACCTGAATACACATACGTCATAAAGAAAGGTGTATAAAAATGGAATATCTTAAACTCAGATCTTATTTTAACACAAGTGAGCTTTGGGTAAATAACAAAAATTAGTTTACTCAGAATTAATGTTTAAAAATAGATACAAGAAAGCAAAACAAAAAATAAAATAACTCCCCGGCCACGGGGCGTAAAGACGATTAGGCTTTGTTAAAGACGATTAGACAGTGTTGAAGACGACTAGGCTGTGTTATAGACGACTAGGGTGTGTTATAGACGACTAGGCTGTGTTATAGACAACTAGGCTGTGTTAAAGACGACTAGGCTATGTTATAGACGACTAGGCTGTGTTATTATAGACAACTAGGCTGTGTTAAAGACGACTAGGCTATGTTATAGACGACTAGGCTGTGTTATAGACAACTAGACTGTGTTAAAGACGACTAGGTTGTGTTAAAGACAACTAGGCTGTGTTAAAGACGACTAGGTTGTGTTAAAGACAACTAGACTGTGTTAAAGACGACTAGGTTGTGTTATAGACGACTAGGTTGTGTTATAGACGACTAGACTGTGTTAAAGACGACTAGGGTGTGTTAAAGACGACTAGGTTGTGTTATAGACGACTAGGTTGTGTTATAGACGACTAGGTTGTGTTATAGACGACTAGGTTGTGTTATAGACGACTAGGTTGTGTTATAGACGAATAGACTGTGTTAAAGACGACTAGGGTGTGTTAAAGACGACTAGGGTGTGTTAAAGACAACTAGGCTGTGTTAAAGACGACTAGGGTGTGTTATAGACGACTAGACTGTGTTAAAGACAACTAGACTGTGTTAAAGACGACTAGGTTGTGTTATAGACGACTAGGTTGTGTTATAGACGACTAGACTGTGTTAAAGACGACTAGGGTGTGTTAAAGACGACTAGGGTGTGTTAAAGACGACTAGGGTGTGTTAAAGACGACTAGGCTATGTTAAAGAAAAACATATTAAAGTTGTGTGTAAGTATACGAGTGATGTTATCAGTGTGGAAATACAGCTTTGTAGTAAAGTAAATGTGGCGCAAAAATTGTGCAGAACTCGATCAAATATACAAATGTCTCCTAATACTTTTTGTTTTCTGTTTTGTCTAAGGTCTAGAAAAAAAACTCATGTAAATTATCACACATTTTTCTAGCCACAACGTATTTGCAAATAGATAACAGTTGTCGATTTTTTAAAACATAAACCTAACTGAAAATGTAACATGGAATTTTGCTTTTGTTTCATGAAGACCAAGCCATAGAAATTAACAGAAATGAATGAAAGAATACAAAGCAGTAAATCTTGGGGGACTAAGGATGGTTTTAACAAAAACTTATATTTCCCAGTCCCATCACAAAACGGTTTCTAACAGCTTACGCTCCTGCCACAAGATACAATAATACTCTATTCCAGTGCTTTCTTCTATAATAAAAAAAACCCTACCTTTAAGTATCTTTAACAAATCCTAAAAAAACATTGAGATTAAATAGTTCGTGCAAAATAAGTGTCGAAACGCCGTAACAGGAGCGTTCTAATAGAAAAAATCATGTTAAGCCTGGTCCCTTTTTGGACTCAGGACGTGTTAGCGCATTTTCGTATTATGTTTCAGTACTTATGTTAGATATCAGCATTATGTAGTTATCAGTAATTGTGTTTAGATTTTAGACATATTTTTATGAATTTTTAGGAACTCTTGTGTGTTGGTGGTTGTAGGAACTCTTGTGTGTTGGCGGTGGTAGGAACTCTTGTGTGTTGGTGGTGGTAGGAATTCTTGTGTGTTGGAGGTAGTAGGAAATCTTGTGATATACATCATGGGTCTAGGACTTTCATACTTCCAGGAGCTCTACTGCCACTACAAGAGGTCGGATCGAGTATCTGAGTGTTGATGCACAAATGGCAGGTCAGGATATACAAAAAACATATATACATCATGGGTCTAGGACTTATGGATGCTGAGATCTAGGGTGATGACAGTCGGACGGACGGACAGACGGACAAAACGGATACAATAGCGCATTTCGACTTCTCGAAAATGCGCTAAAAATTGCAAAGATTTATTCTCATGTTAAAATAAAATGAAATGAAAAGTAAAGATTCAAAAAAATGAAAATGAAAAGAGGATCGAAAAAAGATTCTCCAATCTTTTGCCTAATCTAGACTGTCCATTTGCTGGTATTTTTTGCAGGGACAGTCCCTAAATTTCACCTCTGTCCCGGAATCCTGTGAGGGACGCACTTTGTCCCGGAATTTAGAAAGGAAAAAGTTTTTGTATGAAAATTAAGTATTTTTTATGAATAAAGTCAAAAGTGATCGTTAAAATTTAAATGTCATTCATATTTTTTAAAAACTTTTGTCAATTACGTCGATCCAAATATAAACTGACAATTTGGAGAAATGGTTATAAGAAAAGATTTCACCTGATAAGATTTGGGCAAATTTATTTATTCACTTTCGCACCAACACAGGACAACAGGTAAATTTGGAAAAACTAGTGCAATTTACTTTCGCATTAGCAGGAACCTCCAGTGAAGTTGAGCGCTTGTTTTCTTACATGAATCAGATTTGGATTGACCAAAGAAGCCAGCTGGAGGTCTCCTCAGTTGATGCCCTCTTATCAATTCAATACAATTCAAACATGAATTGCAGCATTTTCTATGATGCCATCAAGAAGAATGACACATTTCTTGAAATAAACTACTCCAGCGAAAAATATAATTAAAAATTTACAGTAATATTCGAAAGGGTTACCTATTAAAAATATATTGAATTTAAAGAGTTTTTAAAAAGAATAAAAAAAAATAAAAATTAATGAATGGCTATTTTATGACTGCTTTATGATTTAAGTGAGCTATTTAAAGAAATTTGTTATGTTTTTTACTTATTTTTAATTTGTCCCGGAATTGAACAAAAATGTCCCGGATTTTTTTTAAAAACCTCTGGACAGTCTAGCCTAATCTAACAACAAATAGTTCCATACTACATCAAAATCCTAGACACGAACAGCAACACAATCTAGATTTGAAAACTGTGTGAATACATCTCCTGGACGGAGCTGCTTTAGGGGCACATCCCAGAATCGCCCCTGAATCTTAATTATTAATAAGATAATTAACTTCGTATGTCTACTCGTGTTTTAGTGTAGCCTAGCACAATTACAAACAAATAAAATCTAGATTTTGAATTATCAAGAACGTAATGTCAAAAACTAATGTGTTGGTCTGTAGAAAGGACAAGTTTATTAACCATTAGCATTTTTTTAAAATATATTTTTTGATAGACCCAAGTAGAAAGAATTTATAAAACTTCTTTTCTTTAGCTGGCGAAAATCAAACTGACACATAAGGTAGTCGACCAAACAGAATGAAAAATATATATAAAAAAGTACATCTATACTAATAAAAGGGAAATCCCTCACTGACTCACTGACTCATCACTAATACTTATACTTCCAGTTTAGGTAAAAGCATAAAACTTTGGAAAGTTATTGGGTACCCTCTAACTACGAAAATTGGCGAATAAGATTTTAAAAAATCTCGCTCATGTGGGGCCGGGGCCCAAAAACTTTTAAAAATACATCATTAATTCTCCAAATTCCCGTGTTGGTAGAAGCATGAAACTTTGGAAAGTTGTTGGGTACCCTCTCACTACGAAATTGGGCGAAAAAGAATTTTAAAAATTTCACTCATGGTGGGCTGAGGGCCCGAAAACATTTTTTTTAATTTGGGCTCTATAAAAATTGAAACTCACCAATTTTCAAATTTTTACGTGTAGGTAGAAGCGTGAAACTTTGGAAATTTGTTAAATTAATTCTCCCGACAATAATGAGAAGAAAAAAAAAGTTAAATTGCCCACTCATGGGAACCGGGTCCACGGAAACTTTTTTTTTTTACCTTTATATGAGTTTTTAAAAAAAAAATGAAAATTACTAATACTCCTATTTCACGTATAGGTAGAAGCATGACATTTTGGAAATTTTTTGATTACACGCTCCCAACAAAAATTGACAAAAAAGAATGTTAAAATTCCCTCTCATTGGGGACCGGGGGCACAAATATAGTTTTTCATATATTAAAAACCGTCTCATCACTAATTCTCCAACTTCCCGTGTAGGTAGAAGCACGAAACTTTGGAATGTTTTGGGCACCTCTCACTACGAAAATTGGCGAAAACGAATTTTAAAAAAACTCGCTCATGTGGGGCTGCGGGCCTAAAAATTTTATTCCTTCTATGGGCTTTATAAAAATTGAAAATCACTTAGGAAAATTTTTAAGTACCCCCTCACAACGAAAGTAGGTGTAAAAGAATGTTGAAATACACACTCATGGGAGCCGGGGCCCCAAAATATTTTTTCTTATATGAGATTAATAAAATTTGAAAAATAATAATTCTCTTATTTCCCGTAAAGGTAGACACTTAAAACGTTCATGAGGTGATAAATTCACATTCGCGATGGTAGTAGGTTAAAAATATTACTAACATCCTTTACTGTGGATCGGAGGGCCATATGTAGTTGTTTCCAAATACATACTATGTAAAAAAATGGAAATAACTAGAAACAAGAAACTTTGGGAAGTTATTGAGTACTATCTCCAGACGAAAATTGACAAAAAAGAATGTTAAAACTCCCTCTCAGGAGGGACCGGGGACCAAAATATCGATTTTTTATATTTAAAAACCGACTCATCACTAATTCTCCAATTTTCCGTGTAGGTAGGAGCATGAAACGTTTGTAAATTGTTAATTACCCTCTCACGACGAAAGTCGTTGTAAAAGAATTTTGAAATACACACTCATGGAGGCTGGGGCCCCAATTTTTTTTCCTATATGAAATCTATAAAAATTGAAAATCTATAATTCTCTTATGTACCATGTAGGTAGACAAGGAAAAATAATTATATACTAGATTGTGCCGGGGCGCCGTGGCGTCCGTGGCGCCTGCGGCGCCCATATTTTTTAGGGCGCCTACGGCGCCAACCTTTTTCAAAAGCCCAACTAACTTGTCCTTTTTTCATAAATACGAAATATTAAACTTTCTGAAATGCACGCAAATTACACAGACTATTTGTGTAAGGAAACAATAAATTAAAGCTTTATTATGCAGTCCTATTCTGTATGAAATGCACGCAAAGTACTTAATAATAGGGGTTGTATTTTGCGTACCGATGCACATCAAACAATGACGTCATCATATTAAATATTTTTACAGCGCTCATCAAAACACGATTTTTCAACTAAACTAACTGCTGTAGACTGTCGTACATCGCTCCTCAGCGTTTCAACTAAACTAACTGCTGTAGACTGTCGTACATCGCTCCTCAGCGTTACGTTACAAACATACAGAACCACACCACTGGGTGTTTATATTATTTTAATTATATATATTTTTAAAATTTCCACTCATTGGTGGCCGGGGGCTCAAAAATTTTTTTCACATAAAATGGGCTATATAAAACTGAATTGACATTAATTCTCCAAGTTTCCGTGTAGGTAGAAGCCTGAAACTTTGGGAACTTGTTGAATACCCCCTGCGCCCCGCGATGTTAAGAGGCAAAAATATCAAATCACCTCTCACTTGGGGGAAAATTGCCAAAATATAGTTTATATAAAATCAATAGGTGTTATGAATTGGTGTTACGCGGGTTCTCAACGCTAACTAAAATCCTAATTTCCGCAGCGCAGCGCAGGAAATTGCTAGTTTAATAACAAAAAATAAGAAGGTTTTTTTTTTAATTTTAAAAATTAGATTCACTGGCGCGTCTATTGTACTTTAATAACAGTTCCCTTTTAATTCACAACCGATAAGGTTTATGGTTGTTTGTCTCCCCCTAAAGCACGGTCATGCAGGATCTGTTTCCTGCTGGTGTTTGTAAATAAAACATTCATAAATCTATTGATATCACACTCAATAAAAAGAAACCAATTACTTAGATATGTACGCATTGAACCTTTCACATGTCAACAGAGATACTCAGAGAACAGGAAATCATGTTACAATTTAATTAAAATGTATTGAACATTAAGCTACTTCTGTAATGTAACACTAGGACGTACTAGCTCGTGGTCTTGGGGTTTTCTATTTAATAACTTTTTAAATATATAAAATAGGTTCGGATACATTTTCTAGGGAAAAAGATAATTCTATTCTCTTAAAGTAAAAGTAACTTTTATAAGGTGGTTGGACACTTCGACCCCGGACGATTAGACCACGGGCGGTTCGACCCTGCCAGTTCGACCACAGGACTTTCGTCCCCAGGTCGTGTCGACCCCGGTCGGTTCGACCACGGACGGTTCGACCCCGGACGATTCAACGCGGGCGACTCGACCCCGGACAGTTCTACCACGGGACGTTTCGACCCTAGTGCGTTTCGATTCCGGACGTTTCGACCCTTTTATTTCTAAACTGTGATTTTTTTCCATTTATAATTTGTTGTTTTATTACTATTATTATTTTTAATAAATTGTTTGTATATTATGAATTAAAAATTAGAAGATTTTCACTGTAATAACAAACATATTTTTTGATTTAAAGGTATGGATAAGGTGAACAACGCATTTCGCAGATATTGGAACCATTACAACGCGAACCCTTCCATTTACTTCTTATCAGTATTTTTAAAGCTACACAATTTCAATATTATGTCAATAGTTAATGCCACCGAGTAGCATACAATAATAACATTGAAGCTGCTAGGCCCGTTTAACCTATCTGAACGTTAAGAAATTGTTATTTACATCTTTTCCTGGGCGTACATGGCATGTTACAATGGCTAGACTCAGTGTCCACCACATTACGCCGTGTGCCATGTGACGGCGAAGGCTATGGGAAAGGTAAATAAAGTGAGGTGGGGGTTCTAGCGAGAATGTATAGGCATCTTTAGAAAGGACGATCTGACCACATTGCCTTTTTATTGCCCGATTACATCGGATAGGCTTTATATATATATATATATATATATATATATATATATANTATATATATTTAAATATATATACTGTATATACATGAAGTGGGTGACCGCTTGCACGAAATCTAAACTTGTAATTAAAATCAAACTAATAATCTTTTTTTTTTAATATGATTTTTATGAGGTTTTTTTTTAAAACCTCGTTTTCCCCTCCATCTACCCTCTTTAGATAGTCTGCTATTCTACTAAACAATGATATTCACTTACCCTAATATTGCCATGCTCAAATGTAGACGAGCCAAATCTCACGTCTAAGAGAAACAAAAGACATTCTTCCAGAGATAAAAATTCGTGACCTTTTTTATATCAATCAACAAGCTTAAATGAAATCACTATTTATTGTTTCATGCAAGTATTTTTTAAAAAGTTTGCAAATATAAAATAGGTTCAATTTAAAAATTAGATGCTAGATCAATTTGTTTACTTTGTTTATATAATTTTAAATTTAAAAAAAAAATTTGGATAGCAAAATGACTTTTGTTCGTCCAAGTAATCTATCAACAAAAGCACGATAATTGACTCACTCCTCGTCCCCAACACCACGCCACAGTCTTATACCTGTAGTGTCAGCCATAAAAATCATCAGCTGGGATAGTAAAACAAAGGCAGGGATTTGAACCGGTCGATCAGACGCAGACTGATTTTAATGAGGGAAATAAAACTGGTGTGCGCAGATGGTTATTGGGAGCGCGGTCAAGTTGAGATCTTCTGGTGTTTTTTAAAAGGGGAGTAATCCTTTTTGCACTATGAATACCACGGTTATCTATTCTGGATCGTTTTCCAGATAATATCTGCTATAAATATTATTCATAATGAATTGACGTAACAAAACAGTGAACGTTTCGGCGAAGTGCCTTTTTCAACGGAAATACAATAAACAAAACGAATATATAAAAAAAAAACTTAGCTGCAGTGAAATCCATAGAGTCAATGAAAGTACGTTCGCTGTTTTGTTACGTCCTGTCAGGCGTTACCTTACCCTGTTTACGTATTTTCCATTTGCAAATTATAAACTCGATATGATACGGGGAATAGGGTTAAAAATCGATTCAAAGTTTTTTGCCAGAGACAAGAAAGCGCTATCTTGGCCTTACTGATTTTTACAGCTGACCAATGTGATATCTGCTTTACCTAACATATTTCCCGCGGTACAAACGTTGTCATCTAGCTATTCAAAAGTCCGATTTTCTAAGGGTCTTACATAATGTACATATGTACCATTGACACCTCTTCATTATGTCAGCAACTTTTCAAATAAGGTTTTACGATTTCCTGATTTCTTGTTAACATGACATTGATTACTAGTTTGCTATAAATAATGTACTTGGTAACTTATTTGATGTCTTTTTACACAGCATTAACGTCTGGTTAGCAACCATGATTTCCTATGTCACTTATTTGATGTCTTTTTTATATAGCAGTTATGTGTTTTTAGCAACAAAGATTTTAAAAAAAAAAAATCAATATTACGAGTTGGTTCCTCAATAATATTATTTCCTGGGCCCTCTATGCTTGCATCTAGATTTCTATTATTTTCCTCCTATTACCTTGCATTATATGATAACTTGAAAAACCATTAGCATTACCTCATAGTTTCGTTCTCGATTTCTTGTCCAGATTTACTCATTTCATGCTATTTATCCATTTCAACATAAATTTATAGACACATGTCTTCACTTTCTAGGCATTCATCCGTACAAGCGATAAATTCCATGTTACAGAAGATGAAACTATATTTTCTTATTGCACTGAATTTAATATAAGATGCTTAGAATTAAACGTTAATGTCCAGGTGACTCTACGAAAGTTTTGATTCAGGAAAACAAAAGTTTAAAAACATTTTTTGTGTGTTAAACTCTAAAAAGCAATCTAAAATTTGAATTTGTTCAAAACATGCTCATCTGTTGAATACAATGGTTTCAATTCTAAACATTTAAAAAAAAATATATTTCTGCTACTCCAAACGAGAAAATGAACAACTATAGAACTATACAACGTTCCATATTGAAAATATCTCCTACTCCTTATTTCACACTTGCGCGAGGAGATAATATTACAAATGTGACAGGAAATCATCTAAGAACAGATGAAACAGCGTCGGATTTTTAAAAATTAATATTTAAACAATTATTTTATTTTTTATAACAACATGTCTCCCTGTGTTTCTCCGTGGTAGAAACAAGAAATGCAACGATTATTTTTGTTTGTTCATTAGCACACGGGCTGGTGAAAAGTTGATATATAAAGAAGACATTCCAGTGTTATTTAGATTTTTATCAGAACGTTAAATAAGTGTTACTTATGACATCATAAATTAAAATTGTTGGCTTTAATCGAAATTAACGACCAAAAATCTGTTTTTAGTAAAATTTTCGGCGCCCCCTGAAATTCTCCTCGCCCCCCACGCAGACAAAGCTAAATCCGCCACTGCACACGGGGATATTGATCGGCAGTCAACCTTAATGGTGGGCTATAAAATTCATTGAGAAATTGACGTTTGAGATCTTCGCGGATATCCTCGTATTAAATCAAAGGACTTTAAACCTTTATTACACATTGTGACCGTTTAGTTACAAATTGATTAGTTTTTAATTAATTTTTTTTGAGTGATTACCCTTTTATTTCATCCTGTTTGAAACTTTTATCTCTGAGATCTGTTCACTTTGCATTTTTGTAAGAGCAACTTTTAGAAGGTTACAGTGGGCTCAAATTTTGTCAATTAAATCTAGTAGGTACAATTCTTGGGTTTTATCGCTTAATGAAAATTTCTGTTCTAAAAATTTAAATGATAAAACCAATGTTTATACAGAATTGAAGAAAGCTTTTTTTTGCTTATACCACGTTATTCTAAAAGGGAAATTCATCATAATCGTATGATCAGATTTGAAAAAAAAAATTATGCTACCTTGTGGAAACAGTGCGTCTATGTGGTTACTTTTGTCTGTGGTTTTTCTTGTTGGAAAATGACAACATACTAAAGAGAAAATCTTTACAAGCGATATAAATACTTTTTTATTTAATAAATATTTATAAAAATAAATATCTAATATTAATCTTATCCTTTTTTAGATGTAAAAATTAGCAAGTTTTATTATCTTGACATAATTTTAAAAGTCTTTCTATAATATCATTAGAAGTTAACGATGATAATCAATAATATATATATATATATATGTATATATATATATACTAGCAATTTCCCCGCGCTAGATGGAGTATTAGTGATGAGTGAGTGAGTGCATAAAAATCTATATTTGGGCCCCCAGCGCCCACCAAGGGATATTTTAAATATTATTTCACCTGCTGCCATCGTGGAAGTGTATTTTAAAAAAACACAACGTTTTATGCGTTACCTATTTGGGAAATAGGAAAAATAGTGCTTTTCATATTGTATATAGCACATATTTGGAAAAGACACGTTTTTGAGGTCCAGGCCCTAATGAGTGTAAATTTTAAAATTATATTACGCTAATTTTCGCCGTGAAAGGGTACCCAACAACTTCCTAAAGTTTTATGCTTCTACCTACATGGGGAATGGGAGAATTAGTGATTTTTACTTTTCATACAGTTAATATTAGGAAAAAACTACATTTTCGTCCCCCAGTCCACAGTAATGGATGTTTAAAATAATTGTTCACCTGCTACCATCGTGGAAGTGTAGTTAACAAACCCCCAAAGTTTCATGCGTTTGCCTATTCGGAAAATAGGAGAATTATTGAGTGTCAAAATTTTATAGCACGCATAAGGAAAAAACACTTTTTTTAGGCCCCGGCCCTCATGAGTGTGCATTTAAAAATTATTTTACGCCAATTTTCGTCGTTTTGAGGGTACCCAACAATTTCCTAAAGTTTTATGTTTTTACCTACATGATGAATTACGGAATTTGTGACGAGTCGGTTTTTAATATAAGAAAAAATATATTTGGGCCCCCGGCCCCCTGTGAGTGGGAAATTTTTAGTTACCATTCTCTTTTGCCAACTTTCATCGGGAGATTGTACTCAACAACTTCCCAAAGTTTCATGCTTCTACCTAAAAGGAGAATGGGGGAATTAGTGATGTTCAGTTTATATATAGTTTATATTAGGAAAAATACTACATTTCGCCCCCCGGCCCCTAGTAAGAGATATTTTAAAATATGTTTTCATCTTCTACCATCGTGAAAGTGTAATTATCAATCCCCCAACTTTTCATGTGTCTACCTACTCGAGAAATAAGAGAATCAGTAATTTTCAATTTTTATAAATCTCATATAAGAAAAAAAAACGTTTTTGGGGCCCCGGCCCCCATGAGTGTGTATTTTAAAATTCTTTTACACCAACATTTGTCCTGAGAGGGTACTTAACGATTAACCAAAGTTTCATGCTCCTACCTACACGGAAAATTGGAGAATTAGTGATAAGTCGGTTTGAATATAAGAAAAATTATATTTCGGCCCCCGGTACCCAATTAGATGGAATTCTAACATTCTTTTTGCCAATTGTCGGGAGCTTCTCAAAAAATGTCAAAAGTTTCATGCCTCTACCTACATGGGAAATAGGCGAATTAGTGATTTTTAATTTTTATATAGCTCATATAAAGAAAAAATATTTTGGGGGCCCCGGCCCCCATTAGTTGGAAATTTAACATTCTCTTTTGCCAATTATCATCGGAAGCTTGTACTCAAAAATTTTACAAAGTTTCATGCTTCAAACTATACGGGAAATATGAGAATTAAAGATTTGCAATTTGTAAATAGCTCGTATAAGGGGGAAAAAGTTTTATGGGGCCCATTATTTTTGGGCTCCCTTACCTCTATGAGTGGGCATTTAACATTCTCTTTCGCCAATTATCATCAGTAGATTGAACTCAACAACTTCCTAACGTTTCATGCTCTCCACCTACATGGGGAATGGAAGAATTAGTGATTTTCAGTTTTTAAATTTGGACCCCCAGCCCCCCAGTAAGAGAAAATTTAAAAATTATTTCACCTGCTAGCATCGTGAAAGTGTATTTATCAACTCCCCAACATTTGATGAGTCTACCTACTCGGAAAATAGGAGAATTGGTGATTTTCAATGTTTATATAGCTAATTTAATGAAAAAATCGTTTTCGGGGCCCCAGCCCCCATGAGTGGGAAATTTAATATTCTCTTTTGCCAATTATCGTCGGAAGCAAGTAAATCTCGTTCAATACCTTCGTTAAAGTTAACACTAAATATAATATTTTTGTGTGTCTTTACAGACTCAACAACACCAGTCACTAAGAGTAAAATGATTGAAACAGATGGTAATTCGTTAGTTTCTGAAGTTCAAACATAGCTTCAAATATAAGTTTGCTTTTGCAACAAAGAGATGCATCAGACATCTTTCCTCAAGAGCATCTTTGATACGTCACTGTTGCAAAAGAGCCTCAAAACTCTATAGACTACTTTAGGGAAAATATTGATTTAATGAATACATTTTTAACACAAGGCAACATGTACATATAACAGTCAAATATGAACAAAACATTGGATTAGGATGCATTGGAGCAGTTAACTGAAGACTATTTATGATGAGTCAATAGTTCAAATGCCAAAAGCAGGTTTTTCTGGTTAACTGATACTCGTTACGACAAGGTGACTAATTAATAAATAAATGAAAGAATATTTATATATAAACGAATTACGCACACTTCGACTCCGGACGACTGAACAATATTTTTTCCTCAACACTTGAAGACCTCCCTGGCAGGAATACTGATTTTTTAATAAGAGACACAAAGCTGACAGTATTTTTAAGTTTAAAAAATTTCAAACGTTAATTCCTCCACCTTGCAGACTATAATAATAAACTCATATGGCCTGTCTAAACGTAAAGCCATTGTTGATTGAGTTTTGACCGGGGGCTTACATAATGACGTGTTACGAAGCCTCGACTCAGTGACCCTCGCAGCACGACGCTTGCTGGTGAGGTTTATGGGGAAGGAAAAATAAAGTGAGTGGGTGCAGCGAGAATTTAGACACCTTTTAAAGGACTATCTGACCACGTTGTTTTTTTATTGTCCGATTACATGGAATCGGGGTTGAGGATGAGTTAGATAGGTTTCGATTGACCTGAGAGGGGCGGTACATTTATCACAATCATGAATTTGCGTTGAATGTTGACTTCATTCACGTGTATATATTTTTTTAAAAAAAATTATCGTAAATTAAACATTACAAATAATTATTTCAAAGTGTATTTATATTTAATGGCTAATAATGTTAAGATAACTTTTTTTATACCAAAAAATAATTTTAAAAAGAAAAAAATTTAAGAAGTATATAAAAAAAATATTTCTACGGCACGTTGTAGATACAAAGGGGTCGAAATGTCTGGTGGTATGAACGTCCTCTTGTCGAACCGCCCGGGATCGAACCGTCCGGGTAGAAGTGCCCAACGTAATATATATATATATATATA
>MUZC01001343.1:0-10348 GCA_002072015.1 Radix auricularia
TATATATCATTTTGAAAAAAAAGTATACTTTGCTTTGAATGTGCCTTCGTATCGTCATATCTTAGAAAGCAAGCCACTAAAAAAGAGCCCTGAGAAAAAAATACTGCACCAAAAATAAATGTTTTCAAAAGTACGCATAAAATTGTTAAATACTGAAATGAGATTAAATTTTCTCTCTGTCTCTACATTTTCTGATTATATATGTATCCTTATAAAGCGCACTTGTTGTCTTTCTTTATGTTCCCTACTAACTCAAGTTCCAGACAACCTGATAAAGTGAAATTTGGTAAACTTACACACAAGTATATTGGAAAGGTTCTTAAAAAAGGTTTCTCTCCACATACTGAAAATCATGGGCCCCTGGACCCAAAACCTTTGTTCTTCTTTTTTGAGCTACATAAAAAAAAATAATTAAAATCACTAATTATACTACTTCCCGAAAAGGCACAAGCAGAATATATTATAAAATTGTTTAGCACACTTCTGCAATGGTAACAGGTGCAAAATATATTTATATCCTTTTAGACGGCTGGGGGCCCAAATTTAGTTTTTTCATGATATGAACTTTATTATAAATTTTCTTATTTTTCGTGTAAGCAGAAGCTTGAAACTTCGAAAAGTTTAGTAATCCACATCTGCAATTGTAAAATATTAAATGATTACTCTCCTTAGGCCCAGGGCCCAAATGCATTTTTTCTTATATAAAAACGGACGTATTCTCCAATTTTCCATGTAGGTAGAAGCATGAAACTTCTAGGAATTTGTTAAGGAGTCTCTCACGGCGATATTAACAAGTAAGGATTTTAAAACTCCTGCTCATGTGGGCCGGGGGCCCAAAACTATTTTTTGTTTTAAATGAGCTTTTATACAAAAAAAAAATCACTAATTCTCCTTTTTTGAGTAGTAGAAGCATGACATTTTTGGAAGTTAATGAGTACTCTTCTACGATTGTAACAGTTGAAAAAAAAATATTTAAATTATCACTTTTTGAAAGCCGGGGGCCAAAATGTAGTTTTTTTATAATGGTGTGTTCGTTCGTAAAGTCGACGAGGACCACTCTAGTCAGACGAAGGTTGCTGAGACTGGCTTTGCCTATGATTGTGCAGATGGCTTACGAGACCTTTTTTTTTTTTTACTAATATAAGCTATATAAAAACCGAAAATCACTAATTCTACTATTCCCGTTCGTGTTGAAAAATCAAAATTCGGAAAGTTGTTAAGTACACTACCATGATTAAGCAGTCATAACTGGTGCGCCAGTTTCTTGGGATTCCTGGTATTGACTTGCAGACATCATGTTTTTTCTTATGGGCAGTTGTAAGTGCACAGCTCCAGAGTTGGCAAAGAGGAAAATCTTTGTGTACACATTCCAAAAGGAGCTGACAAAAATGGTGTACAATGCTTTAAGATTAATGTACCCGTTTATTGCATGCAAAAAAATAATTTTATACGATTCTACAGAAAACCAAATTTAAACCCGGCAAGACGGGTACTTGCATGTGCTTCACTATAAGGCTTTTAGACAAAAAGGACAGTCACATAAACTATGATATATTTTTTTTGAAAACTTCAGTCACTTTTGTGGGTTAATACACTAGCAACTATACATACTATCTTTTAAACATATGTATTCATAAAAAACGTATGAATCATTTATAGGATATCTCCCAATCACATACTTTTAACGGATTTAATAATAGTTATGCAGTAACCTTTAACAAAGTCTTTGCAAGATTTTTATGAAACATTTTTAGAAAACAACAAGAAAAAACAGTTTTCCGAAATTGCATGAGAAACCTTGGCCATGTCAACTGCCACTTCAGAATGAGTGCGATAGAAAGAGAACATCAAGACCATCAGAAACATTAGAACAAACTGAGATGCGACTTCAAAAAAAAAAAAAAAAAAAGAGAACAGTAAAGTTTATCAAGGGCGTCAAAGACACAGAGCAACGTGAATTATGACTTAGCACAAGGAGCAGACAGAGAATGACTCACTTTACTAAAGGCTTATTTAAAATGTTATAGATTATTCTCAATTTTAACATAGCAGCATCTCTGTTATTGTTAGCCTATTTTACTTGGACACGCTTTAAATAATTAACCCCATTATTTGTTAAAAAAAAATTGAGTATTATATTAGTTCGGGTACAATATTCTTTAAGCTTTTGTTATTCCATTTACGTTTAAGTCACACTAATTTAAAACATATATTTTTGGGATTCAATTTAAGGTCTTATCAAATTTTTTTAATGACTCATCTTCAGTTTTGTAAAATTCAAGGACATATAAAGTTTAAAATATTCTATACAATTCTAAATTTTAATTTTTTAAAACTTCTGTGGTTTAATTTTTATTTCGTACACATTAAGTTATAACAAAATTAATTTTCACAATCTTAATGTAAAAAATTAAATATATCGTAGACAATATAAAGGGTTAATTGAAGTCAACATTCCGACACTCAAAACAATGGACATATCTACCATAACAGATCTGAAGTGTTCCAGCCATCAAGTCCTTCAAGGCTGCACTTTAAACACATCTCTTCAAAATTTATTTTCTACGTTAATGAAACAACATATCTTTTTTAATGATTAACGTAGCCTATGTGTTAAGTATTGTCATGTATGCGGTTGTTAGGATATAAATATTAATATTTAATACGATGTTAAATTTATGTAAAGCGCCGTGAGCCCAGTTCCTTACAGGGATACAGCGCTATATACAAATTCTATTATTATTATTATTATTATTAATTGATGTTTATTGTAATATGTCATGTTCATATAATGGACGCACTTCTATTATGATGTGGTTTATTAAATTTGAGATTTGACGTTCTGACGGCTAGAGATCGAGTTACAAAAAAGATAATTAGTAGTCTTACCAAAATTAGAAACCAGACCGTAACAATCTTTTATTTGAAACGTGATAAAAATGTTTATTCCTTTTTAAATTATACCTTCTGCAAGAAAGCATACCATTTAAAAATCGTAGAATTTCCTTTAAATAGAGCACACACAAAAAAAAAAAAAACAATTCCATATAAAACTACCTAAATTATGCTTGAATGTTTTTAAATATAGGCTCGTTTGTTAAGTTAATTTAATCCCCCTTAATTAATTAGCAACGCCACTGAGCGGTGCCGGTTTGTGGACAGGATTGCCAGTTCGGATTAGCGAAAGGTACCGCTAAGAACTCATTGGACGCCAGCTCTGAGGAGACCTTCCATTTTGTTTTACACTATAGGTAGTGCAATGATGATCTCCCGCATTGCAGCGGTTCAAACCATTGATACTTGTAATCTTTGTCGGGGTGGCGCCGAAGTGATAGCAAGTCGAAGTAGGGAAATCAGTTTGGGAGGACAACTTAGTAAGAGGCGTTTTCGACCTACTGTTTTTTTACCTGTTTATAGCAGTGGCCGCTCGGGGATATTAGGGGGCTTTTCAGCTTTTACGTGCATTAAGGGGCAAGAGAGCTAAGGGGGTTATGCGGGTGGCCCCATGAAGAGCGAAGGCTCGGGACTGCTGACTTTCTTCCACATGTAGGATTTCCAGTTAGTTTCTTGAAAATTCTTAAGAAACTACATACCTTTTATAACATTGGACAGATTAGTTTTTTTTTTCATTTTCTATGATTTATAACGAGTTTCTATTTTAATGTTGGTGCCTCACTTTCTTTACTGTAAGGACCTAAAATAGTATTTGCTGTTAATTGTTTTCCGATTCTAACTATTTTTATTTGCTAAATTTGGAAAGCATGTACTTAACGTAATCTACTATAATATCACCTTATCTTATTTGAATTAATATATTTATGTCATCGGCTAACGGCCTGATGGATAGTTCAATAACACATTTTTGCTTTTAAATCAAACGATTGCAATATACGTGCTTTTCGACAGGGTAAACAGAACCCTTTGTAATTTACAGATGATTATTAAAGCATAGTATATTTAAATTTGTGAAAGTGAGACATAACTAATCATCTTTATTTTTTAAAAAGGACTTGCGTAGTCGAAAAAGTGGAAACGATGATTATTTTTAATAATTCCAATCAAGTTTAGTCTTTCTACTTCAATAACGCATTTTTTTTGGTCAAACTCCTATTCAATAATAACTTAGGTCGATCACAGTTTCGTAATAATAATGCGCAAGAGCTTTATTTTACTTTCCCATTGAACAACAAAAAAAAAATCCCAAACTCAAGGAAAAAAATGAGCGATTTATCATCTAATTCATTTTTTTAAGTTAAGTTAAATATCTTCCCGTCATCATCCCTTCGTGTAGTGACGAAGCACACATTAGCAAATTTTGTATAATAAAAATAAAGTGATTTTGTTTTAGCTTGTGCAAGTGGTTAGCTGCCTATGAGGGATTTGTTTTTAGTCGGATCAAAACGTTCATTTATGTCAGTGGAACTCAGTATGTGGTATAATATAGATCAGGATGAATAAAGCTACAATTTCAAAGAAAGTGTATACAGTTTCAAAGAAACCTACCAGTGAATGAATTTTCACCATCTTCTAGCTAAACGAAAAGTTTTCCCAAAACTAGTTGTCTTCTCCGAAACACGTCTTTACCTGAAGGCGGTGAGACGATTCTCTCTTGAGGCACAAAGGTTTATAGTCATTGTGGAAACAGTAGCCAATAATCCCAACACGTGACGGCGGGGTAATCCCTCAATATATCACTGAGCACAACAGTGCCCTGCAATCGGTCAGAGAAGATCAGTTAGCAAGAGATGTTTAAGCTCAGCCCATACCCTACAGCCCGATAACCAAGCTGGGGTAAGATCGTGGCCCAAAGACAACTTTCTCGGAAAGTAGCTCGATGGCTCGGCTTCTGGAGTAATGTCCAGAAAATTTAACCGGTTTATGCAGCAACCAAGCAAGGGCGATCACTGGGTAGTAAATTAAACATTGGAATCGGAAACTCATAACTTTTATGAGGAATTAGCACTGTCCCATATGGAGCTATCTCTACAAATTGGAAACTACCAAAGAAAAGTATCACTTAATTATTGTTATAAGTCATTATAAAAAAAACGACTTTCGATGCTAGATTTTATATAATACGTACTGATACATAAACTTATATTAAACAGTAAAGTTCATACTTCTTCTACCCTTAAATCATTTGTGTCACATACATTTTGCAAGGTCCAGACTTAATAAGTAATTTAAAAATAAAAATATTTAACTTATGCTGAAAGGAATGTTAACAAGGGCTATTAGTTCTTAGCTTTTAGGGCTATTAACAAGGTACCATTAGTTCAACTCATTATTGGTGATTGTCAGGGGTATTATAATCACTCTGTGTTAAAGCGGTTTGTCGTGGTTAACACTGGGTTTACGGAATTATTGTTTTGTAAGGGATGATCACGTGGGGCGTTTGATCAGAGGAGGTGGGGGGGGGGGGGGAGTTTGTCAAATGTCTGTCGGGACGGGTTGGATAATTCGTTTGTGGCACAGCTGTCGAGAGAAGAGAAGAGAGAGAGAGAGAGAGAGAGAGATACATGAGGTACACACAGACCGGTCAGCTGTAACCGAGACTGGTAGTGGAATTAGAGTGAATGTAGTGAGGATGAAATAGAGGTTGTTCCTATAGTACGATAGTAAGAGAGAAAGCCTGGAATTACATAAACATGTGTATGTGCGGTCATATAATGATTCGCCATTTTAATCCACGGAAAAAAAATTTGCATTTAATGACATGGACTTGTGTTAGTGTATGTATTGCAAGTCGAAGGTGGGGTGGAGAGTACGGCAAGAACCATAGGCAACGAGACCTGGCAGTGATTTTATTGACACCTGCAATTAACAATGAAAATAGCTTAGTATCAAATGAATGTGCGCCAACTACCCTTATTTGCAATATGTTATTCAATATCGCGTATAGAAACCTGGGTAAGTTTTTTTTTTTTTTAAATGGTTAACTTTCTTAATGGCGATCTATAAAAGCAAATCGCATTTACTTTTCAAATTAATATTTAGAATATGCATGTTTTGGAAGAATAAATATTCGTAGTCTTACTAAAATTAGAAAAAAGCAGCGTATCAACAGCATTAAATAAAGAAAACCGAAACATTCGAACATATCAAAACTTTAACACACATAAAGTGTTGTATATACATTTAACAATTAAAATTACAACATTTAAACCACGGGTCTTTTTACATTTACAAAATATTATATAACATCAAACATTTACTTCACGTCATATACTATTTAAATGTAATATTCGATAGGCTCTTTTGATCTCGAAATAAAGAAGATTATTAATTCCCTTGTAAATTTTCAATAATTATTTTTTTTAAATAATAAGTCTAGCAATTTACCCGCGCTTTGCTGCGGGAAGTTGGAGAATTAGTGATGAGTTAGTGCATAAAAAACTATATTTGGGCCCCTGGCGCCCAGCAAGGGATATTTTAAATATTTTTTCACCTGCTGCCATCGTGGAAGTGCATTAAAAAAAAACCCAACGTTTCATGCATTTTACCTAATTAAGAAATAGGAAAAATGGTGCTTTTCAATTTGTATATAGCATACATTAGAAAAAAACACGTTTTTGAGACCCCGGCCCTAATGAGTGTGAATTTTAAAATTATATTACGCCAATTTTCGTCGTGAAAGGGTACCCAACAACTTCTAAAAGTTTTATGTTTTTACCTACACGATGAATTGTGGAATTTGTAATGAGTCGGTTTTTAATATAAGAAAAAGCTATATTTGGGCCCTCGGCCCCCAATGAATGGGAATTTACTATTCTTTTTCACCAACTTTCATCGGGAGATTGTACTAAACAACTTCCTAAATTTGAATGCTACTACCTACATTGGGAAAGGGATAATATTTGATGTTCAGTTTTTATATAGTTTATATTAGGAAAAAAATACATTTGCCCCCCTGGCCCCCAGTAAGAGATATTTTTAATATTTTATCACCTGCTACCATCGTGAAAGTGTAATTATCAATTCCCCAAAGTTTCATGAGGCTACCTACTCGAGAAATAGGAGAATTAGTGATTTTCAATTTTTATAAAACTAATACAAAAAAAAATTTTTCGGGCTTCGGCTCCCCATAAGTGTGTATTTCAAATTCTTTTAAACCAACATTTGTCGTGAGAGGGTACTTAACAATTACCCAAAGTTTCTTGCTCCTAACTACATGTGCAGTTGGAGAGTTAGTGATAAGTCGGTTTTTAATATAAGAAAAATGTATTTGGGCGCCCGGACGCGAATTAGAGTGAACTTTAACATTCTTTTTGTCAATTTTCGTCGGGAGCTTGTACTCTGAAAATTTAAAAAAGTGTCATGCTTCTACCTACATGGGAAATAGGAGAATTATTGATTTTCAATTTTTTATAGCTCATATTATGAAGAAAAAAAAAACGTTTTTGGGGTCCAAACCCCAAATAGTTGGAAATTTAACTTTCTCTTTTACCAATTATCATTGGAAGCAGGTAATAAATTTTTTTTTACAAAGTTTCATGATTCTACATATACGGGAAATAGGAGAATTAATCATTTGAATTTGTAAAAAGCTCATATACGGAAACAAACTTTTTGGGTGCCCAATTATTTTTTTGGCCCCCGTACCCCATTGGGTGGGAATTAAACATTCTCTTTCGCAAATTATCATTTAGAGATTATACTCAACAGTCGGGAATCGAAACCGGATCGACTGCTTGGAAGGCAACCATGCTAAACTTTACAACACCGACGCTCGATACCTAACTATGCAGATTGGGAAAATTTTTCATCCCATTATGTGTGCATTTTGATGTCCATTTTCTTGCTGCATTTAATTGTGTAAACAATGCAATATTTCGAGCTAAATATATTCATGCTTCTACTTAAATGGGGTATGGGAGAATTAGTGATTTTCAGTTTTTAAATTTTGGCCCCAGCCCCCCAGTAAGATATATTGTAGCTATTATTTCACCTGCTAGCATCGTGAAATTGTATTTATAAACTCTTCAACGTTTCATGAGTCTACCTACTCGGTAAATAGGAGAATTGGTGATTTTCAATTTTTATATAGCCCATATAATGAAAAAACTCTTTTTGGGGCCCCAGCCCTCATAAGTGCGAATTTTAATATTCTCTTTAGCCAATTATCATCGGAAGCATGTAGTCAGTATATTTCCAAAGTTTCATGCTTCTACCTACACGGGAAATAGAATAATTATTATTTTCAATTAGTATATAGCTTATATAAGGGGGTAAAAACGTTTTTGGGGCCCCGGCCCCTCTGAGTGTGAACTTCAAAATTCTTTTTCGCCAATATTCGTTTTAAGAGGGTACCCAACCACTTCCCAAAATTTCATGCTTCTACCTACACGGAAAACAGTAGAATTAGTGATTTTTAATTTTCATATGCTCATATAAGTGAAAAAAGTTTTATGGGCCCCAGCCCCACATGAGCGAGATTTGTACAATTATTTTTTTGCCAATTTTCGTCCTCAGAGGGAACCCAACAACTTCCCAAAGTTTCATTCTTCTACCTGTACGGGAAATAGGAGAATTAGTGATTTTCAATTTTTATAGAGCTCATATAAGGAAAAAAACATTTTTAGTGCCCCGGCCCCAATGAATTGCAAATTTAACTTTTTTGCCCTCCAATTATCGTCGGGAGTATGTACTTTAAAAATTTCCATAGTTTCATACTTCTACCTACACGGGAAGTTGGAGAATTAGTGATGAATCAGTGAAGGAGTTAGTGAGTCATTGAGGGCTTTCACTTTTATTAGTATAGATTTACCCCGCATAGCGAGAACTGAGGTGCGATTTTGCTTATCTATCTAATATAAAAAGCTCAGTTACTGTATTTAGCGCATTTTCGAGAAGTCGAATGCACTATTGCACTCGTTTTTTCCGTCCGTCTGTCATCACCCTAGATCTCAGCAACCATAAGTCCTAGACCCATGATGTATATATGTTTTTTGTATGTCCTGACCTCCCATTTGTGCATCAACTCTCAGTTACTCGATCCGTTAAAATACCCCATTAAAACTACCAAAAAACATTGCGAATCGAGAGATAACACTGGCGCAGGCAACGGCCGCCATTGCCGGAAGTCGAATACATCGTTTTTCAAGCATTGAAGAGTTAAAGTTACTGGTTAGTGGTGCGAAAGCGTGCAAAAGAATTCGTTTTTTGTTGTTGTTGACGTCATTAGAATATGTGTAAAAGTTTAGAGAGTTTTACGTCATCATTTGTGGTGACTTAAATCAAGATCTTAGCGGCCCAGGGGCAGAAATTGAAAACTTTTTCGAAACAAGCTTCAACATTCAACTACTTTCAACAAGATTGGCAACCACGATCTATCAAACAACAATTGATGGAGTATTTGGGCGATTAGCTGATTACAATTAAGAATGTTTCATTTATGAGTCCTATTTCAGTGACCACAAACCACTTGTAGTTAGATTAAAGAGAAAATAAAAAAAATTAAAATGTAAAGAAATGACTTATAAATAATTTTTTTTCAGGTATATTCATTACACAAGAAAATTCATAAAAATATGTCTAAAATCTAAACACAAATACTGATAACTACATAATGCTGATATCTAACATAGTACTGATACATAATACGAAAATGCGCTAACACGTCCTGAGTCCAAAAAGGGACCAGACTTAACATGATTTTTTTATCTGTATGCTTGTATATTTGTATGTTTTACTTTTCGACTGTCGCTTACACAATCACGACAATGCTATATAATGGATGGGGATCAAATGTTCAGGACGGTTCCTCATACCCCGAATATTGTTTTAGTATATTTTTATTAAAATGTCTCCTAATGCCTTAAATCATAATATTTCAACATCAGAAATTGTAGAGACAAAGGGATAAAAATTAATTCTCATTTCCCTATTGTACATTTTGAGACGGACGTTCACTAACGAATTATTTTGTAGCATACTATTTTCTAAAACCTAATTTTGAGCGGTGCACATTAAAAAATTGTCTAATTGTGTGCTAAAAATTGTGTGTACCCAACTTTAATTAAACTGCGCGCCAATGTGTGGTACAAACAGATACCTTTTTGCGGCTAATTTTTTGATAGTATTAATACGTACAAAATATGGCATAATAATTGTCAAAGTTTGCATGCTGGTTATTTTTTGCAAGTCAGTGTTAATGAAATTGCTGATTTTTTTTAAAAAATGATTCGTTACTCTAAATATAATACACATTTAATTATCATTCCTGCCCGAATTTATAATGAGCAAATTTTATGTGGAGAGTGAGGATTCGGGTAAAATAATCCAAAAATAGAGTTATTATTTGTAACATATATAATTAAATACTTTTGATTGACGTGGATTGCGGCGG
>MUZC01001343.1:16804-28675 GCA_002072015.1 Radix auricularia
AATCTCCGACTTCCCGTGTAGGTAGAAGCATGAAACTTTGGGAAGTTGCTGAGTACCCACTGTGGACAAAGTTTGGCAAAAAAAGTTTTTAAAAAATATCTCTCAAGTGGGGCCGGGGGCCCAAAAAGATTGTTTCCTTATATGGGCTTTATAAAAATTGAAAATCACCAATTTTCCTATTTCCCGTGTAGCTAAAAGCATAAAACTTTGGGAAGTTGCTGGGTAACCACTAATGACGAAGATTGGCGATGAAGAACTTTTAAAATCTCGCTCATGTGGGGCCGGGGGCCCAAAAACAGTTTTTTCCTTCATCACTAAATCTCCAATTTCCCATGTAGGTAGAAGCATGAAACTTTGGGAAGTTGTAGGTTAACCACTAATGACGAAAATTAGCGATAAAGTTTTTTAAAAATCTCGCTTTTGTGGGGCCGGGGGCCCAAAAAGCTTTCCCCTTATATAAGCTCTATAAAAACTGAAATTCAACAATTTCCTATTTCCCCAGTAGGTATTCCCGTGTAGGTAGAATCATGAAACTTTGGGAAGTTGTTGAATACTCTCTGACTACGAAAATTGGCGAAAAAGAATTTTGAAATTCTAACTCATGTGGGGCCGGGGGCCCAAAAACTTTTTTTTGCTTACATCACTAAATCTCCGACTTCCCGTGTAGGTAGAAGCATGAAACTTTCTGAAGTTGCTGAATACCCACTGTGGACAAAGTTTGGAAAATATGTTTTTTAAAAATATCTCTCAAGTGGGGCCAGGCGCCCAAAAAGATTGTTTCCTTTTAAGGGCTTTATAAAAATTGAAAATCACCAATTTTCCTATTTCCCGTGTAGCTAGAAGCATAAAACTTTGGGAAGTTGCTAGGTAACCACTAATGACAAAGATTCGCGATGAAGAACTTTAAAAATCTCGCTCATGTGGGGCCGGGGGCCCAAAAACTATTTTTTTCTTTCATCACTAATTCTCCAATTTGCCATGTAGGTAGAAGCATGAAACTTTGGGAAGTTGTTGGGTACCCTCTCACGACAAAATTTGGCGAAAAAGAATTTTAAAAATCTTGCTCATGTGGGGCTGGGGGCCCAAAAATTGTTTTTTCCTTATTTGAACTCTATCAAAATTGAAAATCATCAATTTTCCTATTTTCCGTGTAGGTAGAAGCATGAAATTTAGGAAATTTTTAAAGTACGTGCTCCCGACGATAATTTGAGGGGAAAAGGTAAATTTGCAACTCATGGGGGCCGAGGGCCCCAAAAATGTTTTTTCCTTATATGAACTATATAAAAATTGAAAATCACTAATTCCCCTATTTCCGGGAAGGGTAGAAGCATGAAAATTTGGGAAGTTGTTGGGTATCCTCTTAGAACGAAAATTGGCAAAATATAATTGTACAAATCTTGCTCATGTGGGGCTAGGGCCCCAAAAACATTTTTCCTTTATATGAGCTATATAAAAATTGAAAATCACGAATTGTTCTGTTTTCCGTGTAGGTAGAAACATGAAACTTTGGGAAGTTTTTGGGTACCCTCTCACAACGAAATTTGTGAAAAAGAAATTTGAAGTTCACACTCATGGGGGCCGGGGCCCCAAAAACTTTTTTTCTTATATAAGCTAAATACTAATTAAAAATCAATAATTCTTATATTTCCCGTATAGGTAGAAGCATGAAACTTTGGAAATTCGTTGAGTACATGCTCCCGACGATAAATGGCAAAAGAGAATGTTAAAATTCGCACTTATGTGGGCTGGGGCCCCAAAAACAATTTTTTCATTATATGGGCTTTATAAAAATTAAAAATCAACAATTCTACTATTTCCCGAGTAGGGAGACTCATGCAACGTTAAAGAGTTGATAAATACACTTTCAAGATGCTAGCAGGTGAAATAATATTTACAATATCTCTTACTTGGGCGCCGGGGGCCCAAATTTAAAAACTGAAAATCACCAATTCTCCCATACCCGATTTAAGTAGAAGCATGAACTTTTAGAAAGCGGTTGGATACAATCTGCCAATAATAATTTGCGAAAGGGACTGTTTAAATCCCACTAAATGGGGTAAGGGGGGGGCAAAAAATTATGGGGCGCCCAAAATTTTTTTCCCCCTTATATGAGCTATTTACAAATTCAAATCATTACTTCTCCTATTTCCCATATATGTAGAAGCAAGAAACTTTGTAAAATTTTTGATTACTTGCTTCCGATGATAATTGGCAAAAGAGAAAGTTAAATTTCCAAACTAATGGGGGCTGGGACCCCAAAAACGTTTTTTTTTTCATAATATGAGCTATATAAAAATTGAAAATCAATAATTCTCCTATTTCCCATATAGGTAGAAGAATGAATTTTTTTTAAATTTTCAGAGTACAAGCTCCCTACGAAAAATGGCAAAAAGAATGGTAAAATTCACTCTAATTGGGGACCGGGGGCCTAAATACATTTTTCTTATATTAAAAACTGAATTATCACTAACTCTCCAATAGTCCATGTAGTTAGGAGCATGAAACTTTGGGTAACTGTTAAGTACCCTCTCACGACGAATGTTGGTGTAAAAGAATTTAGAAATACACATTCATGGGGACCGGGCCCCAAAAAACTTTTTTTTNTTTTTTCCTAATATAAAACTATATAAAAACTGAACATCAATAATTCTCCCTTTCCCCATGTACGTAGAAGCATGAAACTTTGTCAAGTTGTTTAATACAATCTCCCGATGAAAGTTGGTGAAAGAGAACTGTAAATTCCCATTCATTGAGGGTCGGGGGCCCAAATATAGCTTTTTCTTATATTAAAAACCGACTCATCACAAATTACACAATTCATCGTGTAGGTAAAAAATAAAATTTTTGGAAGTCTTTGGGTTCCCTCTCACGACGAAAATTGGCGTATTATAATTTTAAGATTCACACTCATTGGGGCCGGGGCCTCAAAAGCGTGTTTTTTTCCAAATATATGCTATATACAAATTGAAAAGCACTATTTTTTCCATATTTCCTAAATAGGTAAACGCATAAAACGTTTGGTGTTTTTTTAAATACACTTCCACGATAGCAGCAGGTGAAAAAATATTTAAAATATCCCTTGCTGGGTGCCATGGGACCAAATATAGTTTTTTATGCACTCATTCACTTATCACTAATACTCCATCTTCCCGCAGCAAAGCGCGGGCAAATTGCTAGTATATATATATATATATATATGTATATTGTGAAGATCCGTAGGCTGTTCTATTGGTTTTCTTTCCTTATCTACTCTCACTGTTATTCTGCTCTTCACACACTTTGTTAATTACTCTTTAAACACTAAACACCAAGGCAGAATGTACACTTCATTACTTTTAATCTCTTACTTCAGTACATTCATTATTGGTGCATCTCTCTACATATGTCTGTCCTTCTACCTCTGGCTCATACTTCATAACTCTTTCTTCTCCCTGCGTGTCTCACCCTCTGTGTGTGTGTGGTCAGTCTCAGTCCGAGCATTAGTCCATTCCAGGCTCCGCCCCCCAGACTTCGCTGTCCGAAAGTCAACCGACAATCAAATTGTACCTCCCCTTAGGTAAGACGGGGGTAGGTGGGTGTACCCTGTCATGGTCAGTAATCCCCCCTTCCTCTGCTCTGACCCGCTCTCAATTATCGACCCTTTCATCTACCGTTCGGCCAACGGTCTGCCATACCTGACACCTGGGCTAGACTATTTGCCCGTGGTCAGCTGCCGTCCACCAAGCCCCGCTCGTGCTTTGATTTCCAAGTTCGCACCTCCGACCGTCTGGACTCACCCGTTAGTCCAAAGGCCAAACATACGCAGCGCCCTAACCGCCCTAAATTCCCCACAATATATATATATATACATTTATTCTCTGGAAATTTCTATTTCTGACTTATAACATAAGCCTAGTTGACACAAATTACTAGGGTTCATTATACCATAAATGTATTGTTTCAGTAGGACACCAACCACAAGTAAGCTAGCCTTATTGACCATAACTAATAATAATATTTTGTCAAAATAGATTTAAAATTAACTCTTATACCTTAGCCTCAAACCAAGATACTGGACCAGGAAAAAACTGATAAAATGTCCCATTAACATCTATTTCATCATCTCCTGAACATATGGTAGAAGAAAAAAAAATGAATTAAATATGTTTATATAGTATCATATAAAAAATATGATAACTTAATCTACATTATTAATAATACAATCAATATGTCAAAACATTTAATGCAACCATGTAAATCTGTTATTATAACTAATATTCTTTTAAAAAAAAAAAATTTAAAAAATGCTATTTAATGCTTGCGATTAAAACAATTTTAAAAATGTTACTATTTTAACAATGTGCGTTGATAACAGAAAAACAGATGAAAATCGATCACGTAAAATAAGTAATATATAGAATTTTTTTGAAAATCATGTCAAGAATAAAATTTACAAAAGCTCCTACTCCGATTAAAAAGTCTTACAACTAAATGTAAGGAATAGTTGCTTACAATTAAGTTAAAATCTAAATGTTAGAATTAATCCGATTAATCCAACTTAAAACAAAACAAAACAGCAAACAATCAATTAGCGGTAAACATGGATGTCGCCTACGACAACTTATGTAATTTTAGAACTGATCGAGAAAAACTCTTAAATAGTTAAGTGCACAAAACTCATTGAAACATTCATACACTCAAGCACACACACACACACATGCACACACACACACACACACACACACTCACACACACACACACACACATGCCCACAAAAGCGCGCACACCCACACACAGATATATCTGTGAAAACATGTACGCAGTTTCAGATTAATTTCTTTGAATAAATGAACACGATTGTCAACAATATATAAAATATATATTTCTACTACATCATAGGAAAAAAAGCAGGAGTCAAACAAAAAGAGATTTTTTCAAAAATGCATTCCTTAAAATTGTTCTAAATATTATTAGTTATCGTTTGCGTTTATTTCATCCCGGAAGATGTTATGGTTAACGATGAATTGCAAAAAAATACTGATACGTTTTATTATTTTCCCAGCAAATCCATTAAGCATTTTCGGTATTTTTGGAACTTGCAAATTCTTGAAACTGTCAAGGCATGAGAATCACTGCGAATAAATGTTGTGACATCGCTTTGAGCGATGGACATTACGATTTATCATCCAGAATGAAAGAAAAATTATTGGTAGACTACACAACACAGTTAAGTATACGCTTTTATAAGTTACAGTGGACAATGAAGACATAGGTCATGACTATTTACATTTAATATTATTTGCATTGCAACAAGCATTAGGGTACATGTTTTAGTCAATTGAACTAATGTTTGGTCAAAACCATACAAGTTCTTTGAAAAGTTTCATAAGCAATCAATATGCCATACATGACAAATGTCAGTTAATGTCAGAAACTAGAAATAAAATACTCTACAGCATTAAGACCGACAAATAAAGACTCAGCAAGCAAAGTACAAGTTACAAAGTAATCACAGATATTTATCAAAGAGGAAATTAAGAACACTTGAGCCAGAATACCAAGTAGTAGTATTATTGCCAAGTGCAAAAAATGAAAACACACAGAAAGATTGGATTGAAAATTAGATTAAATATTAACTTAGTGATGTGACGATTACTGTTACACCCTTAACTGGAATTTTTTTTCGAATAGTATGCTTTATTGCTCTAAATTGTTATCCATTTATAAGGAAATATCTTTTGTTTTTTCCTCAAAAGTATTATTTTAGTCCAAAAAAAAAATATCAAAAACATTATTGGTCAAGACTTAATTAGGGATCATGGCATAACTTGTGTTTATGCCATACTGAAAAACACTCAACATTGAGTCCAACTTTACGACTGCTGCACTGCTTTATTAAATTTACCTTGCGTACAGCCCGATTTCTTTGTTTTCCCATTTCCATTCGTTCAATGTACTGAACAGTTCTTGTTTATCGTTGATTTTGTTGATGAACAGGCATATTTTGCTGAGCTTATCCCTTTCGTTTGATGGAATGGCTTCCAGGTCAGACATGTTTCTGAGTTTGTAAAAAGAGTTTTTATTTTCAGGTACATGCTCCAAATTATACATTTTCTCACACATCGCTTATCCATGTCTTAATCTTCACACTGCTAAAAAATTTTCTTGAAGAAAATAATGGTGATTACGACAAAGAAGACTGCAAAAAACTTTCTGACACAATATTTTGAAAGAAAATCATGTGTAGCATAAGTTTCAAACTGCTGGACAAGAGTTATCAGAATTGCAACTTTAAAAAAAAAATCTCAAAACTCTGCATAGAAGTGCTTCCTTTGAGTAAGCCGTTTTGTTAATCCCTTCTTATTTGCAAAGCATAACTGTTTGGTTAACTTCTGGAATAAAGCAATTGTCTCTTTTTACACTTTCAATTCACAACCATCTCGTTTCTTTTCGGCATGTGGTGGGATAATGTTATGTGTGTCGGTGCTTGTGGATGGCAAAACATTGTCAAATTTGACGTCTTCTTTGACTGCACAATGAATTTCAACTGGATTAGAAGCATTTGCAGATTTATCATCATCAATAATGTTGTCATTGATATTCTAAATGCCTGACCGTTCGTCAACACGTTCTGAAGGATGTTCAACAATAACTACTTGATCATATCTGTCGTTTCATCATCATAACTTATAAATACATTGTCATTTAGAATATCATGACTTTCGTTCTTAGATAGAGAAAGATCCCTTTGTCTTCCTATTTTCTGTAAAACACAATTACCAAATATTTTCCAAAATTCTAGACATTACAATCGTGAGTCCCAAATGGGGATCAAAATTTGTTGATCAATTGTAGCCCTACAAATAACGAACTGTATTAAACCACTGTTATAATGATGCTAACAACTACCCAATCCTCAAATTAAACCACACACAATGAAAAGAAACCCTTTTTGCAAACATTTTTTTCCCTTTCAAAACCAGTAATACGTCAGCACTGTGATAATGGAAACTTTGACGGGAAGAATTATCTGGCGTGGTATATAACCTCGTGAATGGGCTAAACTTAGAATAAGTGACTTACACACAAACATGACAAGCACATCTTATTTTCCTTGATAATTATCAGATGCGTGACAAGATGATCTAAAGTATGTCATCCCCTAACGGGTAATATGGAATTTAATGGACTAATATAAAATACATGTGAAAATGCATAATAATATAGCGCAATAAAATGAAAAGCTCCAGCATATAAAACATGACATGTGATATATCAGATATCATGAACGATTGTGCGATGAAAATATTTGTTAAAACACAAAGATGTCATCTATAAAGATACACACAAAGACTGTGACTCATACTATACACATGTTAGAATACTATACTTTCAAGACTAAATATATCATGTTCATATGACACACAGAGACAAAGACAAACAGGAAATGTATTACCTACTCAAAGAGAAGAAATTAAGAAAAGTGGTTGAAACTAACTAAATTTCACTAACTGTCATAGACATAAAGAAGAATTGTAAGATTTCACTATGTTTTGATTACAGGCAATTTAGTGTTCTAACAAAATTAGACCATGAACTTATTTGTGACCTACGAGACATATGGGGCATAATTATTAATTCAAATGTATTTTCGACTTTTGACTTGAAAAGAGTTTTTGACACTTAAACATAGATCTTGCTTCTGTCAAATGTACTATATTCAAAGCTATGAATGACGTATATGAATTTTTAGTGATGCTATTTGGTTTAGTAAACAGTAGAGACACATTTAGCAGAATTATGAAAATGAAAGTGAAGGTGCAAGCTATTCCAAATGAGGTACATTACATAGACGAAACACGTATTCACAGTAAGGATTAGAAAATCACTTTATATGCACTTGAAGTTGTACAAGATATATTCAAGAAACATAATGTCACATTCTGACCTAAAAACATTGAACATAAATATATTGATTTTCTAGAATATGAAATGGGAATATCGTAGCCCCTTGACATGTCCATGGGCTTCCCCTACCACTAAAAGTGGCACGGGACAGATTATAATGGATTCGATTAATATGCTTTTCGGCCTCCCTTACTAAAAAAAGTATATATAGGAGTTAAAACATATTCCTCTTTTGAAAATGTGGCATCAGGTATTTAATGCACAAAGACATATAGTTGTTTTGTTTCTAATTTTTAAAAGTAAACTATAAAAAAGTAATTACGTGAACATTGAAATGTTGGTCCTTGAAATCGATCACAATGACTCGCGTGCTGACAAAAACATTTGTTCTCACAATCCCAACCATACGAGTTTGGTCCACATGGAATAAATGGTAAATTTAAAAGAAAAAAACAAACAAACAAAATAAACAAAACAACATAATTTTATGATTTAAAAAGAAATTGTTTTTATTTTTAAAAAAATAGATAAAACAGACATCTTTATTTTAGCCCCAAAATAGAAAACAAATTACTTAGATATACATGTACTGACAGCTGTTTTTAAAAAAAAATATCTAAAATAAGATTCTATAAAATTCATTAAATTAATCAAAATTAATCTGGTAATTTCTCTAACATTTCTGATGATTTTATATTTAACATTCTATGTAAATAAATGATTTAATATAAAAAGATATAATCCCTTGCTAGAATTTAAGGGGTAACAATGTGATAAGATATTTAACATGTAAATATTCAACATTTAAATAGTTATTGTCATATCAACGTCATTCATTCAAACTCACAAAAATACGTTTAGAGTAAAATATAAATAAACACAGCCACATACATACACACATACATACACACATACAAACATACAAAAATACAGACATACACACATAATACATACATACATTCATACATACATACATACATACATACATACATACATACATACATACATACATACATACATACATACATACATACACACACACACACATATATGTATACATACATACATACATACATACATACAAACATACATACATACATACATACATACATACATACATACAAACATACATACTCATATACTTTCATCCATACAAAATTACATACATAAAAAAACTACCATTTACTTCAAATACGAATATTTACCTTTCTGACAATTATTTCCCGACCATCCATCAGCACACCCAGAACTACACTCTCCGGTTATCTGGTTACACTGTTCATTAGAATCCTTACAGTGACAGTCATAACTGCAGTAATTACCATATCTACCTCGAGGACAATCTAATAAAAACCTATTTTAAAGGCAATGTTAATTGCTTTCAATAAAGTTTAAATATATAATTAATTTAATGTTTTTGGAGAAAAAAATGTTAAAGTTAACAAATGCTAGAAGTCAAATGAATATGAAATATAATGTTTGTTCTTTTTCATCTAGAGAAGTTTGATTTACAGAAGGATAAGTCAGAAGATGAAATATAAAATAGCATAGAATCAGTTAAATCAAATTTTGAAATTTAAAAAAAAATATCACAAATAAACAGTTTACGACGTATTTGAGGACAAATATTTGGTTCTTCTAAGCCTACCCATTACACATGAGCTAATTATTCTGCATTGTCTTAATGTTGACATAAAATATATTATGATAATTTCTGTCAGCATAATGTCACATGATATTATTTGATAAGTGATTGATAAAGATAGATCACGTGATGAGTGAAAAAGGAGAATGATGGGAAGCAAGTCAGAGTGTGTGCATAAGGAGAGACGAGCAAGATGCTCAACCTTTTTCATGATGAATGTACATACGTTTAAGTATTTGATAAAAGTTAATTGTGTTATAAAGGACTTCATTGTTTTAATGTGAGTCGGAGTATGTCAGTAATAGACGCCTACAAGTGTGAAAAGGGCCAAAGAGACAAATTAGTTACACATACTTTAAGCCCAAGAGCTGTAAAAGAATACACATTTAAAAACAGAGAAAAACAAACAATATATACATATATTTATTTCTCTTAACATTTTAATTATCAATCCCCTCTTTTAAAAGTGTGAGCTTTTAAAAAGCTTCCATCGGTAATGTGTAAATAACGTTGAGTTTATGTTCGTGAATTATTTGTACCAGTCTTTGATTTTTAATTAAATTATATATTTTTTTCATTTCGTTTTAAAATGTGTCAATCTATGGACAACTATTAGTGTCTTGTCAAAATGATATCTTTACAGTTTTTGTTTTGTTTTGGTAGCTAAATATTGTTTATTAATAACAAATGTTTCCATTCCAAACAGAAAACCTTGCGATACATTTTATAAAAAAATTTTAAACGTGCATATATATTAGGACTGCGGATATCACCGATTATTTTCTTGATTAATCTGTAAAAAATGTATTGATTAAAATAAATTTAATCCATAAAATAAACATTTTTTAAAAAAAAAGTATCTTAACATTTGTTGTTGTTTTTTTTCCATTTATTAATAAATAATTAATTATTAATAATTAATAATAGCTGTTTCTTTACGTACAAAATTCTTCATTGAATANTACATGTACATATATATATACATATATATATATATATATTTCAAGTTTAAACTTTAACATTTAAGCAGTTTTTATAAGAAATGCGATATTTTTTTTTTAAACAAAAAGAAATTATAATTTATTGACATTAAATTGAACTACTTATATTTAAATATAGCTCCTCATTTTTTTTAATTAAATATCTTTGATATGGGCATTTATGACATTTTCAGTTAAATGACGTTACAAATCTAATTTTCAGCTTTAGTGAAAATTATTGATTAATTATTCGGTCATTTTTTTTTCAAAAAATTAACGATTAAATTTAAAATAATCAATATCAGCCCTAATGTATATATATATACAAAAGGCAAGTACCCGGCTTCTCACGGGTTTTAAATGAGGTTTTCTGTTGAAGCGTAATATACTGTTTATTTGCATGAAGTAAAAGGGTACATTTATCTTAAAGCAGGTCAAATACTATTGCCTATCAGAAAAGCAAAGTGTCTGCAATTCTATACCATCAATCACAAGACTCTGGCACAACAGTTAAGACTGCACATCCGTGGTAGTGTAATTAACACTTTCCGAATTCCCATTATTCCAAATAGAAGAATTAAAGATTTTCAATTTTTTTATAACTTACATGAGTAAAAAACCACTTTATATTACCATGGCAGTTATGTATTTCTCAACATCCCAAAGTATCATGCTTCTACCTAAACGGGAAATAGGAGAATTAGTAATTTTCATTTTTGTATCGCTAATATAACGAAGAAAACTACATTGGGCGCCGGCTCCCTTAGAGAGATAATTTAAATATGTTTTCACCTGTTACCATTGGAGATGTGAAACACAGCCCATTTAAGGAAAAAAATGCATGTGGGAACACCAGCCCCACCCTGAATGAGAATTTTAAAAGATTTTTTTCTCCATTTTTGTTGGGAGGGTGTGTGCTCAATAACTTCCAAAAGTTTCATTTTTACGTATACGGTAAATTTGAGAATTAGAGATAAGACGGCTTTTAATATAAGAAAAAACTACATTTTTGCCCCTAGCCCCCAAGAGTGGGATTTAAAAATATTTTTTTTTTGCGAATTAGCGTCGGTAGAGTGTGCTTAACAACTTGCCAAACTTTCATGCTGCTATCTACACGGGAAATAGGAGAATTGGTGATTTTCAATTTTTATATAACTCATATAGGGAAAAAAACATTTGGGCCCCTGGACCCCAGAAAGTATTAATAAAAATATATTTTCACCTGTTATAATTTGGGTAATGTACTAAACAATATCCTAAAATTTCATGCTTCTGCCTACTCGGGAAATAGGATAATTAGTTATTTTCAATTTTATATACCTCAAATAACGGAGGAAAAACGTTTTTGGGCCCCCGGCC
>MUZC01001343.1:29916-68108 GCA_002072015.1 Radix auricularia
TGGCCCCCCCCCCCCCGGCGCCCCTGAAGGTGAATTTATGGAACGAAACCTATTTAAGAACCTTCCCCATATAATTGTGTGTACGTTTACAAAATTTCACTTGACTGGGCTGTCTGGATCTTGAGTTATTAGGGAACAGACAGATAGACAGACACACACACACACACACAACAAATGCGTCTTATATATATATAAAGATATATATACAGGCCATTTTTTTTTTGCGCCAAGGAAAAAGTCGGTAGGTCAGCCATGCCTAAAATGCATAGACATTTGATAGAGATACAGGAATGGCCCAACTCGGACACATGGAAATTAGAGGTCCAGGCAAAGGATCGGTCAATGTGTTTTAATGTCGAGAAGCAACTTTTATTAAGAGTCAACATGCGAAACTGGGTTGCAACAGATGTAAAAGAAGGCAGAGAAAAGCCAGGCAATAAAATAGTGTATTCATGAAGATATTAAACTTTTAATACATCTCTTCAAAATTTATTTTCTAGATTAATGAAACAACATATCTTTATAATGATTAACGTAGCCTATGTGTTAAGTATTGTCATGTATGCGGTTGTTTTGATATAAATGTTTGTATTTAATACGATGTTATCTTCATGTAAAGCGCTGTGAGCCCAGTTCCTTACAGGGATACAGCGCTATATAAAAGTCATATCATAATTATTATTATTATTATTATTATTATATCTTTACTCTTTTAGCTATATAATGACAACTGAAAGTTTAATCAATTATCTATATTCATTAAATACAACCATTTTTCATACGTAAATCAAATCAATTAAATGGACAACACTAATGAGAACAGACAATTCGTTAAAAAAAATTAAAAAACAGTATCTTTTGAAAAATGTAATTATTTCCAACTTATTACCACATGATTCAAGTGTGCAAAATGCCCATCTTGTAGAAGGAGATGTCGTGTAACACCAGGCTCTGGCTTCGTCGTCTGTCTCCCTACAGTAGTTATTTGGAAATCTTCTGTCTGGGAAACTTGCAACAGTGTATGTATGATTGTGAGGATTGTAGGAGCTCCATACCATACATGACAGGTTATTTTCAGTAGTGCTCAGTGCTCCCATGTAAGATTTAGGTCGTTTGTTGTAGTAACATTTGTTATCTTAAAAAGATATCATAAAATACTTATTTTTAGAATGTTGCATTCTTTTATTTCATCTTAAAGCATTAAATACTTTAATCTGTATCTAGCTATATATAAAATTAACTGTATATTCTTTAATGTTAATTTTTAAACCAGTGACAAATTTTGCTTATAATGTTTTGGGCAAATTAAATAATTCTTCGTTATTTACATTTGGAAAACGTTATATTTAAAATAAAAATATGTTCAAGATCATTTTGAGATAATAATGTATGGACCAATAGGCGTATTAACTGTGTGTTGGCATCCTTCCGTCTCGCGAGACGATGGTGCATCACTGTTGGGTTGGGTTGCATTTGTTAGAGTGGCTGTGCAGTCCTATCCTTGAGTTACAGTCTTTGCCACAGTTTTTACACACGAGTTCTGTGCTTCTAAATGTTTTGGCCTTTCTCCTAGCTCTTCTGTCTGCAGCCTCCTCCATTCTTCGCTCCTCGGCTACTATGACGCCCTCTTTGACAACTGTGCGCCACGTAGATCGGTCTTCTGCCTTACACTCCCAGTCATTTGTATGTATTTTGGCTGCTTTCATGTCCCTTTGACAGACATCTTTAAATCGCAAGCGTGGGCGACCTGTTTTCCTCTTTCCTGAAGCAAGTTCACCATATAGGAGGTCATTCGGGATGCGGCCGGGGCTCATTCTTTTGACATGTCCTAGCCACCTCAGGCGTCTTTCACTAAGAATTGAGAACATGCTTTGGGTATTGGCACGCGTTAAGACCTCACTATTAGGCACTTTTTCTTGCCATTTAATACCAAGTATGCGGCGCAAGTATCTCAAATGGAAGCTGTTAAGCTTACGCTCTTGTGATGTATAAGTGGTCCATGTCTCGCTCCCATATAGTAGTGTACTGATGACACAGGCTCGATAGACGCACAGTTTGGTTTTCTCCGTTAGCTTGTTGTTTTGCCAGACCCACTTATTTAGTTTAGCCATTGTTGTGGCTGCCTTGCCAATTCTGTTGTTTATTTCTTCTTCAATGGACAGTGTATTGGAGACCTTGGATCCCAAGTAGGTGAAGCTGTCCACAACCTCCAAGTTTTCATTATCTATATATATGGTAGGAGGAGGTCGAGTGTCTTGGGCCATTATGTTTGTCTTTTTCAAGCTGATTTGCAGACCAAATTCTTTGCAGGCATTGGAGAAGCTTGACACGAGTTGTTGCAGACCAGATTATGTATGTGCTGTTAGTGCCGCATCATCCGCAAATAGTAGCTCTCGAATTAGGACATCCGTCGTTTTGGTCTTGGCTCAGAGGCGGGCAGTGTTGAAAAGTCCTCCATCAGCTCTGGTATGTAACCAGATTCCCTCACTGCTATTTTTGAATGCGTATCGAAGAAGTACAGAGAAGAATATTGCGAAGAGTGTTGGTGCGAGTACACAACCTTGTTTAACTCCGCTGCTGACAGGGAAGGCCTCTGACTTAGCTCCATCGAACTGCACTGTGCCAAGCATATTTTCATNNNNTTAGTATAACGCGGGCAAAGGTCTTTCCTACAATACTAAGGAGTGAAATGCCGCGATAATTATTGCAATCACTCCTATCACCTTTGTTTTTATATAGTGTCACTATATTTGCATCCTTTAGGTCTTGGGGGATGTAGCCCTGTTCCCAGCAGAGGGACAGAATCTCGTGCAATGGTTGGAGTAAAGCTGTCTTGCCACTCTTTAGAACCTCTGGTGGTATTCCATCATTCCCAGGCGCTTTTCCACAAACTAGACTGTCAATTGCTTTGCTCAGCTCTTCTTGTGTGGGCACGACATCAAGTTCTTCCATGAGTGGCATATCTGGGATGTCATCTAGAGCGGTGCTGGAGACTGTGGTAACTGTTGAATACAATTCCAGATAATGCTCAACCCACCGTTTTAGCTGTGCTGTCTGGTCTTGAATAATTTCTCCACTTTTGGACTTTAGGGGAGCTGCTTTTGACGTCAAGGGGCCCGTTGCCTTTTTGATGTTTTCGTACATGACTTTTGCATTGCCCATGTCTGCAGCTGATTGTATACTGGAACAGAGCTTAAGCCAGTAGGTATTGACACATTTACGTGCAACCTTTTGGGCAATTAACTAAAAAATTATTAATTAACAAAGAAGCTTAAACGGCTTCAAATCATAGGTATGCTTGATATAGATCACATTTCAGACACGTAATCTAGTTTTAATGAACTCTTCTGTATTATTGGTGCAGCCATAGTCGGTGCGCTCTATTGAATATCGCAAGTTAACTCCGAATTGCGCTTCCAAAAATCAAACTTATTTGTTGTAGTATAATAGTATGCTGTGAGTATTTTACTATGTACACTATTATCATGATTATATCATTATTTATATAGCGCGCATTTATAGATTTTCTCTTTATACAAATATTCATATATATAATAACAATATATAATTTGCTTTGTATGTACGTTCGTATCGCTATATTTTAGAAATCGAACCTCTAAAAAAGCACTGAGAAAAAATATACTACATAAAAAACGAATCTTTTTCAAACAGACGCATAAAATTGATCAATATTAAAATGAGATTTTATTTTCTCTCTGTGTATCTACATTTTCTGATCATTTCCTATGAGGCTCTCAGGCAAAAAGAACAGTTACAAAAACTGAATATATTTATTTTTAAAACAACCGTCATTTGTGTGGGGTAATACACTTGTGCCCAAAAATACCTCTTTTGAAAAATATGTATTTATGAAAATGTATTTATCATTTATAGTATAAATCTAAATCACATATTTTTATCAGATTTAATAGCATTTATGCTGTCACTATTTCAAATTCTATGCACGATTTTTCTGAAACTTTAAAAAAAAAAAAATTAAAAAAAAACATAAAAAAAGGTTCCCGATATTTCACGAGATGCCTTGCCCATATCAACTGAATTTAGAATGAGCGCGATAGAAAGAGAACATCAAGGCCTTCAGAGACACCAGAACAAATTGAGAAGCGACTTCAAAAAAAAAAAAAAAAAGAACTGTAAAGTTTAACAATGGCTTCAGAGACACCGAGCAAAGCGAATTATAACTTAGCACAAGGAGCCGACAGAGAGTGATTCAGTTCACTAAGGGCTTATTTAAAATATTATAGATTATTCTAAATTTTAACATAGCTGCACTTCTGTTTATGTTAGCCTATTTTATTCGGAGAAGCTTTAAAGAATTACCCCTTTGTATGTCAAAATTTGAATATTGTATTAGTCTTATTATTTACTAGGTTCGGGTATGTTGTACAATATTTATAAGCTTTTGTAATTTCATTTTCATTTAAGTCACTGTAATTTAATACATATCTTATTTGGATTCTATTTAAGTTCTTATTACATTTTATTAATGACTGATCTTCAGTTTGGTAAACGCTACGGAAATGTAATGTTTAAAATATTCTATACAAAGCTAATTTTTTTTTTTTTTTATATTTGTCATTGAATCCGCGTTAAGTAAAAAAAAACACAAATACAATCTGAAAGCAAAAAGGGCATTTTTCATAGACAATATAAAGGGTTAATTGAGATTTTTGCATAAACGATGTATAAAGAGATACTTAGTATTTGTACCAAATTTAGAAACCAGATCATAACAATCTTTTTTCTTTTGAAACCGTTAAAAAATATTTATACCTTTTTAAATTATACATTTTGCATGAAATCTGATCATTTAAAAAGTGTAGAATATCATTACAAATAAAGAAAAAAATCTAAAACTACCAAGAGAGATGTTGAAAGCAGAAATGCATTTATATTATTAATTTTGAGTGGTGAGCTTTCAAAAATGTGTGTCCATTGAAAAATACGGTAGGCAGATATTCTTAAATGCCTTTACAGATAGGTTCGTTATTTAGTTAGTTTCTTTAAAATTCCTAAGAAATTAAATTATATTTATTAAATTAGACAAATAAGTATATTGGATATCTACGATATGTAACTAGTTTCTTTTTGAATTGTGTTGTCGTAATTTCTTTAATGTAAAGACCTGAATATATTATTTATTGTGAATTGTATTCCGAATCAGTGTAGCAAGTCTTTTGAATAGCGAAGATAGTAAATATCGTTTTCTTAAAATTAATTCACGTATTTCATACTTATGAAAGCGTAAACCTCAATCACTTTGAATTAATAGTGGAAGCCTAGGCCTCAAATATTACTAGATAAATTTGGCATAACTGAGCTTAAAGTTATCCACTGTAATATTGACTTCTCTTATTTAAATTAATAAACATAAGTCATCGGCTACCGGATTGATTTTTTTTGTTCAATAACACCTTTGTGCACATAAAATAAACGATTGCAAGATACGTGCTTTTTGACAGGGCAAAAATAACCATTGATATTTACATGATGATTATCAAAGCATTAAAAAAATAATTAGTGAATTTGAGACATGAATCATCTGCTTCATTTAAAAAAAACGACATGCATAGACGATTAAAGAGAAACGACGATTTTTTAAAATAGTCCCATCAATTTTACTGTTTCTACTTCAATAACGCAAAATTTTCTCAACCTCCTCTACAACCATAAATTAGTTCGGTTACAGTTTCGTAACTCTAATGCCCATGAGCTTTTTTTTTTTAATTTTCACATTGAACATAAGAAAATCAAAATCTCAACTACAAAAATCATGAGCGATTGATCATCCAATTTTATTTATTTTAAGGGCCAATTACATGTCTGCCCGTATCCTTCCCTTCATGTAGTGACGAAGTACACATTTGGAATTCTGTGTAAATGAAATAAACTGATTATGCATTAGCTTGTGTAAATTGTTAGCTGCACATGAGGGATTATTATTTTTAAGTCTCTTAAAAATTTTATTTTTGTTAGTGGAACAGAGCAGGCGGCATATTTTAAATAAGGTCCAATTTTAAAGAATGTGTATATAGTTTCAACGAATCGTAACAGTGAAGGAAGTTTCACCTTCGTCTAGCTGCTAGCTAATCGAAACGTTTTCCCATCACTAGTTGTCTTCACCGAAACACGTCTTTCCCTGGATGCCGTGAGACGCTTCTCTCTTGAGGCACAACTTTTTAGAGTCTATGTGGAAAATGTAGGTAATATACTCGCACGGGGGAGTCATTTCTTCAGTATATCACTGACGACAACGATGCGCAGTATTCGGTCAAGATAGATCAGTTTGCCAGAGTTGATTCAGCTCAGCCCAAACCCGACCGCCCGATAACCAATCTGGGGTAAGACCATGGCCTAAGGGCCACTTCCAGGGAATGTGGCTCGAGGGCTGGGCTTTTGGAGCCACGGCCAGAAAATGTCACCGAATTATGCAGCAACCAAGCAAGAGCGATTCGTGAGTAGTAAAATTGGACATTGCAATCAGAAACTCATAACTTGGAAGAGGAATGAGCTCTGTCCTATTCGGAGCTACTTCTAACAATTTGAAAGTACCAAAAAATGTATCCTTCGAATGTTGTAATAAGCTAGTATTTAAAATAAAAAATAAAAAAATAATAATAATTTTTATAAAAAAAAACTTTCCGGGCTAGATATCCTAATACACCCACTTATACACAAACTTATGTTAAAAAGCAATTTTGATATTTTTTTCTGCATTTAAATCATCTTTTCACACATATTTTGCAATGTCTGAATTTAATATGTAATCTAAAATTTGACCATAAGTCAAGCTTTAAAAAAAATGTTAGCATTGGCTACGGTTCAATTAATTATTAAAAATAATAAAACTCTATCCTAGCTCTTTCAAACTGTATGAAAGTGAAGAGGACTACTTAGTACTACGCATTGTAATAATGTGTCATTACAAAGACATTATAAAACATATTGTTGTTTTACCTAATGCACGTATCTAAAACAAATCCAAAATACAAAGTACAAGATATATGCTTAAGCTGGTTTTATTATTTTCTAAAAATCTTTTAGCACACTTTCTTTGAATATATGCATGACTTTGATTTTCTGCAAACCTAAGTTGCATCTTATATATTTAATATTAAAACCACCTACCTAATTGACATCCAGGTCCCCAATAGCCAGCCTTGCAATCTCCCGTACTACACAAGCCAGTGATCTTGTCACATGGATTACTTTTAGGACATTGACACGTGTATCTGCATTTGTAGCCAAATTTACCATCTGGGCAGCTTCTTAATAATGGATACATTCCACGAGCTTTAAAAATTGAATTTTCACCAATTATTAATACGTTATAAAGTTAATTTATATATATATATATATATGTGTGTGTGTGTGTATATGTATAGATAAATATATAGATAGATAGATATAGATATATATAGATAGACAGACAGACAGACATAAAGACAGACAGACAGACAGACAGACAGACAGACAGACATAAAGTCAGACAGACAGACAGAAAGACAAAGACATAAAGACATACATAAAGACAGACAGACAGACAGACAGACAGACAGACAGACAGACAGGCAGGCAGGCAGGCAATAGACAGACAGACAGACAGACAGACAGACAGACAGACAGACAGACAAAAAGATAGATAGATAGATAGATAGATAGATAGATAGATAGATAGATAGATAGATAGATAGATAGATAGATAGATGGATGGATGGATAGATGGATATATGGATAGATGGATGGATGGATGGATGGATGGATGGATGGATGGATGGATGGATGGATGGATCGGTAGGTAGGTAGGTAGGTAGATAGGTAGATAGATATATAGATATATAGATAGATAGATATATATATAGATAGATAGATAGATAGATAGATAGATAGATAGATAGATAGATAGATAGATAGATAGATAGATAGATAGATAGATATACTCCCTTGAAACTGCTTGTGTGTAATAAGCAAATTCAAATTATTCTTTTTCTATCTTGTAAACAAATATAAGGCTATGTACATAGTAGTTTTGAGTCAATAAAGTTATTTCCTTGCAGTCAAAAAATTGTGTCTTTATTCCCATATGGGAATAAATCACACCAACTACTGTGTTCAAACCATTTAAAAACCTTTGTTGCAATTTATAATTTGTGTTTTATTATTATTCCCCTTTATAATAGTAACATTGACCACATGAAAGGAAATATATATATAGTTTAAATTTAAAAAATTGACCTTTGGAGTAGAAATACAAGGCGTTATGTNATTAAACATATCTATTTTATTTACACTTTTCATTTGATATACCTGTAATTTTATAAGTTATCTAAAAGAAATTAATATTATATGTAAGCCAATTACACATATATTATGTAATACTTTTAAGAGCATACATTTTTATTAAAAAAAATTGTAATTAATATATTTCCTTAACTTACTTTTCACTGTATCCATACACATATATGAATATCTTGAGGTGCATGGGGTGTCATTTAACGTCATGTTTTTCAATACACTTACACAATCTTCATCTTCTAATGCATGGTTTTGATTATTCATGTCTTCATAACCCCATATTTTTTACATCTGGGAATCAGCAGGTTGGTTCTCGTGTATCCAAACATAGCTTCCTTCAATCGCCAAATCCGTTGCACCAACCCACGCTATTTTTAAGATATATAAATAAACATCTATACAATTTGCTTAAATTACTGTATTGTAATTGCATGCAATGGTATTTTATAGTGAAAATTGAATATGATACGTTTCCTCTATTTCACATTTATAGTAGACTAGCAATTTAATCGCCCTTTTCCGCGATAAATTAGTATTGAAGTCATTGAACAATGCGTCTTTTTTATATAGCTCATAATAAGAATTTGTTCTGGCTTTCATCGGATATTATAGCCCCTAGATATGTAAAGGTAGGGACCTCCCCGAGTTTTTGCTCGTTTATCCGTATTTTACTTGTGAATTTATTGTTTCCCATGACCTTGGTCTTCTCTGCATTGATTTCCATGCCAGAGGCCTTTGATGTCTTCTCAAGCTTTGCAAGGAATTCTTTTAGTTCGTCCTCGCTGCCAGCTAGGCCGTCTATGTCATCGGCGAAGCGTAGGTTAGTTATAGTTCACCCTCCGATGCTGACCGTTCTGACATGGTTTTCGAGCACATCTGTCATAATTCTTTCAGGAAGAGGTTGAAGAGGATGGGGGAGAGTAAACGACCTTGTCTGACACCATCAGTGGTCTTGAACCAATCTCCAAGCTTGCTGTTGCAGAGTTCTGCGCTGGTTGCTCTGTTCTACAGGTTCTTGATCACAGCAATGAGGTTAGCATTAATATGGAATTTGTGCATAGTTGCCCACAGTGCCGCATACCACACTCTGTCGAACGCCTTTTTAAAGTCTACGAAGACATGAAAGAGGTCGGTCTGGTGTTAAAGATTTTTTTCACAGAGCACTCGCAGGTTGAAGATATGCTCCGTTGTGCTCCTTTCTGATCCGAAGCATGCTTGTTATTGTGCAATGATTTGCTCAGCTTGTGGTTTCAGTTTGTTTAGTATTACAATAAGCATGACTTTGATGTGGTGACTAATCAGGCTGATTGTACGGTAGTTCTGACACAACTGTAGATTACCCTTCTTTGGAAGCGTTATAACCAGCAATTGAGTCCAGGGTGTTGGCCATTCTCCTGTCTGCCAGATCTTGTTGCACATCTGGAGGTCTCTCAAAGGTGATAATGCAAGGCACATTCCAGGGAAGAAGGAAAAGAGAACAAAGCAAGAGTTGGGAAGACAATATTAAAGAGTGGACCAGCCTGTCATTTAGCGATTCCCAAAAGTCAGCTCAAAACCGTGACACATGGCATGAGATGGTGTGCAGCTCAAAGTGGTGCCTCAACGACCCAGCGTCCGGTTAAGGGACAGTTCAGTTCAGTCATTATGAGTAAAAAAACTATATTTAGGCAATTGTCTCCCTAGTGAGAAGGATTTAATTTTTTTTGTTTTGCCTCTTGCCATTGCGGGGGTGTACTCAACAACTATCCAAAGTTTCTAGCTTCTACCTACACGGAAACTTGCAGAATGAGTGTTGATTTAGTTTTATATAGCCCATTTTAGAATAAAAAAGTTTAGGGCCTCCGGCCACCTATAATTGTAAATTGTAAAATATTTATATAATTATTTTCCCTATAACCATCGAGGGGTGTTACTAAACAACTACAGTAGGCTTTATACTTTTACCTACATAGAAACTGAAAGAAGCAGTAATTTTCTGTTTTTAATAGCTCATTTAATGGAAAAAGTTCATTTGGGCATCTAGCATGCAGTAAATGATAATTTAAATATATATTGACATGTTACCATCGAGGAAGTGTTCTCAACAACTTCCCAAAGTTTAAAGTTCTACATACTCGGCAAAAAGGACAATTAGTGATTTTTTAAATTTAATTTTTACAGATAAAGAGAAATAGTTTTTGGGACCCCAGCACTACATAATTTGGAATTTTAAATTACATTTTTGTCGTGAGAGGGTACTCATCAATTTCCCATATTTTCATGCTCCTACATACACGGGAAGTTGGAGAATTTGGGATGATTGAGTGAGTTTTTCAAAACTTTATTTGAGCCACAGACATTCAGTAAGGGATATTTTAAATATGTTTTTACCTGCTACCATCGTGGAAGTGTATTAAACAACTCCCCAACGTTACACGCCCGTACCTATTCGGGAAATGAGAGAATTATAGATTTTTAATTTTTATAAATAGCATATAAGAGAAAAAACGGCTTTGGGCTCCCGGTCCCACATGAGCGAGATTTTTAAAAATATTTTTCGCCAATTTTCGTAGAGAGAGGGTACTTAACAAATTCCCAAAGTTTCACGCTTCTACCTACATGGGAAATTGGAGAATAAGTGATTAGTCAGTTTTTACTAAAAGAAAATCGTTATTTGGGCTCCCGCTCCCCCATAAGAGGGAATACAACATTTTTTTGCCTATTTTTTATTGAGCGTGTAGTTTAAAAAAAGTCCAAAGTTTCATTATTTTACCTGTAATAGAAATAGGAGAATTAGTGATTTTCAATTTGTATAAAGCTCATGCAAGGAAAAGAAAATACGTTTGTCGGGCCCAGAAGCCCATGAAAGTGAAATTTAACTTTTTTCATCTATTATCGTTGGGAGCATGTACTTAAAACAATTCTAAAGTTTCATGCTTCTACTTACACGGAAATAGGAAAATTGATGACTTTCAAATTTTATAGATCCTTCAATATGGAAAAAATATTTTTTGGCCCCCGGCCCAACAGGAGCGAGATTTTTAAAATTCTTTCTCGCTAATTTTCGTAGTGAGAGGGTACCCAACAACTTCCCAAAGTTTTATGCTTCTACCTACACGAGAAGTTCGAGAATTAGGGATGAGTCAGTCAGTCAGTGAGGGCTTTCCCTTTTATTATTAGAGATCAATAAAAAAAACACTGAGAGATTTTCATGTGTTTCTTTTCTCAAAAGACAAATCTCCAAGAAGAAGTATAAAAAAGCAAGCAATAAAAAATAAATTGAGTATTTAAACGTTATTTCCAGACAATCATTTCGGATTTTTTATTCCTAGAGAATCATTCTAGTTTACATTAAATGTCGATTCAAATTGGTAATTTTATAACTAAACACAATATTACATCATATCCCAATATGCTACATCACACCAATAATTGTCAATGTAATGCGCACTGAGCAAATATCTAACAAAAGCATTCACAAACAGGAAAATCACATTAACTATCAATCTAGATTAAATTAAAAGTCATTTAAAATCAACAATTTTTAAACAAAATATATTGTATAACTTATGCTATCTTCAAATCCCTGCTAAAATTACAAGAGACGAATGAAGATAGAATGTTCAAATAATATTGCTCCCTCTTTGTTTTAATAATATTCGCTTCCAAATACCGTTTGTAAACGAAAAACAGGTAAACAGGATATGACACATATATTGTCGGTTCCGCAAGACCATGAGACTAAATACCTTTTTTTTTCCGCCCCACCTCACATTGTATTTAGGAGGAAAAAAACATGCGTGACCAATCGGTTCATAGCAGGCTTCACCCAACCATCTAGGAACTATACCATGCGGCCGCCATCGTTGTAAGACTCGTCATTTTGTTAAACAGATGGACCAGATTGTCTTCCTTAAGGTAATATTTAAGATTTGGTATGGCTTTATTTGCACTAGCGGCAGTGTGGTCTACACCATTGTATGTAATTACTCTATTGTCGTAAAGGAGAGCATGTACGTGCGATTACACAAGCCAAACCATGACCGTTCTCACGACACTTCAATGGACGCGACTATATGTGTGTCGATGCCCTGGCTGTCATCGTGATGGTCTTTTGCACATACACACCCAAAAGGGTCAGTCTAAATAGTCAAATCAAATGGGATGAATGTTGTGTTTGAGCTGAAAATCTAATCATTTTGCCTAACCGACGCTCGTCTTTCCTGTATAAGCTCACACTACTCTAATCCTACTATTGTTACTTTGAATTTCACCGTAGCTAAGTTGCTATTTATAATTTTTCAATATTCGTTTTATTTTTGTATTATTTTGTTCGTTAAAGAAGGCTCTTTGCAGAAATGTTTGCTGTTTTGTTTCGTCCCATCAGGCTAATTCATATCATGTTTACATTTTTTTCCATTTACTACTTTATAGGCATGATTGCGGTTTCAACCACATTTTGTTTTAACTTGATAGATGTTATAGTTGGCACAAAATTGACAAAATACTGATATTTTTCGGGTTTATTCACATCCTTTTCTATATTTGCAAATTCCCCGAACACTCTAACTGGTATTGTTCAGGAAGAGTTGCTTTTCAAAGTTCGAAAAGTTTGGCAGATATTTCGAATCTATAAGCCCAAGTTCAAAGGGAAATTGCATTAAAAATAGAACACCGGCTGTGAGGTATACAGATATGTCTTCTTTTTTTCTTTGAATTGTTACATTAGTAAAAGCTAGTCGATATTCTGGTACTGAATTTCGCAAAGGTATGTATCTAATGTGTTGTTGGATTTCTTTAAAATGTGTTTTATTTGTTTGTTTGTTTGTTGTTGTTGTTGTTTTTTTTTTTTTTTTTTTTTTTTTTTTTTTTTTTTTTTTTTTTTTTTTTTTTTTTTTTTGTTTTTTTTTTTTTTTGGTTCGAGTATTTAATCGTTTAACAGTTCGCTTTTAATTAAAAAAAAAAAGTTTCTTCATTGTAGATGGAGAAACATTTCATTTAAAGAATTCTAACAATAGTGCCATTTTAAAGCATACTTTCTTTTCTTAACTATTTCGTTTACACAGAGAATATGAATAGGAAATTATTGTATCATTCACAAAATCAACCTAAAAAATTTACCAATCACATCGTTTCACACATCAATAAGACGAAAATCGCGTTTTTGAAATATTTTCTACACGCGTATGTTTAAGTTTGTGTGTGTGTTTAAAATTGATAGCGGTTTTAAAAAAATGCAAATTTTGGCACGTTTCTTATATCACAACCAATTTTAATTTTTTCGCGAGAACTAACTTTGTTCACGTTATAAAATGAGTGAATGCATCTTATATTTAGCTATTCCATCGCTGTTTCGGATTTATTAAGGGGTGGGGGATTGTAAATTTAAACAAAATATTTTAAGGAACCATTAAAAAAAAAAATAAGCTTAAGAGCCAGCGTTTGTTGGCAATGCCGTAACTACTTCAAAATGTAAAACATTTGAAGCAAATAAAATTAACGGTCCATAAGAAACACTTATGAATTGTTTGCCTACATTTGCTAACGTTTTACACGATGGTTATATTATGTATTTTAAAATGTTATTTGATTTAATTGCATAATATATAGTATATATTAATTTTGTTATTGTTAGTTACGTCCAAGACTAGAATAAAAGGAACCTTTATTGGAAATAAATTTACATTACCTGGTAAGTTTCTGGAATGTCTAGTAAAAATTTCCTTTATCTGTTCATTTGATTTTAAGGAAGCCAAAATTAAGCCTTGCGCTTCACAAAGGAGCTGAAACAGTGTGTGGTTGTTTATTTTTAATTTGGAAGAATACTTTTTAGTTCTACTATACACAGTTGAAATTAATAGGGTGTTTTTTTCCATACAAATATATATAAATAAATCGTAAAATCAATTTTACAAACTAAATTTACGATTAATCAACAAATAAATTAAAAATTATAGGATGTCAATAAGAAAAAACAAATATGATAAAAAAAGCGGACCATAAATAATAAATTTATGACATATAAACAAACATTTTGGCTTTAAACTATTAACTGATGGGAATGTAAAAGCGTTGATAAAGTTTACCTACCATGGTTCTAACACTTAGCTTATGTATCAAACCAAAAAAGCCAACTACACAAATGGCCGAAATGAAATCTGACTCAGAAATCGAAAATGTCGACAGCTTTTCTATTGAATACCTGCGTTACAAAATGGAGTTGAAAGTTCCCTAATCCATTAACCCTTTAAAGTGGTGGAAACTTAATAGAAACATATATCCGCTAATGTCTTCATTGTGAGACAATTTTGCACATGACAGTTACCTCAGTTCCATATGAATGATTGTTTAATTTGGTTGGTTATTTTGTCAATATAGACCTGCTCATCAATTAAACAAACTACTGTCAGCACACATATCTTTTTGCGTAGATGGTTTAAAGATGAGACATAAAGTACACTTTCCAGTATTATTTATATTTACAAAACGAACGTTTAATAAATGTTACTTTTCACATCATAATGTTTAGTTTGTGGCCTTTAATCACAATGAACGATTTATTATTGGTTGTTTTTTTTTTGTTGTTGTTTTTTTGTTTTTTTCGTCAAAAGTGAACCATTAAAATTTAAAATAATAGTTAGCAGACCTAAATATATATATGTAGGCTATATAAATAAATAAAAAAGTATATATATATATATATATACTCTGGGAATTTCCATTTCTCTCATATATTGTAAGCCAAGTTTACTTAAATTTTACATTTGATATATTTTCGAAGGCTAGGGTTCAACATACCATAAATATATTGTTTCAGGAGGACACCAACCACAAGTTAGCCTGTCCTTTCGTCAATAACTTATAATAGTATTGGGTAAATTTGTATTTAAAATTTAATTGACGTTTATACCTTAGCTTCAAACCAAGATACTGGACCAGGAAAAAACTGATAAAATGTCCCATCAATAAATCTTTCATCATCTCCTGAACAAGTGGTAGTAGAAGTTTAATTTTTTAAAATAATTGAAATAAATGTTTTTAATAGTATCAAATAGAGAAAAATTATGATAACTTATTCAATTTTAATAATACAATAAATATTTCAAAACATTCAATGCAACAATATATGTTGTTATAACGAAAATGTCATTTTAAAAAACAATAACACTAGTTAATGCTTGCGATTAAAACAATTTTAACAGTATTAGCTGTTTTTACCTTTTGCGTTGATAATAGAAAAACAGGTGAACATTTAACACGTAATATGAATAATAAAAGATCGTAAAACTAAGTGTAAGGAATAGTTGATAACATTTAAGTGAAAATCTACATATTGCAAATAATCCAATAAATCCAAGTTTTAAAAAAATTGAAAAGCAAACACTCAATGAGCCAGTAAACATGGAGGTCGTCTACTACAACTTCTGTGGTTTTAGCACTGATCGAGGCAAACTCTTAGATAGTTAAGTGCACACCGCTCATTGAAACATTATACACTCACTCAAACACGCACACACGCGCACATGCACACGAAAGCGTGCGCACCCACACACAGACATATCCGTGAAAACATGTATAACGTTTCACAGTAATTTCTTTTGATTTTTCATCATATCCTTTAGATGTACACGATTGTCCACAAGATTGCTGTTATTTTTATTTTTACAATATATATCTATAAAGATAAATGTTGACTAAATAATAGGAAGAAACGTTGAAAGATGGTTTCCCGTGCATGGCACTAGGGTTATTTTCTTTAGAAATATCAAAAAACAATATTTCATCAATACTTTAAAAAGAGAAAACTCACTAAGGAAACATTAAATTACTAATGTATGAATTTACTTGCTCCTCCAAAATAAAATAAAAAAATTGAAAATATGATAGTCGCGATTTTATTTTTAGATTAAAACTAGCTTGTACGGAGTTTATAGAAGGTGCTTAAAATAACATAGTTTTTTTTTTAAATGAGAGAAAAAGAATAATTAATTGCATGTTTCAATAATTAACATGACATATACTACATTTCGTTAATGTCTAGTCACCTGCACAGCGCTGAACTTCGTGCACTGCACTGAAAAAGAAATGCATAGCAGGAAATGCAGTCATCATTTAATTATGACTATTTTTTTTTTAAAAATATAACTATTAAGTATGTTCCTTCTTTAAATAACAGTATTGCTTCTCAAATGTATGTTATAAAAAAGCCATATGTATGTATACAAATCGGCCTATGTACAATGTTAAAATGTCTATTACAAATTGGAAACATAGACACACGGAAGGACTTATTGTGATATTAAGATAAAAAGAAGTGAAATACAACTGATGTGTATTGCTTCTTTATATGTAGTTAAAAACTGTGCAAATTAATTATTAAAATATAAATAATTTTTATACAAATTTTATAAAGTTCAAGTAAAAATAATTTGTATACTAATTCAATAAGTTTTTAGAAAGAAGAGCTAGATAAAACTTTAAAAAATCAGGCCTGCTAAAACATGTGAATAGGTTATTAACATTTTTAAAAATAGTGAACATATACAATTTAGTGTGTAGGATAAACGAGTTTTGCTTGTCTTAACGTTAAGAGTTAAATTTTAAAATCATACTTAGAATAACAAGAATTAAAAAATAATAATATTTTTGTATTAAAATAATTGAAATTAAAACAAACGAAAACTATTACATTTTAAATATTGTGCAAAGTGTAACCACGGTAATTTTATTATACATTTATGAGTTGTTCTTACAAATTTCTCTCCCGATACCAACGGTCACCAACGTGTTCATGTCTCTGTTTCGGGGACACTTCAAAATAGGAATAATCTTTTCATCTCAAGTGTAGTTATCCTGGGGGAGCTACCATCTCCTACCAGGCGCGTCCTCGGGTGGTGGATAGAGGAACGACCCTTAGATATAAGGGTTAGCCGCGAATATTGATTAAGCGGCCGTGGACCAACTGGTTTGTTGTCGTTGAGGATGGGGTGGGGTATCCCCTGGTAAGGATACTCTTTAAAAAATGCCCCATAAATCCAAGGAAATGACGGCAAAAAGCGAACATAGAGCGCTTAAACTCTAAACCCGGACAGATGAGGCCGTTAGCTAGGGATAGCAATCATCTAGGAGAGAAAACTCCGAAATAAAATCAACTGCTGCCTTGCAGAAGATGAAGGGATTCATAAAGGCTAGGGATCATTACCCGAAAAATAAGGCAGTTATCCATTGAGCTGAAAGGGAACCCTCATAGATGGTTATGCGCAGGGCCAACAACCCAGCCATGTAAAAAGAAGATTGTTACTGAAACCGAAAGCAAAGCAAACACATGTAACACAGTCAGGGGCGAGAGTAGAGCTCCGCAAAGGAGACTCATGAAGCCTTGTGGGGAAAGTCAACATAATCCCACAAGGCCGACCACCCTACTCAAACCGATGAAAAAGAAAAATCACCTCATCCACAAGGCACCTCTCAACTTGGGAACATGGAATGTCAGAACACTACAAGAACCAGGCAGATGCGCTCAAGTCGCCAAAGAGATGGTAAGGTACAAACTACAAATTCTGGAACTAAGTGAAGTACGGTGGAACACATTTGGAGAAACTAGACTTCAATCAGGTGAAATCCTGCTCTTCTCTGGAAAAGAAAATGAGGAAGACATCCATGAAAATGGAGTAGCACTCCTGCTGTGCAAAGATGCATTTAAGAGCCTCCTTGAATGGGAGCCGATTTCAGAAAGAATAATCAGGACCAAATTCCTGTCCAGGTTCAAAAATGTCCATATCATTATGTGCTATGCCCCAACAAACCTTGCACCTGAGGAAGACAAAGTTACATTCTATGAACAACTTCAAAGTATAATGTATAAAATACCGAAAAGAGACATACTGGCCGTCATGGGCGATATGAATGCTAAAGTTGGCAACGACAACATAAATAGAGAGAAGGTAATGGGCACACATGGACTGGGCAACATGAATGAAAACGGAGAGATGTTTGGAAACTTCTGCACATTCAATGAGCTGGTGATTGGAGGCACCATCTTCCCACAAAAAAATTGCCACAAAGTAACGTGGGTCTCACCAGACAACAAAACAGAGAATCAAATAGACCACATCACTATATGCCGCTCCTGGAGGAGCACATTACAGGATGTACGAACAAAAAGAGGAGCAGACATTGGATCAGACTATCATATGGTTGTAGCTAAGCTAAAAATAAAGCTAGCCAACCAAAGGCCAAAAACAGTCAGGCGAATTAGATTTGACCTAGGCAAGGTCCGTAACCCACAGGAAAGGAACGAACTACAGCTAACCCTTAAAATTCGATTTGCTGCACTGCAACTAGATGATGGAAGGGAAGAAAACATAGACAAAACCTGGGATAACTTTAAAGAAATTATTATAGGATCTTGCAATGAAATACTAAAACCTGCCCCAGTAAACAAAAAACACTGGATCAGCGATGAGACATGGCAAAGAGTTGAAGATAGGAAACATGCAAAACAAAGAGTTAATCAAGCCAAAACAAGAACAACTAAACAACTTACCCAACAAGAGTACCATGCAATTTCAAAAGAGGTCATAAAAATGCTTAGAAATGACAAACGAACACTTTATAATAAACTAGCTGAACAAGCAGAAGAAGCAGCAGGAAAGGGAGATCTAAAACAGTTATACAAAATTACTAAACTCTTGAGTGGCAAGAAATCTAATTACAGTGTACCAGTCCGAGACAAACAAGGCAAAGTCCTCTCCTCCATATATGAACAGCTTAAAAGATGGAAAGAATATTTTCAGAAAGTGCTAAACAGACCGACCCCTCTGAACCCACCCAATCTGACCACTGGAAAAATACTTGACATAAATATGGAAGAGATATCCAAAGAAGAAATATGGACAGCCATTAACCAAATGAAGACAGGGAAAGCAGCAGGTGTTGATAACATACCACCTGAGATCCTAAAAGAAGGAGGAGCTGAAATCATTAACCAACTCCATAGTATCTTCAACAAAATTTGGTCAACTGAAACCCCTCCTGCAGAATGGAAAAAGGTCTTACTGATTAAAATTCCAAAGAATGGGGATTTGTCACAATGTGAGAAATGGCGAGGAATTACCCTCCTATCAGTACCATGCAAGGTCTTTAGTAGAACAATACTAAACAGAATAAAAGATGTCTGTGATGATCTCCTGAGGGAAGAACAAGCTGGGTTCAGAAAAGGAAGATCATGCATTGACCAAATAGCAACACTCCGGATAATCATTGAGCAGTCTATTGAATGGCAATCTCCACTTTATACCACATGTGTGGATTTTGAAAAGGCCTTTGATAGCATAAATAGAGAAACTATATGGTCAATAATGAGACACTATGGAATACCAAACAAAATAACAAATATCATCCAAAATCTGTACGAAAACTTCACTTGCCAAGTAGTACATAATGGTAGATTAACAGATGAATTCCATGTAACAACAGGAGTCAAACAAGGATGCCTCCTTTCACCACTTCTGTTCCTTCTTGTGTTAGACTGGGTCACAAAAGAAGCATATGCAAGCTCAGGAAAAGGAATCCAGTGGAACCTAATGCAAAAACTAGAGGACCTGGAATTTGCAGATGACTTGGCCATTCTGTCCCACAGACTTCAAGACATGCAAGACAAACTCACAGCATTGAGCGAGACTGGGAAAAGAGTAGGGCTAAATATCAATATCCAGAAAACACAATTTTTAAAAGTTAACTACCAGCAAGATGGAGACATACACGTAGCGAACTGTACCTTGGAACAAGTAAACAACGTTGTTTATCTTGGGAGTGTGGTTAGTGTAACAGGGGGAACTGATGAGGACATATAACGAAGAATAAATCTAGCACGACAGGCATTTGCCAATCTGAAACAGGTCTGGAGATCTACATATATCTCTGTCAAAACAAAAGTAAAGATCTTTAACACCAACGTTAAAACGGTCCTACTTTATGGATCCGAAACATGGCGAACGACAGAGACAACCAAAAATAGACTCCAAACCTTTGTCAACAGATGCCTTAGAAATATTCAGAAAATAAAATGGTACGACAAGGTCGAAAACTCCAAACTGTGGGAGAGGTGTGGACAAAGGACAGTAGAACAACAAATCATGGAAAGGAAATGGAGATGGATTGGACACACCCTTCGGAAAGATAACAGCAGGGTGAGGCAGGCCTTAGATTGGAACCCCCAGGGCAAACGCCAGCGAGGAAGACCCAAGCGTACATGGAGACGGAGCATGTTAGACGAGGCTGGAAGAACTGGAAAGAGCTGGGAAGAATTGAAACGACTGGCAAGGGACCGTGCACAATGGCGAGCTTTGACAGAGGCCCTATGTTCCACAAGGAACCAAAAGGAAAAATGATGATGATGATGATGTAGTTATAGACATGGATGAACGTTGAGTTGATTGTGAGATAATACAACAGAAACCAAACTTAACTTTATGATTCGGAAAGTTTAAAAAAAAAATTATTTGTTGAACATGTTGCTTTGCCTTTTCCCTTTACGCAACTAAAATTCCCCATACACGCCACTGCTAAATGTCCTTAACGTTTTGACAAATACTCCTATCTCACTAACAATATACATCAAATTGCAATGTATGTACGCTCATCCCGTTCGTAACGCTATGCGAGGTAACTGTCGAATTATATACAAGTAATAGAAAATTATATTACTATTTTAAACGCTATTTCAAGCAAAGAATGTCCGAATGTGTTATTAAAGGTAAATCTTTCTAGATTACTTTAAGAGGAATTTCAAATTATTAATTTTGAAATTAAACAAAAAATGATTCTTTACCGCTAACGCTATATCAAACCAATTACGGGAGTTGGACAAAAAGAGATTTTTCAAAAAATTCTTTCTTTAACATTGTTCTAAATATTATTAGTTGTCTTTTGGCCTTTATTTCAACCCGGAAGATGTTATTGCTGTCGAGCAATTTTAAAAAAAAAAATGCTGACATGTTTTATTTTTTTCCCCCATAACTTCAAGTAAAAATTTTGTATATTTTTGGCACCCGCACAATCTTGAGACTGCTAAGGTATGAGAACCACTGCGAATAATTGTTTTGACATATTTGTGAGCTCTTGTCAAGTCGTGGCTTGAGAAGAATTCACAAAAAACGAAAATGAGAGTCATGCATCCGGCATCCTTCCGTCTCGCGAGACGATGGTGCATCACCGTTGGGTTGGGTTGCATTTCCTCGAGTGACTGTGCAGTCCTAATCCTTGAGTGACAGTCTTTGCCACAGTTTTTTCACACGAGTTCTGTGCTTCCAAATGTTTTGGCCTTTCTCCTAGCTCTTCTGTCTAGAGTCATGCATGATGTTATTAAGGAAGACAGTCGGGCTATGTATTGTGTTGGGAGGCAGAGATGACACAGAATAGTACGGCCATGGGGGTGGAGAAATCTAGAGAGTACGGGTATAGTAATGTTAGTTGGAGTATCTAGTACACCATGTAGTTGTGCTCGAGTATCTAGAGAGGAGTCGTGAGAAATGCACTTATGTGTAATTTGTATTGTAGCATTTTTCCTTTGGTTTACGTGAAGCAGTGGCTGTTATGAATTTGCTGAGGTGGCTGTAATTGTATTGCTGACGTGGCTGTTATAGTATTGCTGACGTGGCTGTAATTGTATTGCTAAAGTGGCTGTAATGTATTGCTGACGTTGCTGTAATTGTATTGCTGACGTGGCTGTAATGTATTGCTGACGTGGCTGTAATTGTATTGCTGACGTGGCTGTTATGTATTGCTGACATGGCTGTAATTGTATTGCTCACGTGGCTGTAATGTATTGCTGACGTGGCTGTAATTGTATTGCTGACATGGCTGTAATGTATTGCTGACATGGCTGTAATGTATTGCTGACTTGGCTGTAATTTTATTGCTGACGTGGCTGTAATGTATTGCTGACGTGGCTGTAATTGTATTGCTGACGTGGCTGTAATTATATTGCTGCCGTGGCTGTAATGTATTGCTGACGTGGCTGTAATTGTATTGATGACGTGGCTGTAATGTATTGCTGACATATTAATGGCTATAATTATACATTGACAAGGGTTGAGACGTCGTCTTTATTTTATCATGAATTCTGCACGCAACAGAGAACTTAACATTTTTGCAAAAGACCCGAACACTGTATCTGGTATTTTTCAGGAGCAGTTGCGGGGGCCGCGGTGGTCGAGTGGCAAGCGCACTCGACTGGCGTTCCGATGGCCACAGGCTCGAATCGATGGGAAGCCAAGGACTTGCGTGGAACCCCTAGCCGTGGCATGTGAACGCTGCATAATTTGCCACAAAACAACTGCTGCATTGCAGATGGTCTTGGCTGACCAAAGGCTATGGAAGCAAATCCAGAAAATACAGCAGGCTGAAGTCGAGACGACGGGCAAATTGGTGCAAAACTTTCGGCACGCAAAACTCAATATTCAATATTGAGAACGAAGAAGAAGAAGGAGCAGTTGATTGTGCACGATCGAACAGACAGGTTTCTTGGTTCTTGCACACGAACACTTTCTATGAATGAAACAATCAGTGCAATAGTAACTGTCAGAATTAGTTTGAAAGATGTATGGTTGCCAATGATAAAAAGTCTGCACACGGTATATTTTGTTATATCCTACAAAATGGAATGTATAGGCATGTCCTTCTGAGTGCATCTTCACTATTCGAGGAATTACGTAAAACTCCGCCTCGGCATCATAACGAGGCCGAATTCCGAGTATTGCCGAGTATCGCCGAGTATACAAAAATCAGTAGATGCCGAGTAGCCGAACAATTAATCTGTTCAACCCTATAATAAACGTTATTTCCCTTGGGATAAATTGCGTTTTATATAGGCTATTTGAAATCTTTAGCCAGTCTGTTCGAGCTTTGAAAAGCAACTCTCCCTGAACCATTTCAGATATATTGTTTCGGGTTTTTTTTTATATATGTTAAGGAATCTATACAATCTATCTGGTTGAAGGAATCGCCAAACGGTAGATAATAATATTTAAAATAATGTTGGACAAAGAATTTTTGAAAATGTGATTTTTGTTGGACTTCCGTAATTTTAGCAGCAATGTGTAGACAGCAATTGTTTTGTTTAGTTTCAGAATTATTTATTTGAAATGAATTTTAATGTAATCTAGCATGATAAGTAATTGCGTTTTCTAGCTTTCTGAAAGCTAATGTTAGATTGTAGAGGGGTGCGCATTATATTGACACATTCTTGGTGAGATGATCGACGATGGGATTTAGCGTGATGTTTTGTTTGTTTTCAGAATTGCATATTTAAAATAAGTTTTAATGTAATCTGTAAAGATTTCCCTAAAATAAAAAATAGGAAATTCTTAGTTGGCAAAGACCTTTAAATAGTCATTCGAGTTGTTATTACTTGTTTTAATTCATCTGATATTTTATTCACCATAGCTTCATCACTATGTTTGACTTCAAATGCGAATTTATTGGTTAGAGACAGTCAAGCGAAATTAAAAGCTATGTCTATGTGGACATCAAAAGTGAATCAAATGTGTTTAAATTAGCCGCAAGAAACATTAAAAAAAAAAACAACAAACAAACAAACCTCTAGAGTGAGCTTCGTTATTGCATCTTAAATTTCAAACGGATAAATTTTTATTATTATTTTTTTAAATTCTTTATATTAGGTATTTGTTAGCTTGTGTGTGTATTCATCCGCGAGTGTGTGTGTGTGTGCGTGTGTTTGTGATTTTTTCCCTTTTCTTCTGTATAAATAAATCTAAATAAGTAATTTAGTAAAGTAATCGGGAAAAACCTGCTTTACAATCAATGATACTTGGGTGTGGTTCAACAAAAGGGCTGCCGCAGAGGTTCACGGCAACATGTGCCAGAAGAGTCCATTGCCCTCAAAATTACAGTCCTATGAGACAAAATATAAAGGAACACTACAATGCAGACCCGTACTTCAAATTTGCAAAAATAGAGAAGATAACCCAATAGCAGGCATTACATCATAGTCTCTTAAACCATAAAGCACCTGTTGACTTCGTGCCCCGGGCAAGTGTGTTGGGGAGGATGCAAGGGTCGCTTAAAGTATTACATTCAGACAATGGTTAATGACCCCAGTTACCCACGGCCCAAGACTTAGAGAGAGTAAGCCTACATAATATGTACGTCAATAAAAATTGATTGGTTTCGCTGCGTTGATTCAAAATACTGTACGTCTATGTGTATGTCCAATAAATGAATGTAACTACTTACTTCCCCCAGTATTGAAGGCGGACGATGACATGTTTAAGATTCCAGGAACTGAGTCTATCTGAGTTGTACAACAGCTAAGCAATGCGACTGTTTGGAAAATAACGATTAGCATTTACACATATTTTCTGAGTTTTTGTTTACCATCAACATCTACTTAAATATAGCAGAGTTAAATTAATACAAAACGTATGTGTCCAACACCATATAACGGATCATTGATTAAACTTGTAAAATAAAGTTGCTTACTTTGTACAATGTGTTTGCAATTATAATCAATAATACTATATTGTATTCATTACAATCAGAATATTTAAAATGATTACTTGATAGCTCCCTAAACATATTTCTTGACAGTCATATATAAATAACATGAACTTGCATTACAACCCTATCTCATAGACGTGATAAACTTAGGTATTCATTTAAACCTTTCCTTTTCTTATTTTACAATAATTTGTTAATAATTTTTCAGCTATTAAAAGATAAAACAATATATTTACTAATTATTATTATTATTATTTTCTTTTAAATTTATTTTATTTTTTTTTAAAGGAAAAAAAATGAATTTTTAAACAAAATACTTTCAATGGTGTTTAGATTTAAACAACCAGTGTTTACTTACCTAAAACTATTACTGGAATCGATGACATGTCGTTGAATATTAATTAGCAATAGAGTATTACTGTTCAAGTGTTAACAGTCTTGTAGATGATAATCCCACCGTTATTTCTGAAGTCGATCGTTCACTTATTTCGTTTGTGTTAGAAAACTGTAATGGTTTGGTAAATTGGTTTATCTTGCTACTTATCCAACCATAAAAATATGTAGACAATTAAGACCATGTGTAACGATTGATGAAGTTCGGTAAAAAATGTCATGTTCCCCAAGGCATATGTGGATTATGTTGTGTCTGGGGAGAAACTAAAACTCGGCGCTCACAAACCCATCCCAAGGTATTTTAATATCAAACCTGTAACAGGATGACCGGTTTTGACACCAATTTAATGTAACAGGGGGACCTGTTTTCTCACTTTCTCGTGATTTACCCCATTTTGCGCTTCTTTGTGGGCTTATCAAACAGTCTCCGCTCCCATACCATAATTCACTTTAATAATCAAATCCAGGAAATATGTTCTTTAATCGTTCAATAACAAATATGTACACACACACGTGATTTTTTCACTGGCCTCCTTTTGACCATGACACACCACTTTTCTCACATGACAAAACCATTGTTCACTTTCCTTTAAAAAAAAAATTCGAGCCCTTGTACCTTAGCGCCCGAAGCATATTTAACCACATGCCCTCACCTCACCTTGCTACTATGATTGTTCACCAAATAGATATGTCACCGTAAGTGGGGTCGGAGAGATGCAGTGGCTACACAACTATACAAAGCGTATCCATGGGTACCCCAAGTATCTCGCGGTCATCAGTTTAGATTGAAATTTCAGGCTCATCATAGAAACAACACTGTACAAGAACTGCTCATTCATGCCAAAGACTTTCATGAACAATGGTTTTATACCCAATCATATTTCATGATTGGATATGCGAAAGACAATGGTGACCTACTTGTATATGCCTCAGGCAATCATGACCTACTTGTATATGCCCAAGACAATCATGACCTACTTGTATATCCCCAAGACAATCGAGAATGATTTAAAACAAAATTGGGGAAAGCGTCAAAATGATTTATTATTCAACGCTCTGACTGATGGAAAATAAAAATAAAAACATTTACACATTTTTTTTTTCTCTTTGTTAAAATTGATATATTTTTTCGTTAGAATTTTGTTACATTTAATTCCAATCACTAATATACGAGGTCTATGCAGGGACGGCCTTAGGGCAAGGCAAACGAGGCAACCGCCTTGGGCCCCGCTCTTTTCAAGGCCCTGTGCATTGACTATGTTTTAAATTAACTTTTAACAAATATTTTTAATATTACAAATATTTTATTATTTTTACTTTTTTTTCAATGTTATAAGGAATACTGTATATTTGCATAATTGCAAATGGTTAAAACCTTATAGAAATGAAATAACCCTTTTCAAAGTGTGAAAAAACACCTACAATCAAATGAAAGAAAAGATAACGAATTTTCAGATGCACAAGATAAATTTCGCTGTTTTTGAGCCATTGGACAGTGGTTTTGAACAAAAAATTATCACCGCAATTACAGTATAAATCCTGAGAAATACCTTATAGCCTTCAAATATTCATGGTTTCATTATTTCTGAAGTCACCTGCAGTCTCCTAAAACTATTCTTTTTAGATTTAGAAGTTTCTTTCAATGACCTTCCTAACACACACATTGAACTTCGAATATTTCTATCAACTCCCATCTTTTTTGGTTCACGAGAAATAAACTTTTCTAAACTATTTCAAAAAAAGAACAAAAAAGACATATGCGATCAACAAAGATTCAAAATTAGCCAAGTACCTTAGCTTTTTGTCAATTCAGAAAGATATCGCTTAAGTGTTTAGACAATGAATTTTTTTCAGATTTCACATTCACCAAAGATTTAAAATGAATTTATAAGTTGTAGAAACAAGTTGGAAGTAGGCGCTACAACTAAACCAATGCTAGTGTATATAGTTTATAATATTAAGATATATAAATATTTATACTATATATATAAACAGTTAATTATCATTAAAACTATTAGTAATCAATATATTTATGAGTTGAATTGATGTGTCAATAAAGTTATAGAGGAAAAATGTTCAGCTATGTGTTGTTTTTTTGTTTTATTTCCAATTATTCTATATGTAAAAATGGAAATGTTTGCATGTCTCCTATTTCTGCCATGGGGGCCATTCATGAATGATGTCACGCACCTAAGGGAGGGAAGTCAAAGATATGTGACGATATATGACGAGGGGGAGGGGGTTTTAGAACTGTAAAGTCACATCAAATTGCGAAACTTTAAATAAAATTTATACTTCTACTTGATTGCTTACAACTTTTAATGAATTTTTACAAGGCTTGACGCTTGTTAGTACATTAGAGTACAACATTACACTAAATACGTACTTCAATAGAAAAAAGCTATTTGAAACCTTCTTATTTTCGAATAGAAAAACACGTTTTTTATGGTTGAGGTGTCAAAAGCTTTGCGACCTCATAATAGCGGGCGTATAACTTTTTGCTACCGCGCATGGCAAAGGGAGGAGGGAGGAAATTTGCGAAAATTGCATGACGTCAATTATGGACGATCTCCTTTGGCCCAGGGCGCCGCTCATAGTTTGCTGCCTTGGGCGCCGCATACACTACGGCAGGCCCTGGGTCTTTCCATATATCATTTGAAATGGAAAAAAAATACTTTGGTTAAAATATCAGAAAATATTTACACAAAAATATCAACTTGTGTGAGAAAAATTAGCAATTTACAAAATTGACAAAAAATTAACACGGCTCATGTTGACAATTATCTCGGCATCAAGACAGTTTGTTTGCGACGTAAAAAGATTAGCGAAAGCTGTGTGCAAAAAAGGTAAGGTCGACAGAAAATGTATCTTCTAACGGGAAAATTAAGGGCACGGCTAACAGTCAGGTATGTAAGACTTGGTGACGTTGAGCGTTTTAATTGCTTGACAAGATGGATGCCTTCAGTGCAATTACATGGGACATTTTTGTTTCGCCACGGTCTACGCAACCAAGCACCTACCTTCCAAACTCGTTTCCATTTATGACATACACATTGATACACCTGCGCTATACAAAAGACAAAGTCATGGCTCTGTGGTGTTGGAACTAGTTTTTGCTAGTGATCAGTATGAGGGTACAAGATTTTACGAAATTATTATCCATGTCAAATATGTTGTTTCTCTTTGATTCCTGTTCGTATTAATTTCGTATGTGATTACTTTCCCAGATGGGGATTGTTGATGAGTAGGGGGTATTAGAAACTTGCTGTTAAAACTTAAAGCTCGACAGTAAGGGTTTTTTTTTTTTTTTTTNTTTAATATATATAATTTTTGTTTAATGTAATAATTCATGGGTTAAAAAAAGGATTTAAGCATGGCAAATGTTTGTTTTTTGTGTGTGTGGTCATTTTGACAGTAAATTGCTGGCCTTTTCAGTGTAGCTCGGAGGTTGATTACGTTATTAAAACAATAAATTCCTATTCACTTGTTAAAGATAGGCAAGACGTTTATTTCATCAACCAAAGAGTTTTAAAGAATACACTAGTGTTACGTAGTTCCTTTCTTACAACGCTCTCTCTCTCCCTCAACACTCGTTCTCAACTTTCACCGTCTCATACTCACTGACCAGTGGCAGTGATTAGCTCACCAGAGGTCGTGTCCTCCTCCTGAGCTCCCCTTGCTGTTAACGTGAGTAGTTGTACAATAAACTCCTGTCACATTGAATGCTGGAGTGAATCTGCCATGACCTGTGTAGTTCAACTAAATAAGACTGCTGAGGTCACTCTAGCATATGGCTACTGTCACCTCAGACATCTGAAAGCCAGCGCCCTCGTGATAAATTGTTACCATAAAATGAGTCACATGTAATGCATTTTAATAGACTTCGTATATATCATAAATTTAATATTCTCATCATTATGGGTAGTGATTAAAAATGTAGTGATAAAAAACCCACATAAAAACTTTGATAGTAAACACAATAATGAAGTTACAATAGACACACCAAAATGTTGATTGTAAAGACAAGAATGCACAGGTCTTTTAAAGACCTACACTGGATTAAATAATAACACCAGAGCAATATTTAAATAACAATGTCAAAGTTTTTGACCCTCAGGAATGTCTCTACGAGTCCGGTTTGGAACGTTGGAAGATAAGGACCGACCTATACGGTACCCACGGTGGCGGGCTGCTTGTCTATGCGTTGCCCTGTATTCCCATCGTCAGGGTTTCAAGACTGCATCATAAAAGACCTTCTTTTCTTGGCTTATGAAGATTGCCTTATTTGAGTTGTTACTTGTCGAGCTCTTGCGTGGTCAGTGTCATAGCTGTGGTCTCGTAGAGAACCGTTCTCTTTGGCATGTTGATGATTTGATTAGCGAGTCTCTCCTTGGGCGCTTGGTCATGATGTTTTATGGTCACACTCGTTTCACCTTTTAATCCACCACCAAAGCCATCCATGTCTTGACCCTGTACGGCGTTGACTGGCTCTTCAAACACGTTAGTTTTCTGTGGTTAGCTCTTGACAGTTGTCTTGGAATTTGAGTTTTGCTTCTCAGGCTTGCATCGTTCTGAGGTACGATTAACATCAGGAAAGGTTTGGTTGGTGTGCTCTCTTTAAACAATTTAATGGAGACATCCTTCGTTATAGGCACATATTGTGATTAGCGGTTAAATCCTGAAAACAATTTACCGATGACAGACATCTGCATGGAAGTAGGATATCTGTAATTCGATCTCCACTTTTAATTTTAATATGGTTTCAGGTGTTACGGCCCTTGATGGGCCGTTCTGTGATCTGGTCGTTGCAGGCCGTATCACAGTGCATGTCCTCACTGCGCCTAGTGAATGAAGTGACTTGTTGCGCATCAAAATAGGTGGCTTCCGTGTTGGGTGCTGCCAATTATGGGTGTTGTGTCTAATCGCTAGGTCATTGCCATCTTTGTGAGACGAAAAAGGTGACGCTGTCTGCACACTGTTTCCTGTTAGCCAGGTAGACCTGGGGTTTTCACGATTTGAGGTGAGTCATGATGGTAAACAGAGTTTTTCCTCTTAATACGACACTCAAACTCAGTAATGTATCTTTATTACACCACAGACTGTCACGGGATCTTCGCCATCTTGACTTGGTATCATTTGGTGGTGGTGAATGATCAGCAAGCTTAGAATCTAGATTCAACATCACCTGGTGTTTAGCAGGAGTGCACATTTTCAACTTGCTTAGGTCGGCAGCTGGTGCTGCTGGAGCTGGGCAGTGTCGGCCACATAGTAAGGTCCTCTCTCATTTACCTTTGGACTTCCTTTCGAAAGTCGTTGAAGGTGATGTCTGAGTGTAGCCTGTGTTAGACTTTGTTTTCCGCTGGAGCGCTGCCGAAACTAGGCCTTGAATAAATGCATTCGTCAGCATAAATTTCAGCCAGGCTGGCGTGCCTTTTGTTGTTTGATATTAGTTGATGTAAATAGGCTGTACAAGTTGGAGGCATATTCTTCTACACTTTGACATAGACCCTGTTGCTGTCTGTAAATAGCAGATGCCAGGTTGGTGGCATCTCGATGATCCCACATGTTCTTTACTATTAGCTGTACAATTTTATCAGGGGTGTTGAACTCTGTCAATGTCCGGTCCAATATGTCTTGGTAGACACGTCCTTACAAATCTCAAAGGATACAGGTGACTGCTGAGGCTGGAGGCATAAGCTGGAGCCGCATGAGCAGTCGGACCTCTTTAACATTTTTTTCAGAAAGCTGTCTCATGTAAACTGCGGTAACATTAGGAATCTGTTGATGTGCACGCGTTAATTTTGTTCCAATCCTTTTGATTGAAAGTCACACTGTTTCAGTTTTGAAACTGAAATCCTTAATAAAGTGATTCCCCCGACAACGCAAAACTGTAGGCGAATGGTGCCTAAGTTAAGTAATACAATACATTCCAATTCACTTATTAAGGATATACAAAAGGTTTATTTCATCAACCAAAGAAATACACAGCATACACAAGTGTTACGTTGTTTCCCTTTAACTACACTCTCTTTCTCTCTCCATCTAACTGCCTAAACACTCACTGACCAGTGGCAGTGTGTAACTCCCATCTGGAATGTTGTGAACCTGTCGTTGCTTGTGAAGGTCAACTAAATAAGACTGATGAGGTCACCCTAGAAGACGGCTACAGTAGCATTTAAAAAAAAAAACTTTTTAATAAAGTATTCAGTTATAAATTTTAACATATCAGAAAATAAAACGTTTTAGCAAGTCGAAATTCACAATTTTACAAAGATATTTATCTCTTGCATGCTAAATACTATCCTAGCAGGTGTGTGTTCCATTTTTTTTTTTATTTAACAAATTTTGGAATACTTAGATTGTCGACAGCATGTGGGGGAGGATTAATGAGATTACCGAAGAATATTAATTTTGTCAATATAAAGAATATAGGTTGATTCACAAATAGAACACAAATAAACAACTTGACCATCAGCCACCTGACAATTACTGCGTCATGACATATTTTTTGATATTTCTGTTTGATAAAAATAAAGGCACAATACAATAATTGCTCGTTCCAGCCAAGAAAATTTATTGACTGGAGAAAGCTTCTAACAGAAGCATTTGAGGCGAAAAAACAAACAAAAGAATAACATAATAATTGTTACTATTTCTCCATATAATACAGACAATCTTTCTATACAGAACAATATTGCCTCCTTCATTCTAACATCAAGTTCATTCTTTTGTTTATGTGTAAGAATGTTTGAAGCTTACATTAAAAAAAAAAAAACTTCGAATTTCCATCTCATCAAAGATAGAAGTTAGAATAACAAAATCATGTACTGTCGTTCACAAATTTATTGCGAAACAACTTGAGGCCCATCATATCGTACGAATGACATAAGGGAATAATCTGTTCGTTCATCAGGATTATGTCTGGGTAGTGGTGAAGGAGAGGGAGGTTGTGTATTTTTTTTTAATGCATATAATTTATTTTCATTTAACTAAACTTAATTATTAATTTTAAAAAAACCTACATATATCTAGTCTAGTCATGTTGAAGAAAATGATTTTAAAAATACTTTGAAACTTATAGATAACAATTTCTTTACACTTTACTTTACTCAGTCATCTTCTTTATTTGTAAACATCCAAAAAAGTGAATAAAGTTTATTTCGGAAATAAAGGGATCATGAAATGAAATCAAGTAATTAGATCTTAAAAGTTCACACGTCAACGTTAAATATTATGGATCCTACCTACATAACCAGTGTCATCTTCCAAAAACCCTAATTAACCTGATGTGTATATATATCTTTATCCATCTCTCTCTCTATCTCTCTCTCTCTCTCTCTCTCTCTCTCTCTCTCTCTCTGTATATATATATATACATACAACAGACGTCTTTCAGATACATTTTGGCACTAGTGATTAATAGTATAAATCATGGCATCATAAGCAACCGTGGGACAACAAACTGGGAGGGGATACGTTGGTCATGTTAGATTGATTGACGTCTGTATCAAATTGTCGTATGAAAAAAAATGTTTTAAACGAGCTTGAGAGAAGAATCATTAAGACAAAGAGCAGTTGTAATAATCTAACCGTGACTCAAAACTGCAAATGAAGACAGTTAATTCTGTTGAATTAATGACTTTAATTGTCTTTGCTTTACATTTATACTACTCCTATTTCACTTTTCAACTTTAGCGCAAAGTCTCCAAACTCTCTCAGTCACGTAGTATGCTTTAAGAGTGAAATCATAATAAAATGACTTTTACAGTCCTATAGTTCTTTAAGATTTTTTTTAAAAATTGTACACCTTCCTCTCCCCCATTATGGTTAATTTCCCAGTATTTACTTTTTTGTATAATTTTCTAACTAGGCAAGGTAATTTATTACAGGAGCATGTAAAACTAGTGTGATATAAATCTCTAGACAGAACAGTGTTTATTCCTAAAATGTATGCTCCTAATTTATATGTGCGATAAACGTGATTTTTTTAAAAAAAAAGTAGTACATAGTTAAATAATAACCAGACAATTTTAGCTGAAATTCAAGTAACATTTCTTACCTGTATCCTTGTTCTTCTAATGACTGCTTCATTCTAATTTTTTGTCTCTCCCTTTTATCCCAGGTCTGATGCTGATGAGGGATACGTCACTTGAAGCACCTGTAAATTTTTCACGACATTTTTTGCTACCTTTTCTTTTTTTCTACAATTAGATACAAGATACAAGGTTGTATATTTGCAGTCATTCTGACAGGCCCAGGCATTTTTTAAATTCACAGAGACGGCTGAAAACAACACTCATGAATAATTCATCTCATAACTAGGGTAGAGTGTAGTAAGGTCGCTTTTTATATGGGTCATACGATAATTGTGTGCTGCAATTACAACCGAATGTATGCTTGTGTAGAAACAAACTTTAAGTACACATAATCATGATGCCCAATATTTTATGTCGAAGTCATATGTCCATCATCACATTATTTAACGCTTATCCCAAATTCCATACTGTCAGAAATTTAATTAGTTTCTTAATAAAAGAGTTTACAAATATTGAAAGCTCTTTACAGACTTTTCCATAGTAAACTCATTAGACTTTTGAAGAAACTTTATGTAATATTGTATGGCAGGATTCTTAAAAGATTTTTTTCTTAATTATTTTTGACGTTCTACAAATTAATTTAAGCTGTTATTTACTCTATATAAAAATGATGATCTACACCGAATATACTTGAACGCAAGAAATAATTAATTAGATATGTGTATTCAAATATGACGGGAAAAAACATTTACTGAATGTTTACATAATTTTTAAATATTATTTTTTATTGGTTTTAATTTAATGTGGATGTAAAATAAATTATATATAATTACTTTATATAAATAAATTACTTATTTGCTTACGAATTACCTATATATTATTCTCATCATGGTCCAAACATACGGGACACCAGGTAGCAAGCTGTCTGAACCCACCGACCAATCAGATTCCAAGAAAGCGTTGTGGCTCAGCGAGACCACCGATGCATTCAATTGAGTTCAAGTACTTCATGCTTTAAGAGCGACAGAATAACATGGATTTCCTAGTGTAATGGTTAGTACATTCACCTATGAAGCCAAAGGTCACATGTACAATCCCCAGCTAAGACATTACTTTTTCATTAATTAAAAAAATGTTTGTGTATTTGCACGTTCAATTCCCACTTTCTTTTCAAACATGCATCCATCATTATCCATATGCTACGTACGCAAATGTAGTATTTTTCATACACCCTTCTTCCTGTTCCACTTCGTACATTTTCAGGACCCCCTTCCCAAGTGCGTACATACAAAGTCACTACCACATGCCCCCAATCCTATTGCAAAATTATTTTTAAGTCAAAATATATTGCTTTTATTCCTTGGAAAAGTTCATGAATGATGCCACGTGACTTAATGCATACTTTGCTGATTTTAATTGTTGTAATACTTTGGATGTTTTACTAATTTTTTCTGATCGGTTTTGCTTTACTGAAATTAACACTGACGTAATGTGAGTTAATGCTTTTGAGAATGTGTAATAATGTACAGAATGTGTAAAAGATATTTTAATGATGACGTTAACTGATATTTTATAAGTACTCATAAACTATGTTAAATGGTTTTGATAATGTCTTGATATTTACACGATGTCAACTCTTAATATATGCAAACACTTAGAGGTTTACATTACAGTTGTAAAATTACAAATCATCAGATCGGTTAACATAATGTTAACATTCATTATGTATTTATTTTTATGTTTGTTATAATCCATTATGTTTTTAAATTTAAATTTTTTAAAATTTAGATTGCTATTCAAAGTTTATCATGTATGTTTAAAAAAATATATATATATGTTGACGTTTCAGGATTGATGATAAGGATGCAATTTATTATGAAGTATACTTTTGATGACACCTATTATTATATGATGCTCTTAGGTTTTTGTTATTATGGCCTGTATAATCTATATGTATGTGATGCAACAATTGATATTTCATGAATTTTAAGACAAAAATTAAAACGACCTTGATTGCATATTTACATTTGAGTGGCAGTGTTCTAATTGGTAGCGTGCTAGACTGCCGAACCGTTGCAATAACTCGAGTCACTAGTTCGAATTTTGGTACTGACAAGGTCCCTGGGCATTGTACATAACTATCAAAAATTACTTAATACTTAACTTTTATTTTATTTATTTGGGTTTTATTAATTTACATGCAAATTTAGCATTTTCATGTTGACGTTCCAAAAGAGTTAAATTTGGAGCGATAATTTTTTAGCTGCTTTCTAAATACATTAGAGTGAATGACGAGACGGACGGAACATACATTGCAAATTATATATATATATATATATATAATTTTTTTTTCTAGAGTCCCTCCCCACATTTTTTGAAACCTATACTAATTTAGAACCGTTAAGGGTAGGGGTAGGTCCATCAACGCAACAGGGACGCTCTCCTTGAGATGGACAAAGAGTCAAGATGCACGATGGGAAATTTCATATAATTAGTCATAGGTTTGCACGTGAAAGTTGGCCGAACGTTCTTGAATGCATGCATGTCAACCCGTGATAAACATTTCTACATTTGGTACACGCCAACTCACCAATCAAATGAGAACGGTCCGCTGAACCACGCGTTGCTAGGGGTCTTTAAACACTGGATGGAAACCTTTCAGCAGTCTCTCTCTCAGAAGATTCGCAGTGCAACAGGTCAGAGGTGTCGACTGGTGAATACTAGAGTTTGAGCCTAACTGGAAATTTGTTTCAGCTAGTACTAGTAGTAGAGACCAAGGGGCTACTAAGTAGAACAAGAAAAACAAAAGAAGTATAGGGCCAAACCATTGCCGAGAAGACGTTCTGGTGTTGCGAGGAAGGGACGAAGTGGCCTTGCCCCACTCTTGAGAACCATTGCAGAGACGGTCATCGCTGTTACCAATCCTAGCTGTCACTCAGCGCACACAGCAAACGATGACCGTGCAGGAGATAGGGAACTACGACTGACTTACCGCCAGCGCGATGTATAATTGGTTGACCGGAGCATGGAAGTCCTACCAGTCCCTTTAGTCACGCCCATCCCATGATGGAAGTTGGGCATAATAACTAGCTATTTGTATTGTTTTTGTTCACGTAGAGACCTTTGAGTTCGTTTGTTAATATCTTTAATTTAATCATCTTATATCTGTATATATATTAGGGCTGTTATCGATTAAATTAAATTTAATCGTTAACTTTTGAAAAATTACCGATTAATTAATCGATAATTTTGTTAAAGCTAAAAATAAAGATGAATGACGTCATTAAACTGAAAATTTCAAGGGAAGTAATAAAAACAGGCACATGATTTTTGTTTATTGAGTTTTTTTAAAGACATAGTTACAAATTTTAAAAAAGTTAAATAACGTATTAAAATTTAAGCAATCGGATGAAAATTTCAAATTAATTTTTAAAAATATAAAAACAATATGGCTGTATATAATTTGTTTGATGATTGACAAAAACATAAATATCATATTTCTATCCCAAGTTATGATTTTTTTTCCCAAGACCTCATGATCACTTTTTTCATTGTTGTTTTCTTTCTCATTGTGTGCCCTTTTATGACGTTTTTTAAATTGCCTATTACTTAAGTATTTATTTTTTTTTTCAAATTAAAAAAATATAATATTGTTCGGAGATATATTTAAACATAAGTAGTTCAATATACTATTAATGAATTTTAATTTTGTTATCGTTAATTAATTAAAAACAATGCTTTTTTATACCATTGTCCTATAAAACAGGTTATTTTAAAGTCTACACTTTCAAAAACTACTTTTTAAATTGAGATATTTTTACGTCAAAAAACAATCTATTATTAATTAGTAATAATTAATGATTTTTTAAAAAAATTGAGAAAAATGTTAAAAACATTTTGTTTAATTTTAATAGCTATTTTATCCATTAATATAATGTTAATCGATAAAGAAAATTACCGATTAATCGAGAAATTAATCGGTAATTTTAGCAGCCCTAATATATATATGTAGCCGAGTGGTGGGCTAAGGTTGAGTGTTGTTTAACACACAGGTAAAAAGAAATACAGGTCGTGAAGATTATAGTTTCTATACTTGTTTATTTATTGATCTATCTATATGTTGACACAGTAATTTAGCTAGCAGGTAAAAAAGTATACAGTGCTACTACTGTCTATGCCCTATTCTACCTAGGTGCCGGGTGATTCTCGGTGACTCTCTGGGTGATTCTCTTGGTGATTCTCTCCTAACCTAACTTTCTCCTCACTTATATAGTCCTTGGACCGGAGGATGTTGGTTCCGGTCTAGTAGTATTGAATATACTCTAGCCGGAAACGTACATTTCCGGTCATGGTTTAGAGGACAGATAACTCTCACCTCCGCCGGAAGCGATGCGTTTCCGGCACCCAAATACACCATTGTGCTGGGCTGATGAGATGGGGGGGGGGGGATATTGTTAGAGGACTGAGAATTGTCACCTCCGCCGGAAGCGCTCGCTTCCGGCATCCAAACACACAATATTGTGCTGTAGACGGAAACTTTCGTCTTCCGAGTCCCATAAATTTTGGAGACAATTCTTATCTCAACCACGGTCGCTGTGACAGCATCAGTAACCCAACACTCCAGGCCCCATCCCTCTGCCGGAGTGAACAGAGAGCCCTTTGTTTGGGTGCGTGGTGAGGGGGGAGCAGTTGTGGCGCACCTATGTATGTTTTGGTGGCACACGGCCACATCTCCCCCATGCTTTTGAAATCCAGCGCCCTCGCTGGAGCCATTTAAGACTATACCCCAATAACTATCATAGTGTAGAATAACTATGTCGTAAGCCACCTGAATATGAGAATTTCTACGAAATAATAGCAATACAAAAATGTATAAAAGTTAAAACAATAAATGTTATACACTTGTCACTGCATTATTTGATAAGAGTAGTACCTAGAGACAAAACT
>MUZC01001343.1:71277-81946 GCA_002072015.1 Radix auricularia
TATATATATATATATATCTTAAATATTTTTTGTGTGTTGTTATACAGAGGCGTTAGTTGTTACTTATATGTATTTCCCTAGACAAGTAGTATCTAACATTAGTAATATTTAAACATTAGAGTAGTAATTTACCTTTAGACAGCGATACTTAACATTGGGCGCTCGTTGCCATACTAAAAAGTGGACGCTCGTCGAGTACTTAACATTTGGGGCTTCTTCCAAAGCTAATTTTTATCTTATTGCTTTTGTATTAGGGACCTTTGAGTTACCATATATGTAAATTAAAATTTTTTATTTATGTCTTATATTTTAACTATTCCATGATAATTATCTTACATATGACATATGTTATATTATTTCGACCCATTTGTTAAAAGTTGTTTTTTCCCATTTACTAATTGCTCTCCCTTTTATCACCACAGCGAAACACACTCTTCACCACGTGTTGTGTGTTACTGAATACAAAAGAAGTCTTACACCCTGTTACAAAAGACCGACACGGCGGACGGTACAGGCAAGCTCGAAGGTTCTCTCGCCTCCCAGTGTTAGGCAAACAAAGAGCGGTCATGGAAAGGTTTGTTGTCCGTTACTGTTTGCACTTAACAGCCACACTATACAGTAGCGAACAGAGTTATTGTTAGATTAGTCTATTTATGTTTATGTATGTTAGTGTGAACTAGGATTGTTTTAGTCTAAGACCGTATACCTGGAAAAAGTGACATATGGTAGGGTCTTTTTCTTAAACATTTGTAACTCTTAGATTTTGGCAAGTAGGCAGCCAACTATATTCGTATCATTTCGTGTTTTATTTGACATACTAATGATCAATAAGTGAGCGTAATAGTTGCCGCTTTTAAATTACTGGCACGCATAGTCAACATTAACTTACATAACGGCAATAATGAAAACCATACAAGAACTCCGAAAAGAAGCCATCGAAATTGGCCATAAAGGAAAGGAAATGCATAGGTACATACAGGATATGATGGATACGCAAGATAAAGAAGAAAGGGAAGGAAAAATCCGCCAAGATGAAAATGACAGGATTAGAAGACAAATGGAGATTGATAGAGCATTTGCATTAAAGCGAATAGAAATGGCAACTAATAGAGGAAATCAAACAACAAGCAATGGCAAAAGTTTAGATGCAGAAAAAAATAGAACACCTTTTACGTAAAGACATGATAGGAACATACCAAACTTCAACTCAACGACAATGAATATTTGGAGAGCTATCTGTTGACGTTCGCGTTGTGGCATTCCTAAAACACAGTGGGCCGACCACTTACTCACTAAATTATCATCTAAGCTTTGACAGTTTATGACAACACAGGACATGCTAACAAACAGGACAGATTATGACACAACTAAAACACAGCTCCTGCATCAGTCTGGATATAATAGTGAGACGTATGGGGATAAATGGAACTCATTAGTGCCTGTACAGGATGACTTTCAATCGTATCACTCAAATCTAATTAGGGCATTGGACAACTGGTTAGATACGACAAAGACACCTAGAAATTTTGAAGGACTTGGAGACCTACTCTGCCTTAGTAAACTCCTGCTGCATGTTAACACAAGTGCCTTAAGATCAATTTTGCTTAAAGAACCCAAAAACTGTCCAGAGGTCTTAACACAAGTGAAAATGCTTAAGTCTATCCACGATGGGAAATATCACAATCTAACACAAATAGAAAAATGCCAACTGTCGATGCAGCGGCAGCAATGGTACCACACTCTGCCTCCAGATATAGGTCACAATCAGTACCTCGTAATTCAGGCTCTATTGTCTGCTATGCATGCAACAAATCTTGACAAAAAGCCCATGCATGCACATTTAATAGACCTAGAATCGCATCAATAGATCAAGGAGCACGCTCTCATCAATTTAATTCCGACAACCATTTTACTCAAATGCAGGGAGGATCCAACTACCAAGGAAATAAGGACAATTACAACAAATACAACAATCACAAACAAGGAGTTCCACAAAAAATCATGTTAAGCCTGGTACCTATTGGAATTCAGGACGTGTTAGCGCATTTTCGTATTATGTATCAGTACTTATTTTAGATATCAGAATTATGTAGTTATCAGTAATTGTGTTTAGATTTTTGAAATATTTTTATGAATTTTCTTAGGTAATGAATATACCTGACATTTTTTTTATTTAAAAGTCATTTCTTTACATTTAAAAAAAAAAGTATTTTCTCTTTAATCCAACTACAAGTCACCACAAATGATGACGTAAAACTCTCTAAACTTTTACTCATATTCTAATGACGTCAACTAAAAAAAAAACCAACTAATTCTTTTGCACCCTTTCGCACCACTCTTCAATGCTGGAAGAATTGTGCATTCGACTTTCGGCAATGGCGGCCGTTCCCTGCGCTAGTGTTACCTCTCGATTCGAAATATTTTTGGGTAGTTTTAACGGGGTTTTTTAACGGATCGAGTAACTGAGTGTTGATGCACAAATGGCAGGTCAGGGCATACAAAAAACATATATACCTCATGGGTCTAGGACTTATGGATGCTGAGATCAAGGGTGATGACGGACGGACGGACAAAACGGGTGCAATAACGATTTCGACATCTCGAAAATGCGCTAAAAAGGCTCGCGCGGCAATTCTGACTACACAATATAAAAAACGAATGTGTTCAACACTGTAACGCTTGCAAACTCAAAGTCAATACAGCTTATATGCCTATACCATGTAGGCGAACTACATTAGACAGCATTGAAACAAAGAACAGTATTCGCAAAAAAAAAAAACTGTAGGAAAATTACACTGTAATGAGGGCTTACTATTTGATAAAAAAGTGACATACTTACGAGATAGTGGATGCAGTATTAGAGGTTGTAGAAAATCGTTAGTGCCTCACAATAATTATTCACCAGAATAGTTTGCATTGAAACTAATTGACGGCACCGTCCGGCAATTCCCTACAGCACACGTGCGTATAAAGACGCCGTATCTAACGGGAACGTTTCTCGCCGCTTTGTTCAAAAGCCCGGTAGCCGACATAATCATTGGAAACGTAGGAGACGCTACCCCCTCATATTTACCCACAGGTGCGGTAACGCGAGGCTCGGTGAAGAGGGCGGATAAATAGAAGCCTTTGATGCTGCCCTACCGAACAATGGACACGGTCAGTACTGACCTTCGCCAGGATCAGTTCATGACTCTGACCTACAACACTTGATAAATAACGTTAAATCTGGCACACAACAGCTAACAAAGAAAGGAACTGTAACATTTGTAAAAAGGAATGTTTTTTTGTACAGAGTGTTCACTTACCATTCAGACTCTATAAAGAAGACAGCAAACTTGTCATACCTACAAACAGAAGACAAATAATATTAGAAACGGCACATACCTCACCATTAGCTGGGCACATGTCGATTCGTCGAATTAGACACAGAATTTATTCTGATTTTTTTTTTTTTTGTTGGCCGCATGTAGACAAGGACATTAAGGCGTACGTTAAATCTTGCCAACCGTGCCAAATGCTAGACCGGCAGGCCGTGTACGTAGAATAGAGATAGAAACAATGAATGTTGTAGGTGCACCATACATTAAAGTAGCTGTAGACATTGTAGGACAACTACAGTTAACGGACAGGAAAAATAGGTTTATTTTAACCCTATTAGACACAGCAACAATATGGCCAGAGGCTATACCTTTGAAAAATATAACAACGGAAGACGTTCAAGAGGGCTTATTCTATATATTTTGCAGAATAGGGTTCCCCCACACTATACTGTCTAACAACGGTCCACAGTTCATATCAGACATATATCATCAGGCTAGCAGATTTTTTAAATATCAGACCAACAAAGTCATCGATATACCATCCTCAATCTAACGATATGATTAAACGATTTAACGGGGCACTCAAATCTATCCTTAGAAAAGTGACAGAAAACGAACTTGATAACTGGAATAGATATATCATATATTTCTGCTGCACTATTTGCTTACCGTGAATTCCCAAACGAAACGACTGGTATCTCACCATATGAGCTGGTATTTGGAAGGAAAGTATGAGGTCCGATGTCAATTTTAAAAAGCATTTTCATTAATAAGGACGTAGATGACATGCAAAAACCGGGTGTATGAAGAATACCTGATAGATCTGTAAAACAGGTTAAAATCTGTAACGGAAACAGCCATGCAAAACTGTACTGTGTTCACAATACAAAAAAAAAAAAAAAAAAAAAAAAAAAAAACAACAACAACAACACAAAAAAAAACCAACAACAACCGAAGACATACAAGAAGGAGATCACGTATATCAGGTATCGTTGTCTAGGGTTCTGGTCCGAGGCTCACACACCAACAACTGGCGTAGCAAATTGAACTCAAGTCCTTTTTTTACAGCAATCTTTATTTACATAAGTCTCCACATGTCACCTATGTACAACTGTCTCAAGCGCTACCATATCGCCGTGTATCTTAGCTACAACATAGACACCGCCGTACAGTCCAGCAGACCAACAGGGCAACCATAAAGACTCTGGTATCCCTGTGTTCACTGTCACACGACGACTTGTCTCCAATTCTGCCGAGACACACACGAGTTATATACCCGGGGGCCTGGACTGACCTTGCTTGGACTGATCTACGTCCCACATGATTCTCGCTCACAAAACATCAACAACATGAGCTAGTGACCAGGCAAAATATAACTTTAACAAACAGTGATTCTCATACCCCTGACAACGTACTGATAATAAAACCATAAATAGGGATACACATTGATGCTGCAATGGGAAGGTCTTTTTTTGTAATTTTGAAACTATCAAACTTTAATTTCCGAGGGAGAAAAAGGGAAATCCTTCAAAAGATACAACGTCCATAGACTGTGGAAGTTTCATGATGAAAGAGACCTACCCCCCCCCCCCCCGCCTACAACTGAAGCGCAGAAAGAAGGAACTCATATATTGCACAGGTCTCTTGCATCAGTCATTAACGAAAAACATGACTATGATAACGAATGTGATGCTGTAATAACCAAAAGCCCAACGCTGTATTCACATAAAGAGTCAGTCAGTGACATAAGCATTGATCGACATTTAACACAAGAGTAGATAACCAAACTAAAGAAATTATTGTAAGAGTTTTCCTCAGTTATCTCCGACATTCCTGGAAAAAACAAATCTAGGACATCATACCATACTAGTAACACCAGACACACCTGTCACCCTTAAGCCCTATGCTATACAGTACCAAAAAAAAAATAAGCTGGCAGAGGAAATAGAACAAATGTAAAAATTAGACATCATTTAGGAGTCTACGCAGCACCTGTAGTTCTAGTTAAGAAAAAATATAAGATAATTAGAATAAACTCAATTACTAAATTTGTAGCTGAAGTCATCCCAGATCAGGAAGAAATCATGTCGAAACTGCACAATGGTTATTATTTTAGCAAACTGGATCTAACTAATGGGTATTGGAAAATACCTTTAGATGATAAAAGCAAAGCTGTAACTGCTTTTAGAGTACAATCAGGGTTATATCATTTTAAGTACATGCCTTTTGGCCTTGCAACGGCACCACTTAACAATAATAAGATACCTTAAGAAACTTTTTCAGGGCACGAAAAACGTCATTACATATTTTGATGACGTATGCATTTTCTCCAGCAACTGGGAGGTGTTACGTCGTTGTCTGGGTTACTTGTTATAACCAAACGGACAGATCAACTCAAGGCAGAACACCAACACTTCTGAACATCTATAACTTTATTAACATTATTAACAACAAAGGTTCCTCCATTAACCAAAACGTCCGATCTCTCCTTCACCGCAACTGTCTCTCTACTCACCACGTCACGCTCACACTCTTATGTCATACCCTTTTCATACCGTGCGCCCCGCACCAAACACAAGTATCACATTGACATGTCAGGGAAAACCCAATAACTCCATAATGTTTCCCTGACATATCCCCCCCTCTTCACTTTAGATTTAACTTATGGAGTTAAATCTACACATGATATAAGATACACGATCTTTCCAACATTAAAAAACAATCAGGACATAAAATCATTGTTGTGTGCAAACGCAAACAAAACAAAACAATAACAAAAAAAAACATCTTTGTCATCTTTGCAGTCCTTATAGTGGGACTCTCCATGTATCTTTATAGTCCCCACAGTGGGACTCTCCATGTATCTTTATAGTCCCCACAGTGGGACTCTCCATGTATCTTTATAGTCCCCATAGTGGGACTCTACATGTATCTTTATAGTCCTCTAAGTGGGACTCCACATGTATCTTTATAGTCCCCACAGTGGGACTCCACATGTATCTTTAATGTCCCCATAGTGCATGGGACGCCACATGTATCTGTATAGTCCCCATAGTGGGACTCCACATGTATCTTTAATGTCCCCATAGTGCATGGTTTATGGAGATCTCCAATCCATCCATACCCACCTATATAATTATCTATGTTAAACATAAACATTGATAATAATACTTATCAATAAACATCAAATCATTAGAAAACAATTATCAAAACACCTTTATAACCATAAATAGCATAATCATCGGAATAGTGCAATCATCATAATCAATGTCATGGAAAACTCATCATAAGAATCTATCATCATTATTACATCATCTTTACAAAAATTTTCTGAGGTCTCCAGGTACAAAATTGTTTACCTCATCAAAAAAAAATTGTCATGACATAAAAATCACATCTTTAGTACATATAATAACTACTATGTAATAACTCTGGTCATGAACCTCAGAAATATCACAACACATATCAAATAATGGCACGAGATCACCTAGACTCCAAAATTCAAACCCAAAAATTACCATAAAATAGTTATGAGGACAAATTCCATACACATTTCATATATATTTACTGCCTTTCATACACAACCTCCCAAAAATTATGTCTAAAAAATTATAGCCATTGGTATTGATGGTGGTATATATCTTTTGTCACCTATCTTAAACAAAAATCGACCCTTGTTTCTAGTATACAGGCTGATGTATCCTGGCTCAAGGCTATGCGCCCCTTCCCACATGGCAAAAAATATAATGCAACTGGTGTCAATATAACCCTCGCCTCTATTAAACTTTTGACATTTCATGTGTGTGTCTTTTAATAACTCGGCGTACCAGCCAACTGCACCTACATGACTCAATATTTCCTTGAGGACCCCAAAGATTAATAAACTCATTAGGCGTAACGAAAAAGCAAGACCGTCCTCTCTTTTTTGCGTAAACCTGTTCTGTGAGTTGTCGGTCAAGGTCTTTTGATTTCTGGCCAGTCTTGACCGCACATTGTCACTGTCGACGTGTAACTCTGTATTTGTCTTGGTGTGTTTATGGAGGTCATAAGCGTCACCTTTGTCTTGCCGTACAAAACAATGTTCCTTTGAGCACATACATTACATTGTGAACCCACTGCAGCAGTTATTAGTTTCATTATTATTCTCATTGTGGACTATCACCATTTCCGTACCCTGTGCGGCTTGTCTATCTCTGTATTCATCACATTCAAAATGTGTAGATTTCTCCACCTCTGAGGTTTCAATCGGCTCGACCATTTCCTCAATAACTTCCAATGCATCTGAAAGCCTCTGATTTTCGTCAACCTTTGTCTGCCAGGCTCCTATAAACCAATGATACTCATGTTTACTATATGGTTCAACACTTTCTTCCTTGTCCGCTTGATGATTTTGAGCCATAAATTGTTCCTTCTCAATTAGTAATTGAGACCTTTTGGACCGTTTCTGCACCCCAGCTGTCATATCTGTATCATTCCCTGTTAATCTCAGCATCAATTTAGGCATGTTCACTTCTTTTTCCTCTATGATTCTCCATAATTCTAATATGTCTTCTTTGTTATGTGCTACCTTTATTGTTAACGTCTTATTCTCTTCTTCTTTCTGAGTCATTCTTTCTTTAATATTTTCATTCTCTATCTTTATTTCCTTTAGCTCCTGTAATTTCTCTACAATTCCATCTGTATCAGTCAGCGTCTTATTCAGACCTGTTATATTTTGGTTTGCATTGAATAAGTGTAACTCCATCTCCACTAGCTCTACGTCTTTACTCTTTAAATTCTTTATCAGGCTAGAATATACTTTTTCCAGTTCAGTATGTTTCATGTTCAAGTTCATGTACTTCAATTCAGCTTCATTTTGTTTTATTTTGTGCTCCGTCTTCAATTGCACTAGTAAATCGTCCCTTTCAGCTAAGGCTTTACTCAGATCTGCTGTTTTTGTGTTAGCAATTATTATATTTGTATCACTTTCTATCAGTTTTAATCTTGACTATATTTATGAAACTAGACAACTCTTTCTCCATTGAGTTAAATTTCAATTTTAAGCTTACTACCTCGACTTCCTTTTCATCCAATTTTTTTTTTTGTGGTCACTCTTTAATTTTTCTAATAACTCGTCTTTGTCATTAGTTATTTTGAGCAAGTTAGCTTTTTCTTTATTAGCTTGAGCTAACAAGCTGTGCTTTTCGACAATTACCATTATTAATCAATCTTTAGATTCCTTTAGCTCTGTTTTGTAATTCTCGGCTTCCCTTTCCACCTCGGTAAGTCTATATTGAATTCTATTCAATTTTGACTGTAAATCATTTACTGTCATTTTCTGTCCCGCGATTTCCTTGTCTTTGTCGAACAATGATGTTTTTAATCTGTCCACGAGGCTAAGTTTGTCTGCTAATTCCCAGGTTAACCCATCTATTTCTTTCTTATTTTCGGCAGCACGGTTTTTAAGAAACATAATTCGTTTTCTTTCTTCTCTGATTCTTCATCTTTCCTTGAATACTGTTTTTGTAACCACTCTATTTCTTTCTCATATACGGAATCCCGGTTTCTAAGGAACATTATTTATGTTTCATTCCTCTCAGAAACTTCATCTTTCCTTATATAATGATTTCTGTTCTTAGGAACCTTCTCACGACATTCAATAATTGTTTTACGATTGTACTTTTGACCACCCTGGATCATTTTTTCCTTTTTATACTTGATGACGTTAACTGGTTTCTTGGTATTTTCGTATCTATAATACTCAAACTGGCCAGACTACGGGTCCGCCACCCTATAAACTTCTTCCGTCAGATACGGATCTTCACAATAAATGCTGACTAATCCGTAAAGTTCTTCACCCTTGCTACCGTCACGGTCATGGTCTTCCGTGTCATCCATAGCCCTTCTCTGTCTTTTTGCCTCTAATGCTGCCTGTCTTTTTTCGTATTGTCTCAGTTTCTTTTCATCTTTTTTCTGTCTCTGTCTCTCTTCATTTTTTCTCAGAGATTCTTCAGCGTCTTTTTCCCACTTCAACCTAACTTCTTCAATTTTGTTTACCCACCATCTATCAATCCCTGCCATTATTTTATGCAACTTGTTTTTACAAATTTGTATTACAGAAAAAACAGAAAAAATTATTATACAACAATCACTTCTTACAATGTCTAACATAACTACTTACGTAGCTTAGAACCATATACACTGCCAATGTCCATCATAAAAACCCAGAACGAAAGTATCCAACCCAACGTTGTGATGACTCACGGCAACAGCACACGGAATGTGTACTTAACTGTCCACGTTGCGATGACTCACGTGAATCGCCACCAAAAGCACGCTCGTCACTGACCACGGTGGAGCGATACACTACTAACCTTGTTGGAAGTAGAAGGACGTCTGGTGCAAACCGGATACCTGAGTTTTTTTTCTGCCTTGGTCCACAATAATCCCAGACGGTAACCACCAATATTATGTCGTTGTCTGGGTTTCTTGTTATGACCAAACGGACAGATCAACTCAAGGTAGAAGACCAACACTTCTGAACATTTATAACATTATTAACATTATTAAAAACAAAGGTTCCTCCATTAACCAACATGTCCTATCTCTCCCTCACCGCAACTGTCTCTCTACTCACCACGTCACGCTCACACTCTTACTTCATACCATTTCATACCGTGCGCACCACACCGCACGAAACACAAGTAACACATTGAAATGTCAGGGAAAACCCAATAACTCCATAATGTTTCCCTGAGGCTGTGGTTACACTGCACGCGAATTCGCTCATCTAGTATACGCGCGAACGCGCATCTGAAAAGTAATTTTTAAGGTGGTTACACTGCAAGCGATTGTTTCAGCTGATATCGCGCGAATTACATTGTTTGTCTTGACAACAAACTTTAACCTTTATCCTTTTCGCTATTTAAACACACATTTTGTGTGTTTATATAGACATCGCCTACTTTCGGTTTTATTTGTTTAGCTTAACAACCACTGTTATTTAATAAATAATAATTGCATATAGAATTAAAATAGATAAAAATCAAATAAATCTCCCCCATTATTTCATTAGATTGGTAAAGATCAGAGTGACATGTGGTTAAACCCAAATCTTTTAGAGTGAGTAAGAGTGTTGAATTTCATTTATTTCGAAATTCGATCGCAACATAAAATAAAACATTGTCATTGTTTCCTAATAGTATTATTACTAATACTAATTATGATTCAATTATTAGTAATTTTAGGCCTAGGCCGCTGGCGCTAGACTAGAATGCATAGCCTAGTGTCACCGAAGAAGTTAGTCGTCCAAGAAGCTTTATTTTAATGAATTTTTCAGGATTAGACCTAGAACATTTAAAAAAAAAAAA
>MUZC01001343.1:92118-103190 GCA_002072015.1 Radix auricularia
GGGTAGCTCATGGTGTCACCCAGTGGGGTAGCTCATGGTGTCACTCAGTGGGGTAGCTCATGGTGTCACCCAGTGGGGTAGCTCATGGTGTCACCCATTGGGGTAGCTCATGGTGTCACCCCTCACGACTTACCCCATATGCCTCCTCCGAGCCTGCCAGGGATTCACTACTTAGCACTGACGAGATCAAAGATATAGATGTAGTTCAATAAGAGATAATGCACCTGGACTACTTACCTAACTACCACTATTCAAATTTTGTATTTTTCTGTCGTGATACGGTATGAGATATTAACTCATATCTATCTCATTAATAAACTCATGCAGGGCAAAATTTTGATAATGCATTGCTTATTATAGTTATACAACTTTCGAGAAGTTCCAATATTTAAACAAAAAATAATCTGAGACCAGACAATCACTTTAATGCCATACTTGTTGATGCTGGTAAATGGCATCCGAAACAGATGCAAATAAAAACTTTGACTAAATACAAGGTCATTGAGTTAGTCGGAGAAAATTCAATTTGTGGGACGTGGTGGTCGAGAGGTAGCGCTCTCGACTGTCATACCGATGGTCACGGGTTCGAATCCACACGAAGGTGAGGATTTGTTCTCGCGGCCTGAGGAGTCCCCGAGTCACCCAGCTCCGAATGGGTACCTAACTAGACAATAGTTAGGCGGCTGGGGTAATGCGTGGAACCCCTATAGCCGTGGCCTGTGACCGCTGCATCACTTGCCAACAGATCATCTCTCATGGTCTGTGGACGCAATTATCTTCTGCATAGAAGGAGCGTCTGTATATCTAAGATAAGATAAGATGATGAAAATCAGGCCGAGACCACAATGGATGCATAGGTAGACAGTAATTTTAATTCATTTACAACATCCTTACACGGCAACCAAATCTATAGAACAAATATTTTCTCAGCTGCAACATTACAACAGGTAATTTTTTTTAATATCATGAATAGGAACTAAACGATTTCAGTTCTTTTGTGATTTTGGCTAATTGCAAAGATTTAGAAAGCCTTTTAACAGATAGAGAATCAGTGGATATACAATTTCTAATAAAATATGTCACGGGTGCATTCTTATTTGAAAAAAAAATGCATATAAACTTTGGAAGTTTTGAAATTCATATTAAAAAAAATTAAATATGCGCAACACTTAAACTTCGCTCTAGGATTTTTAGTAACTTCTAATCCAGGGAAAGTATTTTTTCAACAACGAAAACAACAAAGAATATTTTTAAAAAAATAAATAATAATAAATAAATTAAAAATTTAAAAATATATATATATAACTATTTTGGAAACTACATCTCAAACTAGATTTCAAACCTCGCTGTATTCGCTCTGTTGACCCCAGTGATGCTCCAGGCTCCAGGCCACCTGAAACTGAGATATTTTAGGCATGAATTTTAACCAGGAATCGTGTGAGGACGAGACTAAATGACTATCACCAGTGTGACATCACACGTATCAAACTAATGGCATTGAGCCAGACCTCGCATATTTACTGCAGTCACGAACTCAGTTTCAGCCTTCATTTGAACATTTTGCAATAAAAAGCTTCAAAAATTAGTAGGTCAGTTTGTTTATTATCTTCATCCGCCCCCTGCATATCTTTACTTCATAGAATAGCCCGCCATGCAAAACGTTTGGACGCCCAGGTGTAAGGATGCACTCTGATATCGGGAAGACATGTAAATCTTTAATTAAATAAAACGTAAATTGTAAGCAATCAGATATTTTAAGTATTTAAACTTGCACATTTTGATATGATGTCACATTTCTTGAACACCTCCCCTCCCCCTCATCACACATAGTCACAAAAGTGTGCCCCCCAACCCCCAACCCCCCCCCCAGATGAGTGACATCATTTATAATTAGAGACCAAATGAAAGTTACTGTACGGTTTTAAACAGGATTGACGTTTGTTTGAATCGCACTGCATATAAATATAAAATATTAGTACCCTAAAGGGCAGAAGCACCAAGGGCAGAGGTAACAAGGGCAGAAGCACCAAGGGCAGAGGTTACAAGGACAACACGCGTAAAGCCATATAAAAGAGGTTGCCCTGAACTATTTGACAATCGGCTCCTACTTTGCCTTAAAAAAATATAATTTATTTGCTAGACGAAATAATCATCTTAGATTTGAAGACATTGGGTTTAAGGATATATGCAGAGCTAAGTGACATTTTAAAATTTTTTTAAAGTTATTCCCTGTATCTGATAGAGGGTCAAAAATAATACTTTCTGAATGAGGTTTTATGAAAATACTATGTATATGACCATATTAAAAACTAAAATCTATTTATTTAATTTATAAGAAATCTGTATAATTTTGAACTTTAATAGTTGAATATGTCAAAAGTACATAAATGTGACATAGCCGTTTCTTCCCTTGAGCTCTTCATATGTCTAACAACCGTTAGTCAGAGCGTCCTGCGTTTAAAAAAAAACAACTAACAACACGCTGGTATTCTGTAAAAGATTTTTTTATAAAGATCCCAAGATGTTGAGATGTCTCAAGCACTGATTGTTGCGCTAGATGATTTAGTTCGTAAAACTTGTGCATTTCTTTTTGCAAACATATCATGGATTTTGCTGTGAAGCCGAGCAAAATTTCCTACATCTATCACTGATGTGCCATGTAGATCTAATACCAGCTTGGATTTTATTCAGGCACATACCTCATACAATATCTTCATTTTAGACATACTCTTAAACTTGTAAAACAATTACAGTTCTAAAGAATGAATATCATTCTTTAGGAATATAAAGAAAAATAATCGTTTTTAGCGACAGAAGATTCTGTCAACGATTGCCTGTGACTACTTAAAGTATGTGAACATGACTTTTTTTTATTTTATTGCGGCACAGCATTTCCAGGGAAAACAGTTTTGACAACAAAGAAACTGACTTGGTGAGCGTCAGGAAAATTCATCGAGGTTGCATTGTTCTCAACCATCTCATAGTTTCAGTGTTTTCAACTATCTCATAGTTTCAGTGTTCTCAACCATCTCATAGTTTCAGTGTTCTCAACTATCTCATAGTTTTAGTTTTCTCAAATATCTCATAGTTTTAGTGTTCTCAACTATCTCATAGTTTTAGTTTTCTCACATATCTCATAGTTTTAGTGTTCTCAACTATCTCATAGTTTCATCGTTCTCAACTATCTCATAGTTTTAGTGTTCTCGACTACCCCGTGGTATTGCCGTTAAAAAGGTGATTTTGTTTTTGCTTTAATCTCTTTATTTTTAGCGGGAATATGAGACCCAAGAACAAATTTTCTGATATGATTTGACACTATGAAAAATTAAATCTATATCTATTTAGTTTCCGTAATTAATGATAAATCTGTGATAGTTTGAAACTTTCGAACTTGAATATCTTTAAAATTAAAGAGAAACCCGTTTTTGATACCTTTTTTTTTCTTTTTTTTTTTTTTAAATCAACTGATCCTATGATCAATGTGATAACTTTTTTAGCTTTCACGTCTACAAATTTGTATTGAGCAATTATTTAAAGCACTTTTTAATAAAGTTATTTTGAATAGTACTAAATTTAAATTATCCACAATTATTACTATAAAAGTTTTAATGACTTAAACATTTGAGAGGAACGTGTCAAAATGGATGTAAGTGAATTAGTTTACACTGTGCAAAAATAATTTATTTCGGGAAAACTTTTTTTTTTTTATAAAGGAAAATGAGATATGGGTAAGCGCACCTGATTCCTCAAATAATTTTTTTTGGACTATTCCAGTAGGATCCCAGTCTTACCATCAAGCCAACGTGTACTGTGTGATCCCAGTCTCACCATCAAGGAAACCAGGGTGTACAGTGGGATCCCAGTCTCACCATCAAGGAAGCTAGCGTGTACAGTGGGATCCCAGTCTCACCATCAAGGAAGCTAGCGTGTACAGTGGGATCCCAGTATCACCATCAAGGAAGCTAGCGTGTACAGTGGGATCCCAGTCTCACCATCAAGGAAGCTAGCGTGTACAGTGGGATCCCAGTCTTACCATCAAGCCAGCGTGTACTGTGTGATCCCAGTCTTACCATCAAGCCAGCGTGTACAGTGGGATCCCAGTCATACCATCAAGGAAGCTAGCGTGTACAGTGGGATCCCAGTCTTACCATCAAGCCAGCGTGTACTGTGTGATCCCAGTCTTACCATCAAGCCAGCGTGTACAGTGGGATCCCAGTCTCACCATCAAGGAAGCTAGCGTGTACAGTGGGATCCCAGTCTTACCATCAAGCCAGTGTGTACTGTGTGATCCCAGTCTTACCATCAAGCCAGCGTGTACAGTGGGATCCCAGTCTTACCACCAAGGAAGCTAGCGTGTACAGTGGGATCCCAGTCTCACCATCAAGGAAGCTAGCGTGTACAGTGGGATCCCAGTCTTACCATCAAGCCAGCGTGTACTGTGTGATCCCAGTCTTACCATCAAGGAAGCTAGCGTGTACAGTGGGATCCCAGTCTTACCATCAAGCCAACGTGTACAGTGGGATCCCAGTCTCACTATCAAGCCAGCGTGTACAGTGGGATCCCAGTCTCACCATCCAGCCAGCGTGTACTGTGTGATCCCAGTCTCACCATCAAGCCAGCGTGTACTGTGTGATCCCAGTCTCACCATCAAGCCAGCGTGTACAGTGGGATCCCAGTCTCACCATCCAGCCAGCGTGTACTGTGTGATCCCAGTCTCACCATCCAGCCAGCGTGTACTGTGTGATCCCAGTCTCACCATCAAGCCAGCGTGTACAGTGGGATCCCAGTCTCACCATCCAGCCGGCGTGTACTGTGTGATCCCAGTCTCACCATCAAGCCAGCGTGTACAGTGTGATCCCAGTCTCACTATCAAGCCAGTGTGTACAGTGGGATCCCAGTCTCACCATCAAGGAAGCTAGCGTGTGCAGTGTGATCCATGTCTCACCATCAAGGAAGCTAGCGTGTACAGTGGGATCCAAGTCTCACTATCAAGGAAGCCAGTGTGTACAGTGGGATCCCAGTCTCACCATCCAACCAGCGTGTACAAGTGGGATCCTAGTCTTACCATCCAGACAGCGTGTAAAGTGGAATCCCAGTCTCACCATTCAACCAGTGTGTACAGTGGGATCCCAGTCTCACCATCCAACCAGCGTGTACAAGTGGGATCCTAGTCTTACCATCCAGCCAGTGTGTACAGTGGGATCCCAGTCTCACCATCCAGCCAGTGTGTACTGTGGGATCACAGTCTCACCATCCAGCCAGTGTGTACATTGGGATCCCAGTCTCACCATCCAGCCAGCGTGTACAGTGGGATCCCAGTCTCACCATCCAGCCAGCGTGTACAGTGGGATCCCAGTCTCACCATCCAGACAGCGTGTAAAGTGGGATCCCAGTCTCACCATCAAGCAAGCCGGAGTTGAAGTGCTTTTTAAATTTAAAAACAAATTGTGAGTGCGGGCGGAATAGTGTGATTAAGTTTTTTCAACTATTATCACTTAAAACGTAGAGGGAAGTAGCCAGTGAGTGTTTAATAGATCGGCATCACTCAGACTTGATCAATTTATTAACGTTGTGATTCTACAGCTGATCTCGCCCTGTGTATTCCATCACTGTTTGCTACTGTCTCATCTTCAGGCCGTTCATAATGCAGGTGAAGTGAACAAATAGACGCACCAATAAACAAATCATGGTCAATAAGTTGTTTAAAAAAATAATTTCAAAGCACAGTTTCGACTTTTTAAATCTAAAATATAAATGCAAAATTTCAGGGATTAATAATATAAATTTCATGACTTAAAGCTTACAACGTAAAATAATTACGTAATTTGTGTCAGGTGTTCAAGTAAAAGTAAATAAACTATCTCGTTGCGTATCTTTTAAAAATCAAGGTACACAATTTTTAAAAAAAAATAAACGTCAAATGATTGAATTATTTCAGCAAGGTAACGTGGTGGTTGTAACCAGACCCGTAACACAACCAACACAACAAGAAAAGTAAGAGAATTTGTGTTTCTTAAATTGTTACTTTTCATTATTATGATTTTCAAAAATTAAAAAGCTGTTGGACTACATGAAAATCGAAAATTTAAATAAACAACAACGCTAAACATAAAACCATACAGTTAAAGAGACGCAAAGAATTATGTATATATTTTCTTTATCTCAGACAATCCGTGAATATATATGTTTATATATCTTAATGATTATCTTAATGTTAGCTTTCAAAAAAAGACATTTGGGGAAAAGATGATAATATAATCACGAGCAATGAATCATCGACTTTTGTTTTTATTTCAGAAAAGTCAATCACTGCCTTCATTGTTTCATCAGCCTCATTTTCCCCCCATGGATTATAGTATGGATCATCCTGGTAGGTTGTGTGTGTGTTTTTTTTTTTGTTTGTTGAATTCTGAATTTATTTTTGGGTCGGTCTGAGTTGGACTATTTTCACATTTTAAAATGAGCTTCTCATGAATACAATTATACAACAGTTATAAACAAATTAAATGGTTAAAAGAGCTTCTACAAGTATGTCTAAATAGTTGTTGTTTTTTTTTAATAATAAACTGACAAGGGCTAGTTGAAGAAAGTGAAAAACTGATTAAATTTTAACTTTTAAATTCAACGCACTGCTAATCAAATACAACACTCCGATAAACATATGTATAAAATCACTTCATTTTCCAATTGCAATAAGAACCTACAAATCCTCTTTCTGCCCGTCTGGAATTCGTACGTAAAATTGGATGCTTGAACAAAACAGTAAATCCAACACACCATCAACATTCAAACCTCTAATAAAAATGCAAGACTAGAAATAAACCATGGTTAAACTTAGGGCACGGTGGTCGAGTAGCACGCGTGCCACGTTGGCGTATCGAGGATCACCCGTTCGAATCTCAGTGGGGGCATTTGTTCGGGGGGGGGGGTCCCTGAGTCCATCCAGGTCAAAAAGGGGCACCTGTTAGGCGGCTGAATATAGGAAACATAGTCGTGGCCTGTGAATGCTGCGACACTTGCCACTGATCAAGTATATAAGACAATTTAAATAGAGATTTTTAAAAAGTTTATAGAGTAGCAAAGCAAAGCTCAATTGTAGTAATGAGTTTAAAGTATATTTTAAATTTTCAAGTTTTTTGAAAAAAAAAATTATACATAAGAAAAAATGAAACAATTTGAAGAAAATTAAGTGTCCGTGCCGTCGCACATCTTGGATTGATTCTATGTGATTTCGATGGCCTGGAATGAAGAATTTCTTACGAGTATTTTTAAGGTTATCCAAACTCTGACAAAACATTAAAATTTACTTTCTAATTTCGTAAAAATAAAAATCTTGTATGAAGAAACCAAATAATCTACTTTCTAAACAAAAATATATAAATTAAAAATAAATAAATAAATAAAATTATAGATTCTCATATTACAAAATTGTGCATCTTGTTAATTTCAGTGCCTTAAAAATTGACATCTACATTCAGGGAGACATGGCTGACGGAAACAAATGTTAGATTCTACCTCTTACAAGACTTTCAATGTCATTATACAGAACGAACAACCAAGTTTGGATACTATTACCTCATTAACATTATTTTAGATAATTTGGTTGCTCTTATTGCTGTGCAGATAACGTATTTAAAGTTGTTGTTTTTTTAAACACACACAAAAATATGATTTTAAACAAACAAAAACACCCTTCCCCCAATAAAAAATATATAAAAATGAAAAGAAAAAAGTGACTTATAGCGCAAAATGTTTCTAACATTGACTAACATCCCATTTTCTTTTTTAAAAAATTACTTGAATTAAATTTTACAATCTAAAAAAAATATTTAAAATTATTTTTTTTAATATCATTGTTTTGTTTTTATATTATGTATTTTGCCAGTCCATAAAGTACGTCACACTATTTTTAACCATTTTTACCCCCCCCCCAGTCCCCTCTGTCACAATAAACTTGCCCCGCCCCTTACTAAAGTACGTCACTCTCAATTTTTTTTTTTAAATTAACGCTTAATTAAAATACTTAAAATACACTTCACTATTATACTAAAATATCCTGCCTAAAAAAGTAGGGATGTACCGAATGCAAAATTTTGAAATTAGGCACAGCCGGATTTGCCCGGATTTATGAAGTGAAATCCGGTCAGAGACGTAGTCAGATTTGTTAAAATGGTCTGACTCCAGATTTACCAGAGCCATCATGAATATGTATTCATTAGGGCTCTACCGACCAGCCGGATTTTGAAGTGAAATCCTGCTGGAACAGAAGCGGGAGCGGATTTGTTTAAATAGATGGATTTTGGATTTTCCGGAGCTGGAGCCAAAATCCGGTAAAACCCCTTTTTGAAAAGAACCATCAGGTGATTAAAATGACTTTAATAGTAGAATAGTTAATTGTCAACAGTTGTCACAGTAATTCAATGAAAAAGTAACTCAATCTAGATCGATTTGAAAACCAAAATTGAAAAAATTAAATTTGACAATTATATAATATATAATATATCAGTTATCCGCTACATTTTCATTTACAATGGGTGAGGTCAAGTTATAGATAATCTTCGAATTATGCATTCTTTTGACACAAGATAAGAAGTAGATTAGCGAAACTTGACCTCACCAAAAAATTAAATAATAAAAAGAAAACAGAAAAATTTTTGTATAAAAAAGACCATACTGACAAATTATGTGACCAACTCTTGTGCTACATAAAATATCTTTATTATGGTCCTTTGAAATATATTTAATTCAAAAATGTTCACTGGACATCATCTTATCATGGTGATTGGAAGTGTTCATCTATAATTACGAGTGGCATCAATCTTTCACCATCGTCGCTTGCTAGCAGGATAATTGCAGCCATAACTCATTCTCACCTAGCCACTTAACAGCCTTTGTATGTGCATTTTCTCTTATGGCAATAACTTCAATATGTTCTCTTTGCCTTCTCAAAGGATCGATGCTTTTTATCTGAGTTGATTCTTGAACAGTTTGGCTGTGCACATTCTCCTGAACCCGAGCTCTGTGTTGTCCTGCATGTTTCTCCAACATTGTTTTGTGAAGAAAAATATAAGTGACATATTTTGCAAATTCGATCAAGTAAGCTCATGGTATGTAAAGATGGACAATAAGGATCATATGGTTGTACTTTCAAACCCCTTTTGATCTCGGCATAATGTCATCAAACTTGAGAGTTTATGCTGCAAACAAGGAACGAAATGTATGAGTAATCTGCATTTTGTTTTTCAGAAGCTTTCATTCCCACAGTTGTTTGGTAGATTGGGATTAGTTTAGGAAAGAATCTCGAAGTTAGAAGGTTGAAATATGATTTTCGTTCTTTGTCACAACATTTTACCTCCTGATATTTCACAATTTGAGTGAAATATTGGCTGGTACGAACAAGATTGTCCAAATATTCCTGTTCATTCGATATTAGTTCTGCTGCATACAATTCAGATTTTCTATGAACAACACATTTAGGAGATACGCATTTCATGTTATTTTGACATAAAACTAATTCAAATTTTTCACAAAATTATTTTAAAAGCTATTTAAATTTTACTTTATTTTAATTTTATTTTAAATGTTTGGATTTCAATTCTTTTTCCCGTTTCTCCCTATGTTTCTTTTCCCGTCACTTTTGAGAACCAGATTTGTGTAGATTCATTTTATGTTCTACTTTTATCTGTTTTAAGCAACTAATGATAACTTTACAGTTTATTAATAAAACGTTGGAGTACGTAACAACTTACTTAGAGAGATGTTATCTCAACTAACCTTGTAGTTACTTTGACAAGAAAAGTTAATATTGTCATCATTGTCATAATACTCTAAAACTTTCCAAAACACCAATCTTTCTATCTTGAACAGAAGTCGAGTCAAACGATTATATAATATATATTTATATATAAATTAACATGGTTTTCGTAGTTTAAAGGTTATAACATTCGCCGAACACGCGGAGGTCGCAGGTTCAATCCCCAGCTAAGACATTACTTTTTTAAATTTTTAAAAGTGTTTGTGTTTGTGCCCGTTCATTTCCCACTATCTTTTCGATCACCATAACAAGCACAAGACGAGTTGAAATAAGTTTGACGAATCAACTTTGTCAGGTTATGCCAATTAGTTTTTGGTTGGCAAGCTAGGGTGGTGCGGGGTGGCAAGTGGCTAACCACAGTGCACATGTTTCCAGACCAACAATACGTCGCAGTTATCCCCGCATCCGAGGTTCATTCACGTTAAAAGAGTTTGAGCACTACTTTCCAACTACAAAAAACCCAAGAACTGGACAGGACATGGATCCGTGACCCATTTGTCAGCAAACCAGGTGAATCTAATATGACTGAGCAAGACGAAGTTCAACTGCTCGAGATTTCAAATGACGGTGGTCTGGATTAAAGTCATGGCGAAATATCCTGAGATTGCCACTAAAGCAATTAAGTCCCTATTGCCTATTAAGTCCTATCTATATGTGAAGTTGGGTTTTCTGCAGTGACAGCAACGAAGACAATAATAAATATAAATGGACATAAGCAGCACACCTCGGGTGTCATTATCTCCCATTACCCCCAGATTGAACCGTCGTGTTGCAGAGAACCGAGCTCAGGGTTCTCATTTATTTCACATTCTAGTAAATTAAAATCCTATATAATAAAAGGCTAATCTCTGTGCGGTCATCAATAGCGATTGGTCCCTAAAACTCCTAAAGACTCCCACAGCCAATCAGAAACATTAAATCTTTTTTTATTATTATTTTTTTTTTAAACATATTTAACAAGTTTTACGCGTACATTCAAGACGAGTTATTTTTTGTGCAGTATTTTTTTTGGTAGTGAGTATAGCCTCGTCAAAACGACCCAATATGCGGCTGCATACGCGCTCGTCCACTTCCGGTTATTGCTATTCTTAGTAACATTGTTTATAAAATGATGTTTATAAAATTGAAGAGTTACAAGTATTCACTGCGCCTTTCATTGAACCTCCGATTCTATATGTGCATTCAAACAATCTCTAAAATCTATCACTAAACCTAACCCAACCCTAAATACTATCACTAAACCTAACCCAAACCCTAA
>MUZC01001343.1:116350-130064 GCA_002072015.1 Radix auricularia
TAAATTAAAAAAAAAATAAATAAAAAATAAAATAAAATAAAAAAAATAAAAAAAAAAACCAAAAGAAAAGAAAAAAAACCAAAAAAAAAAACAAAAAACAAACAAACAAACAAAAACCCACTATGCATCTTAAGACGTCCGTTTAAAAGAAAGACAAAATGTGGATCTCATTTACGCATAAATTATGACGACATACATTCATACATGTAAAAAATAGTATCTGTTTTTTAAAAACGGCGGAGAAGATGAATACAAGCTAAGACGATAGCCGGAGTGAAAACTGTAAAATAAATGAAAACGCGAATAAAATTATGGTTGATAAAGCTAATGTGAACAGAATATGCTATTTAAACCAACATGGACTACAAGAGTCGAATTTAAGGACTGGATATTAACGGACAATGACTCAAAATATAACGCTGTATGAACGTGCCTTTTTTATATTTAGCGTTGCACCTGATAGTGTACGAGTAGTACAAGACGTTCACAGCCACGGTAGAAGCGCAAAACACATTCAGGCAATGTCAACAAGGAAATTTACTGGTGGTATATTGTAGTTCTTGATAAAGATAAAAATCATCTCCTATAACTGCTCACAAAAAAAACAGGTAACAGAATGTGAATTAAAAGTGGCATATTTTGTCGCAAGAAAAAACTTGCCACTAAGTTTAATGAATGACATTTACACAAATTAATAGATCTATATAAAATAATATTTTTTTTTAAAAAAAAGCAACCATAAAACAAAAAGACGCCAACACGTCTGAAAAAGAGCCAAATTTGTTGAATTTGGCATCAAAAAAGCCTATCTGGCAACCCTAGTATAAACACCATCTGAGTAAGATTTCGAATTTAACGCTATTTTGATCTTCTGCGGGGTCATGGGTTCACGGCCAGCTTACACACCACCTCGTTAACTGAGCCGCCCAGCGAGAGCGTAAGTGTGTACCACAACATTTAGGGACTACTAGTTTTATGATTTTGCGTGTGCAGAACTGTGCTATAATTCAGTGCTGCCTGCGCTAGGTTTTTCAACCTAGATCAAGGTTTTTTTTGTTGTTTTTTAAAATCTCGTCTAGGCTTTTAGATTTTTTTTTTTTTAAATAGCTATATTCTAAGTTTAAAAAAAAAATAATGATAGTTAATATGTGAGGTGAAGGTACCAAAATAATAAATTATGTTTAATTAACATACTAAAAAATTCCCATTAAAATTAAGCTGTGTGTTGCAACAGTATTTTAGCTGCTCTATTGACAGTCTATTGACTATTGGCTCTATGTTACATTTTTATATCCATGGCTCTATAACACTATCCTAATGAATTCGAAAGGTGGCACCGTCTGCCTGAAAAAATTATGATTTTACGAGATAAAACAACTTGAATTGGAAAAAATATTTAATTGCATTAGATTTTAGCAGCTCTAACATTTTCTTGTGTATGCGTTGAGAGAATATTCTCTCAAGTATACATGGTATAGACCTATGGCGGATTAAGGGGGGGGGGGCTGAACGGGCTAAAGCCACGGGCCCCCGACGGTTTGGGGGCCCCCAAACTTTTTATATTTTATAATAAAAGTGTACAAAAGTTTGCACGAACCCTTGAAAATATAATAAATTAATAAATACTATCTATACAACTTATCGCGTTCAAATATGATAGTATTGCTAGTACTTAATAATCGAAAAACTTTAATTGATTCATTTCGCATGATATAAAATATAGTTTATATTTTTAAAATTTCCCATTTTCGAGAAGTACCGCTGGCCGTGTGGAGATAGTACAGGCTCGTGGTGCTACCGGTGTCGGGTTCCATTCCCAGCAAGGGCAAATATTTTATTTCCTTTTCACACTCAATTATAAATACCGCGAACACATCACACAGTTATTTCTTCGTGTTCATTTTTTTTTCATTATTAAAATTTAGTTACAGTCTTATATTAGCTGTTAACAATCATTTTATTTTAAGAATGCTGGCTGGATAGGGCCCCCGTTTGATTGCAGCCCGGGGCCCCGTGCAGTCTTAATCCGCCCCTGGTATAGACCAAATATAATCTAATACAACACTCAGAGAGACATAATTATAAAAATAATTTTCCTATTTCGTATCTACGCATCAACAGACACATAAAAATTATCGTTCTTTTCGTCGTCCGTAATTCGTAAGTGAAAAGGGTTGCATGATCAAACGAGGAAATCCAACATTTAAAGCTTAATTTTTTTATTTTTTTAAAATAAAATAAAAAATGGAAGACGAGACTTTAACTATGGATAAATGTAGGAATCAATGATCTTCTGTATAAAAGGAGCGTCTGTAATATATAAAATAAGAATGATTCCAATCCAAGAATGATGATGACACGAGTGACGAAAAAATGCAGATGTAAGTATATTTTATAAAAAGTATGTAGAACAAACTATGAAAATCCGTCACGCATCATGGGGTTGGAGAAGGTTGTAACACATTTGACATCTCACAAGGGGGAGGGTTTGTTTAAGAACTGTGACGTCACTTCAAAAACGCGCAACTTAAATGAAAATTCCACTCAAATATTTGATTCCCAACAATTTATTTAATAACGTTTTAAATAGCTTCACGCGTGGCACGATGCTAGAGTGCAGCCGCACACTAAATACACTATTGAACGACAATAAAAATAAATTGTTTTGAGACATGCTCAATTTGAAATAAGAAAGACGGCTTTTTTGAGGGGTTGGAGGAGAATCGTGACGTCATTTAAAAAAATTTGTTTTAGCATGTCTGGATTTTTTCTTTCAGATCTATGTTGTTTTAGATATGTTGGCTAGGTTTTTTTCCCAAATTGTCGCTGGCAGCACTGCCTTTATTCCGTGAACTTCCGTTAACAATCAAGCACGTTACGATCTATGAACTGAGGTCAGTAGGTAGTACTGTCACAGCTCGAGGAGTAGAGAGTCAATATCTTATATGTTACAGACGCTCCTACTGTACAGCAGATTATAGCCTTGTTTTTTATGTGAATGACAGTGCATTTTAGTTTCATCACGTGAGCGTTTAAACATCTGCAAGCCATTTCATTCAATATAATCCAACAGCTGACACCGATGTGATTGTAAACCAGACATTGGCCTTCTGCCTTCTGTTTCGTCACGGTCAATCCTTGCAACGGCGTGTTGATCACTGTTGTGCTATAAACTAATTGAATCTGTGACAATTTGTTACTTAAGTTGTCTCAACAGCTGTGAGGACGATTTGTTTCCACCTGTCAGCTGTTTTTAATGCATGTTATTATTAGCCCTCAACACTTAGTTGACAACGGTACTTGCTGACAGCGCCATGGAAATTAAATTCGAAGGCAAACGAGCTCTTGTTACAGGCGGTGGGAAGGGCATCGGTCGTGGCATAGCCATAAGACTGGCGGAGTGTGGGGCAAAGACCGTCGCGGTGAGCCGAACCGAAGCAGATCTTGCTGCTCTTAGGGCCGAGCATCCTTCCATCGAGACACATGTTGTGGATCTAAGTGACTGGGCCACTGCGAGGCGAGAGATAGAGGCTCTCGGTCACTTCGACCTGCTCGTCAACAGCGCAGGTGTGTCGAGGATTGCACCGTTCATCAATGTGCAGGAGGAGGATTTCGACTTCGTGTTCAACACCAACGTCAAGGCTCTCTTCAACGTCTCCCAGATGGTGGCCAAGTCCATGATAGAGCGTAAGACCGGCGGGGCCATCGTCAACTTGTCCAGCGCTGCCTCAACCCAGGCGGTCAACTTGCACTCCGTCTACTGCGCCAGCAAGGGGGCCGTGGATTCGCTGACCACTGTCTTGGCCCTGGAGCTGGCCCAGTACAACATCCGGACCAACGCCGTCAATCCCACGGCCGTCATGACCGACATGGGCAAGTACTCGTGGAGCGACCCGGCCAAGGCACAGCCCCTCATCAATAGGATCCCCCTGAGGCGCTTTGCCGAGGTCGAAGACGTTGTTGATGCCGTGGTTTTTTTGCTGAGCGACAAGGCCAGCTACATAAATGGCGTGACGTTGCCGTTGGAAGGGGGACTACTGGTGGCTTAGTTTCATAGTTCTGTTAAATTGTTTCCTGATTTCTTTCAATGAACTTTTGGCAAATCAAAGATATGATCAATGGACCTAGCTTCCAAGCCAATTATGGTATTGTGTTAGAATAGATGATGGCAACAGGGTTGAAGACAAGGATTCAATGACCAATGAGCACCAAATGTTAGAACGGTAAAAGAAAATACCTTTATATGATGTTAATAATTTCTATTGAAACACCTGGAGCATCTGTCTGATGGCACATACCCATGTAATGACCAGACTTCCTTGTTTCCTAGGCCGCCTAGGGTCTTCTAATGGCATGTAAAAATATACAATTTTATATAATTTGTATTTCTGTCATGATTCAAGCATATACTTTTGACGTTATATTGCCGTTATTATATATTTTTGTTCAGTTAATAAGTACATTAGTTCAGTCTCAGTGATGCATTTGCATTCACAATAATTATAGGTAAAAACGAAGTATGTCGACCGTGACGTCGGGGTCATTATTGGCAGCCATCTTTGTTGTTATAGCACGTCCTTTAAAAAGTTTTAAAATTAAAATTATATAGCTATACCTAACACAAACCCTAAAAACTTCAATTTTTGAAAATCCTTTTAGAATTTATATAACTCTCTTTTCCAGCTACGGGTAGCGTTGTGACGTCACGGTCGACATACTTCGCTTCAGCCTAATTACATTACATTACATGTATATAATATGGAGAGGCTGATAGATTGGAATAGATTAGCATTAATGATATTTTTTTTTCATAATTTATATTAACTTTATTCAATTAACCAATGTCTAATGTGAATTATTATCTTTATCATACATAAAGATTGATTTGTTTCATCTTTAGGTAACTTGCCAGTATTATGTCTCCATTTCCATATTATTGTGCATATTGGCTATAATCAATAGTTGTATGAATTTTACCCTTTCCCTTGATTCAAATTATTTTAAAGCATTAAAGTACATTTCTTTTTGCCTTAATTTTTTCTTCAGTTGTTTTTGTTGCAAACATATGGTACACATTTGTGTTGTTTGTCACCACAACTTGTAACATGGCAAAGTAAAACCAGTCCCCACTCCTCCCTCAAGCTGTCTCAGATTCATTTCTTCCCATTTATAATCATGTAAACATATAAATGTAGAATGATTTTAAATTGTACTAAAATCTGGTAATGTTGTGTGTCTCAAAATTAATCTGGTTAAGGGGTCACTTTATTTAAAGGTAGAATTAATGTGATATCAAAATTAATCTGTTTAGGGGGTCACTTTATTTAAAGGTAGAATTAATGTGTAGAATTAATGTGATATCAAAATTAATCTGTTTAGGGGGTCACTTTATTTAAAGGTAGAATTAATGTGATATCCAAGAAATGTAAAGACACATAAGAAAAGTTAATTTAAAGACATTCTTAAAAAAAATAAAATTTGGCAAATGTTTAGCTGTACAGTGTATCTATAGTCTATATCTGTAACTCCACAAGGAAGTTTCCCTTGCAGTTGCTGTAGTAGGATATATTATTTCTTAAAGGAATAAAAACATTAATGCCAATGCCGCAATAGTTTTATATTTTCAAAAAATTGATGGTATGAGAACTGAAAAACAAAAAGAGGACTGAATGAACCTAATAGTAATGGAGACCAATAACATTATTGATCACTGGTAACAGAAGTAAGTTGATGTTTAAGATTGGTTACCCCACTATTCCATTACATGCATTCATGTGAGAAAGAAATTCATTTAACGAGGTTTGAGGAAACTGGAAACAATTATTTCATTTTATTTATGTACTGAAATGCAAGTAAAAAGACTGTTTTTTTTCAAATGATTAAATGATGGAAGATAAACTGTAATGGAAAGCATCAAATGAAATACTTTTCAAATAATACGTTTTTCAAAACTGCATACTTGAAATTTTGAATTTAAAAACAAATTCATTAGGTTTCATAATCATAAAGGTTTGATTCTTCCAAGATGACAATGCTATAAATGAGTGCTAATAGACCTTTGATTTATTGCTCTACTTGTGACCAAGCTTTCAACCATCTGCTTTACGTTAGCTGTACAGACGGTGTTATGATCTCTGCTAAACCTCCCTACCTACAAAATCAGCTGTGATATTTTCAAGGCTTCTAACTTACTTCAAATCCATCAACCTTCTGAGAATTGGATATTTTTGTTTTACTTTCATTCATTTAATTCAACTTTTCACCAGAAAAGGTAAACAGAGTCCTATGGAGCATACTAAATCAAATAGGGTACAGTAGATGATTCTGAAAACATTTCAGATTTTTTATTGCTTGAGGCTTAAATTTACTCCATATTATTTTTATTGACTAGAGTAAAAGATAAACCTAGAACAATCTGCATGCAGGATTTTAATACTGATGTTTTGTAGTTTCTTATACAACATTGAAAGATGTACACAATTCACATATTAACACGTACATCTTGTCAAAACAAAATTTTCATAGTCATGTCTAGGACTCAGTAATCTTATCTTATCTTAGATATACAGACGCTCCTTCTATGCAGAAGATAATTGCGTCCACAGACCATGAGAGATGATCTGTTGCCAAGTGATGCAGCGTCACAGGCCACGGCTATAGGGGTTCCACGCATTACCCCAGTCGCCTAACTATTGTCTAGTTAGGTACCCATTCGGAGCTGGGTGACTCGGGGAATCCTCAGGCCCCGAGAACAAATCCTCTCCTTCGCGTGGATTTGAACTCGTGACCATCGGTACGACAGTTGAGCGCGCTACCTCTCGACCACTTCTGTATAGAAGGGTGTAATTATCATATACTAAAGTACTGCAACATGTCGCAATAAATCTGAAATATTAATACCACAAAAATTCATTCATACATCTCAAGTGTAAATAATAACCACAATAACTCAGTCATAAAAGGTACAATAAATTTGACAACAGAATACATACTGTAAAAAAATTTGTAGGGCATCCTAAAGCATTTTGGATGAATAAATTACATCAGATATTTTAAAATACATTTAATAAATAAATGACACAACATGTTTATACTTGTAACCTTAATTGCCATAAATAAATTTATAGTTCTCATGCTACATTGGTAAAACCTAAACAGAGCTCATTAGTTACATTGAAATTTGTCCAACACATTTTTTTGCTAGCTTTAGAGATTAAACAGTCATGAGGAATATTTGGGGTTAAAAATTAGTATGAGGATAAAAGATTCGTGAATTTTATTTGAAGGTTACAGAGTTAACAGCCCTGAGTTTAGGTATTAAAAAACCTAACGAGGTGGAAAAAGTGTGTGCACTCATCCACCCCCCCCCCCACCCCTAAATTCCAACAAATTGGTAGCCACATCAATTACAGAAGCGTTGTTTAAATCTCAGCCCTCCAGTCCATTTGGTCTTCACGTGTTTGGTAGCCCCGTTCCCTGGCCAGTCTGTTGAGCTGCTCCTTTGTCTCCACTATCCTCACAACGAAGGGGCTGCCAGTGACGTGAACACCTGACCATCGGACGTGTATCGAATATTCCCCTGGTTCCATTGGGTCATACCTGAATAAAAAGGTATGAAAACACACTCTTTAAACTAGTGTAAAAATGGAATGCCATAGGACGTTATTTATTCACCTATGTTTAGAGTTGTCCAGACAATGTATCTTTATTTACTTCTAATAATTTTAAGAGCTGGGTTGGGCTGGTGTTGCATTTCCCAGAAGCTCCTAATATATTTATTAGTTTAAAAATTTTAATGAAAGATTATTTAAAAATTAGAAGCACAAGTTTACTGTGTTAAGGTACAAACCTGCAGTTAATAATTCTTTCATTTCTTGATTGTCTTTGCATTTCAACCCTGAATCCACCTGTTAAACATAAGACAAGTTGAAAACAGCTGTCATCAAGTATGCAGCATCTCTTCTCATAAACTATAGACAAATATATTTTTAATAAATTCTGAATTTTAATATTCCTTTTGCTCATAATTTTTATCATTTTAAAATCCTTTATATTAACTCATGGCATCTGGTTGAATGCTTGCCGAAAAAACTTCGGATCGATTTTTAGTACACTTCCCCATAAGCTAGCGCGATGAAATTTTGCAGGCAGGATCCTGCCGACGATAAAAATGATCTGTCAAAATTTCAGACGCATTGAATTTACTATAATTAAATTAATGAATCTTGGGGGAGCTATCATCTCCTACCAAGCGTGTCATCAGCTGGCGGATAAAGGAAAGACCTTTAGATATAAAGGTTTGCCGTAAATATTAAATAAGCGGCCGCGGGCCAACTGGTTTGCTATCATGGAGGGTGAGGTGGGGTATCCCGTGGTAAGGATACTCTTTAAAAAATGTCTCATAAACCCAAGGAAATGACTGCAAAAAAAGCGAACATCGAGCGCTCAAACTCTAAACCCGGTCAGATGAGACCGTTAGCTAGGGATAGCACTTTGTCTAGGAGAGAAAACTGAAAAAAAAACAACTGCTGCCTTGCAGATGGTCTTGGCTGACCAAAGGTTAGGGAAGCACATCCAGAAAAGCAGCAAAATTTTTGGCACACAAGTACTCAAATTGAGAACGGAGAAGAAGAAAATTAATGAATATTTAAATTAACTCTAAGTAGCATGTTAATTTTTGTGCAGAGTGTCGTGGTTCGTATTATATGGAACAACCTTTTTATCACTTTCCTGTTGCATGGTGCGTATTATATTGACGTTACTTTCAAAAAATATATTCTTGATCTGTATATGTAAATGCTAGTAATTGTTAGTCTGTCTCGCCCTGCGCATTAGATTAAACATGTTTTATAACCCTTTTCCCCGTATCAAGTCGATGAAATTCAGCAGGCAGACTATATTGTTTTTTTTTACTATAAATACTTTATATTAGGGCTTTTACCGATTATTTTAAATTTAATCGTTAACTTTTCAAAAATTACCGAATAATTAATCGATAATTTTGATTCAGCAAAAAATTAGATGTATGACGTCATTGAACTGAAAATTTCAAGGGAAGTAATGGCAATTAAAATTTGTAAATTTTATTATAAGAGCTCATTTTAAAGTTTACACTAACAGAATCTTTTTTTTCTAAATGGAGAAGTTTGTACCTAAAAAAGCAAACTATTATTTATTATTAATAATTAATCATTTATTAATAAATGGGAAAAATTATTTAAAACAACCTCTTCAATTTAATCACTATTTTATCGATTAAAATAATTTTAATCGATAAAATATTTTACCGATTAATCGAGAAATTAATCGTTAATTTCCGCAGCCCTACTTTATATAATTGAAAAATAACTAAAATTTTGGATTGTCATGTGATGCATATTATAATGAACATTCCTTTAGTTATGCCTCTTATAAAAAGGATTTATAGTCAAAAACTTCTGTTTTTTTTACTGGTTTTTTAATTATAATTTGTAATCACTGTTTGCCATCAAACTCAAATCCCTTATCCTCAGCATTTTATTTACACTTCAATGATCTGAGAACCATAACATTTTAATTTTCTGAAGGCCAATATTCTGTATGACATTAAACTTAAGGTGTTCTAGTTTTAATCATTCATCACACCATTTCTTAAAATAACCATCCTAGCATACCAACCCAGACACAAAGGTTTTCTCTAAATCAGTACTAATCAAACTTTTTTTTAGCTTAGTGGATTGGCAGGAATTTTTCCATTACTTATTGAACTTATTGTAAAAAAATTGACATACTCCATAGGGTTATTATACTTGTTTGCAAATGGGGGATTACAATTATATATTTGTTTGTTCTTTATTGATAACTTCTGTGGACTGGTGGTGTATGACCCATGGACTGGCACCGTTCTGTGGACCACCACTTTAAGTAGCACTGATCTAAATGGTCTAGCACTTACCTCGTGGCCCTCTGATCTTGACAGCGAGTTGCCCAGCACCTGCCCCGTGGGTGTCCACAAGAAACCTGGACTCAAAATTGTCAATGAGGCCATTCTCAACACCTGGACCAAAAACCTTGACTTTGGTTGGGTCTGGTGGCTCACCCACCCTTATGATAAAAGGACTTCCTGAGGAGAGGTTCAATGAAAAACAAAAATCAATACTTTTTATTTTAACAAGGAGCAGGTAGAAATTTCCATAGGTAATCAGGTCATGGCTGTAGATAAATAAATTTTTTAATTAATTCACCTTTGGTTTTCATGTTTTAGGATAAGAATGGTTATTTTACGTATCTAAATGATCATCTTGAGTGTAAAACTAATTTTACCTGTAGTTTAGTATTATTATTTTTATAATAAGTGTAGCAAAATGGCATCTTAAAAAAAAAACCAGTTAAAAACTACCAAAAAACTTCGCAAATCGAACGATAACACTTGCGAGGGCAGCAGCCACCATTGCTGGAAGTCGAATACACCTTTTTTTCACACACTGAAGAGTTTTTATTTTGTTTCTAAAGAGAGACACGCTTTACTGCGCTTTGGTAATAGCGACTAGGCGTTTTACAATATTACAATGTAGACCTACTCTAAATAAATACTTAAACGACAAAAAGGTGACTTGAAACATACTTATTTTCAAATAGAAAATTAATTGTATTTTTTTTTAAAAGGGGGGGGGGATCAAAGTTGACCCTATCATATCCTATATGTAACTTGGACTCCATCATAAATCATAACCTACCTGTGACTTGGACCCCATCATAACCTACCTGTGACTTGGACCCCATCATAACCTACCTGTGACTTGGACCCCATCATAACCTACCTGTGACTTGGACCCATACATATCCTACCTATAATTTTGACCCTATCATATCCTATATGTAACTTGGACTCCATCATAAATCATAACCTACTTGTGACTTGGACCCCATCACAACCTACCTGTGACTTGGACCCCATCATATCGTATTTGCAGTACATGTTTCTCAGGCTCAGTCGGGCATATCCTCAGCGTGTAGAGCCCCTCACTGTTTTCTTTGATGTCACAGAGAGCTGTGTGACGGAAGCTGTGGCACTCAGCTGTCACTTCACCTACAATAGACAAGCATTTCAACATAAACAGACAAGCATTTCAACATAAACAGACAAGCATTTTAACATAAACAGACAAGCATTTCAACATGAACACACAAGTATTTCTACATAAACAGACAAGCATTTCAACATAAACAAACAAGTATTTCAACATAAACAGACAAGCATTTCAACATAAAGAGTCAAGCATTTAAATATAATTAGACAATCATTTCATATCAACATAAAAGCATTTCAACATAAACAGACAAGTATTTCAACATAAACAGACAAGCATTTCTACATAAACAGACAAGCATTTCTACATAAACAGACAAGCATTTCTACATAAACAGACAAGCATTTCAACATAAACAGACAAGTATTTCACATAAACTTAAACAGACAAGCATTTCAACATAAACAGACAAGCATTTCAACATAAACAGACAAGTATTTCACATAAACTTAAACAGACAAGCATTTCAACTTAAACAAACAAGCATTTCTACATAAACAGACAAGCATTTCATATAAACATAGAAGCATTTCAGCATCAAAAACATTTATGGAGCAGTTATATTCTCTATCAATGTGTGAATGCAGGGGCTTTAAATCTCTGTGGCTGTGGTTAGAAAGTCTCAATCCTTAGTTGTAATTTTTTTTACTTAGTGTTTAAAGTCCAAACTAGTTAAATAATAAAGCATTATTTATTGTTTTTATTACCCAATTTGCTGTGTATTTTGTATATTAAAGTTAAAGACCAAACAAAGAGTTTTGAAAGAATCTTTTAAATTTCAGTAATGTCCAAACATTTTTTGTCCTATTTTCATTAAATTTTATTTTTAAAAGGAATGGGCCCGTCCATAAATGACGTCACACGATTTTGGCCGATTTTTTACACCCTCCCCCCTACGTCACGCATCGTAACAAAATCGTAGACCCCCCCTCCAAAAGAACGTCACAAAACTTTGATCCCCCCCCCCCTTTAAAAAAAAAATACAATTAATTTTCTATTTGAAAATAAGTATTAGTATGTTTCAAGTCACCTTTTTGTCGTTTAAGTATTTATTTAGAGTAGGTCTACATTGTAATATTGTAAAACGCGTGAAGCTATGTAAAAGACATTAAATAAATTGTAAGCCAGTGATTCTCAAACTTTTTCGTATCCCACGACCGGCAAGAATTTTTCCATTTCACCAGGTACCATTGCATTCTTTTCCTGTTTTGACATGATTTTCTCTGTACTGATTTGATAGCAAAATGAACCCCTACACAGCTTAAAGCCCTATAAGATTAAGTATGAATTCGGCTAGTTTTATATATTACATTTTTAAAAAAAAATGTTAAGTTGCCAAGCCATAGCAAGACAGCTAACGAACAATGCAGCGGTAATGTCAAAAACCATTTGATGTGATTAACCTTCACAATTAAGCTCGCGAATGTGACTATTGATATTAGAAGGATCATTGCATAGTTGATATACCTAGAATATATAGATACACGACAATTCCTCAAATTGACTTCGATCTTCTAATGACAGTTAAGTATATGCACATCAAAGGCATTTGATCTAAAATTATCACATTTATATCACATCTCATTTTTTCTAAAAATTATTAGGTATGCGTTGGAAGAGGAAAATGGCCAATACTGTACAAACCCCACATTTGTGCAGGAAAGTAGGGTGCCATCTTGTGCATCGCAAAATCAGTAATTCTTGCAAGTTGAGGACTGAAAGAATACTATGACATTGTCATAGCTTTTTACTCCGAAGCTCACAAGTTTGTTTGTTTGTTTGTTTTTTCAATTCTTTTTTCTTCAGGATTTCACGTACGCACACAACAGTTTAAAATATAATGTCACCAATGGATGAAGTGTGTTTAAATTGTTGCATTCTCTTACGGAATTTACAAACTAATGAAAAATACATGGCTACCGCTATCGGTCTGTTTAACCAAAGGGTCGGTAAACAGCGATAAATTATCTCATTTGGGGTAAAAATGTGTTCACATCCTTAGATTATATTTTATTTTCATGCATACAAATTATTGACTATAAATCATTACAATGCTGTAATTTGGACTATGGGGGACTTAAATCTTCCAGATATAAATTGGAAAAACTATACAATTGATAGCCACCAAAATAATAATGACTATTAATTATTACTGTTAACTTCTTTGTTTATAAAAAAAGTTAAATAAAAATAATATTTTTAAAATGTATTTTTTTAAAAAATCCCTCAATTGACTGATGGGCATCCCATAAAAAAAAGAGGTCGGCTAATAGGGGTAAATTACCTCATCTGGGGTCAAAAGAGAATTCTTGGGGGTAATCCAGACTCATTTGGGACATATAACATCCACTACACTCCACTAGATATATTAAAATACGTCATGTGTACGTTTACGCTTGGAAAATATGCTCACTATTGAACGGTTCCTTAGAAAATGCATTAGTTAAATTTGTCATCTATGTAGATTTCTTATTTACGTACTATACGAAGACACCTAAATCCACCCTACTTTCATTTATATTGACACGAGCGACAATAAACCTAATCTGACTGTATCAAGTATCCTTTCTGTCATATTTAAAATTAATGCCTTAAAAACTGAGTTCAGAAAAAAGTTGTTTTGTGCTCCTCTCGAATTGCGATGT
>MUZC01001343.1:130512-158577 GCA_002072015.1 Radix auricularia
TGGGCCCTCCCCCACGTCACGCATCATCACAAAAGTGAGACCCCCTCCCCCCTAGGTGTGTGACGTCATTTATGGACGGCCCCAATATACACAGGTGTGTAGTTCTTTCTAAGCAAATGTGGAACTTGATTTATTTAAAAAAAAACAACTTAAAGTAACTTTTGCATTGTTTCTCTCTAACATTATTATTATACATTTAATACTTATGTGTTCCTGTGACTGAGCAACGGTATTCTCAAATTTAAAAAAAAGAAAGATATTATTTGGCGGCTGGGTAGCGAAGTCAATAGTGCGCTCGCCTCAAAAGCTGAGTGGCGTGGGATCGAGCCCACGAAAAGCCACTATAAAAATGTTGAGAAATGACTAACGCTAAGAAAGTCCTCCGCTGACCTGGAGAGGGATGGGCGCCACCAGTGTCTATTAACCCCGAGAATGTTCTAATGGAAACATTAGAATCCCCTACAACCTCAAAAAAAGAGAGGTTAAGGGACTAAAAATAAAATAAAAAATAAGTTATTATTAGCTATATTTAAATAACGGCACAGTGTTTGTAAAGGTCAGGAATAACATAAAATGTTACAACATTTTTACCTGGTCCTGCCTCTGTTGTATCCACAAACACCTTCAACTCACTCCCTGAGATGCCACCATTTAGACCCTCACCATACACCTTCACTTTCTTTATGTCCCCTTTAGCTGTTATGTTGATCTTGAAAGGGCAGCCCGGTACCAGTGTGTCAGACCAATGCACAAACAGTAGAAAGCTGCCTAAAATTTTCATAAAATTGAATAGATATCAACTGATTGTTGACCTGTGCATAAAGGGAATGACATCATTCAAAATACAGGTAAATGCTAAGTTTTAAAAAAAAATCAATCACTGTACAGAAAATACAGAAGTCACTGTTCTAGAAAATGACAGTGAACTTATTTTTAGGTTAATTGTATTGATAAAAAAAAAAAGAACAGCCTTTCCTGAAATTTTAAGTGATGACATAATCCATCCAGTCTCATTATTTCACTATTTGAGTTAAAGAAATGTAGTGTCATTATATGAGTTGTTCATACAAACGACTTACCTGGGACATTTGACAGGTAGGTACATTTATACCTGTCATAGTTCAATGGTTTGATTTCAACAGGAAGGTCTGACTGAATTCCCTGCAATCTGACTTTTGGGGTGCCTGTTAATTATAAATACAAAAAGTCTCTTCTTCTGTAACAACATCACTGACATTAAAGGGCATCCACAGACTTATGAAATAAATGCTTTTCAGAGTCCATTTCAATAAAAAAAATAGTATATCCCAGCATATTTAATCAAATAGCATTCACTCCATTGAAATAAAGGAGTCAAAAAATCATAGTCAACTGAAAATATTCACAGATGGTTTTAAAAAAACCCAACTAAAATATAGTACAACATCATAAATTAAACTGACTTTCTTCTAGGCACTAAACTTTGGTGTGTATTGTGCTTTGAAAATGAAACAAAATCAAATAAATATTTGTGCTGTAAAAACTGATGTGTTTTGGAGAGGATAATTTTCCCAATGCTTCCTCACCCCCACACAAATATGAGAAACCTGTGTTAACTCAACGATTGAGGGCAAGTCTATTTGGGAAGCAGGTAACATTATTTCAAATCAGATACAAAGGAGAAATTACCAGGCCCGGCTTTTCTGCCATCAATCATAAAAAAGGCTGGCACTGTGGCTCTTGCGGATTCCGCCCCTTTCCCCAAGATGTTGACCTTGGAGGCATCCTCTGGCTGAGGTGGACCTGCGCAGTAGGCCAGAAGTGGGCTGAAGTCGAGCGGCACATCGGACCAGTAAAGGTGTATGTAGTGGTCACCTGGACAAAGAATAACAGCTTGATTTCAATTTAAAATTATTTTAAAAATTTATTTATGGATCAGTCATATGTTTAAGATATTAGATGTCACTGATTACAAAATTAACTGCAGTTTCGGCTCAATCTTAAACCAATTTCTAACCCTTAACCTTTCCCCTAAACTGTACAACTGTGTTAATCAAACTTTTGGTTGTTGCTGTCTTATATTCCCATGTAAGGTATTTTTTTGCATAACATACACTCCTTCCGTGTAGAAGATTCTTGCGTGCTACGTTCTTATAAGAACACATAGAACATGGTGGCTTGTTTGCAGGTGATGCAGCTTTCACATATTGTATGGCATTATTTCCAGCCGCCTTGGCTTCCTTTACTAGTGTCAGAGCTGGGTGGACTTGGGGACACCATTATCCATAGGAACAAACCCCTGCCCCATAGATTCAAATCCGTGACTCTCAGTAGGTCAGCCAAGTGTGCATTCCTCTTGACCACCACATTACAGTTCTTAGATCAGGAATTACGATTTTATTTCAAATTAATTTCATCAAATATATTTAACTATTTCTGCACACTCAAAAATTTGTAACATTTTCTAAATTTTAAAGATCCTTCAAAATGATGACTGCATGGAAGGAGATCTACATAGAATTACATAATTTCTTTAAAACAAGGGATGGCACAGAGAAATTAAGTAAAACTGACCTTCATGCTTAGCTTTGAAAGAAACCTTGATTGTATCTCCTGACGGAGTGACTTCAACAGGCAGCTTACCATCTGGACCCAGCACCTCAGCTGTCAATTTACCTGTACAAATGGGGGTGAGACTGCAATCAGGCCTTCATTGACACTTTGGATTTCACCGCAGCTAAGTTTTTATTTCCTTATATTTGTTTTATTTGTGTATTGTTTGTTCGTTGAGGAAGGCTCTTAGCCGAAAAGTTCGCTGTTTTGTATAGTCCTTTCAGGCTAACTCATACTCATACTAACTGTTTTCCATTTACCAATTAACATATATTTTGTTGGATTGGTTAGAACATGATCAGCCATATTTCATGTGGGTTAGATTACGAAGTTGCATTTTTTTATGTTTATCTAATCAGGCTAAGGAGGTAGATATTAGATAATCTCTTCCCTTGCCATGACTATCATTAAATAGAAAAATAATTAAATTAGCTGTTCTTTCAACTTGAGTTTACAAAACTTCAATTACATGAAAGAATCACATAATCCAGGAATTTATATAATTAATAAGAACTGTGTTGGATTGAGATGATTAAGTTCAAATCATGGAGATTGCCACAGAATGCCCCTTTCATTATATTAGTAAAATTTAAATTTAGAAACAATCTTCCACAGCCAATAAGGCTCTTTGAAAGTAATGGCAGGTATCCATATCCTAAACTGGATATCTTGTTAGAATCATAGGCAATATTAAAAATTTCCAATAAAAATTTCATGTGGTATTCCATTAGTCAGTTATGCTGCCTGTATACTATTGGAAAGCCTCATCTCTGCAATAACATTTTAAAAAATTAATAATTTCTGTGTAAACTGATGGTAAAAATAGTAATACATTTTAAAATTTTTTTTAATGAAATGGCAAACCTGGTCCTGCCCTGCTAACATCTAAATGAAAGTCCATTTCTTTATCATAACTCAGAATGATGTGGTCAGAGTCATCCTTGAGGTCCTTCACGTTGTCCAGCAGAATCACTCGAGACTTGTCTGTAATGCTAGCTGTGTAGGGTGACCCTAAATGGAACAAGATATATTTTTAAAAATGTATTTCAAGAATATATAAAGGCAAAGTATTTGATACATTTCATCATTAAGTTGCAAAATAAGTAAGACATAATGTTATGGCATAGAGAAATATCCATCCCAATTTTCCCAATGCTTCCTCACCCCCACACAAATATGAGAAAGTGTTTTATAACAAATCATTAAGTCATGCCAAAGTATAAACAGGATCAAAATCAATTTGTCATGTCAGAATATTATTATTATTGACAGAATATATCAATGCAATGTTTTAGGATGAAAGCTAATTAAAATTACATAATAGATTTTATTTGAGACAAAGATAAAAAAAATCATTATGAAATTAGCGTTTTTAAATATAAATATAATTTAAAATTTGTTTATTGTAAAAACTCTAAATGCATTGAAGGTTATAAAAATACTATAAAAATACTAATAATATTGACTATAGTTCTACATAGAAGTGTTGAGAACGACTGAAAAAGTGTGGAGTCTAAAATTAATTTAAACAGTGTGCAGTTTAAGAAAAAAGAAATGATTATGATTCATTTCATAATTATGGTCCAATAGTCAAAATATGACTATAGGTCAAGATATGACTGATGGTCCACACATAGGCAATTGTCATAATATGGTCTATGGTCAACACAAGGTCCAAGTCAAAACCTACCAGCTATGGGCTTGCCATCCCATTTAATGTCAATCTTGTACAAGCCCACAGTCAGGGGCACGTAGCGAAACTCATACTCGTTGGTTCCCAGTGCTTCTTTCACTACCGGCACATTTTGGCCAGATACTGAGATGAGTCGGTGCACGTGCAAATAAGAAGTGCAGATTTATAAAGTGTTAAACAAACCAATTTATTCAAAAGAGACTGAACAAAAAAGTTAGAAACATTATTTTAAAATATGCAATGCAAAATATTATGTTTAATTATATACTAATACTAGCATGTATACCAAGCGTTTTGCACAAACAATCTTTTAAGTAACGTAAATCAAGAGTCCTGTTATTAACATAAGTCACCAAACTTAATTTTTATTTGATTTTCCGAAAAAGATATTAAAAGTATTTGTGTACACATTTCTCTTCCCGACAGGATCTCTTTCCCCAAAATGATCCCTTACTTCCATTTTCAAGAACATCCCTGAATAACCTGGATAATAACAATTACCTTTTAATTAATTTACAATTAGATACTGGTATCCACCACAAAGGGCACATCTACCAATTTTGATGATTTGTTCTATTCATGTGTACCCTTATAGAGTTGTTGAATGCTATTGGCTTATATAAGGGACCGCCAGCCCCAAAAGGAGTGAAACTGGGAGTTATACTCTATTTTATTGTGGGACATACAAGTTTTGTCTACCAAATATGGTTTATATACATATATCCACCTCTAGATTTTATTTAGGATCATGATGGAGATTTTTGTCAAGATTGGTTGCGGTCCATCAATACATGTATGCAACACAAAGTCCGCCCATCTGCCACAAACTTTTATATATTATATAAATAAATATGATATTGTGCTTTAAATAAGAAACACCCAAATATTGTAATGAAATATGGCATAGAGACAAGATTACCATGGCCTGCATTTAATGTATTTTTATCTGTTAAATATTCATTTTAAAGGAAATAGTTCTTGCCAAGGGGAGTGGACGTTTGATAGCAATGATTGGTGCTGTTGATCTATCACTATCACAATTGATAATTCCCTTTTTCAAGTTTGAAAACAATATTCAATGTTAGTATACAATACATCTTCTACACATTACAAAAAGGTAAAATAAAATAATGAACTTTTCTATTGTTTATTTCAATTTTTTTGGTTTAAACTCAGATACACATTAGGTAAGAAGACCTTTGCATTACTACTAGAGTTATAGTAAAATTCTAGGATCATAAAAGAATCTATAACAAATTGTGGTTAAAAAATTGTAAAAAAAAGACAATCTTAGAGTGCACTAACCTTCTATGACAGCAGTGATGTCCCCTGCCAGCCCTTGCTTGTTGACAACAAAATGTGCCTCAGCTCCTTTCAACCCACGGGTGAGACCATCACCAGAAACAACAATCTGACCAGGGTCCACTACATCGACAGTTTTAGGTGAGCCTGATAAGCAGTGTAAGGAATTACTAGATATGCCCCGCGGCTTAGCTTACGCTGCACACGTGCTCATAGATAGTGCAAAGAAAGGGGGGGAGGGGAAAGAACAGACACAAACTACACCACGAAGAAATCAAAACAATGAGAGTTACGTCAGTACCCCATATCGTTGACGAATTGTTGGTCTTGAGACATTCGTACCAAGGTTATTTACCTGCCCAACACCCTTCACCCTGCCTGCCAACCATAAACTGTGATTGGCTGACCCTTGCTGCTAGGGTCAGCCATGTTCACAAAAAAGGGAAAAAAGAACAGGCACAAACACACATTTTTAAAATTTTTAAAAAGAATGAATAATGAAGGAACAACCCAAGGACCATTGTTGGTCTCGGGACCACCTCTGCTTGCCAACTATAAACTGATTGGTTGATCCCAGCGAGGGTAATTCGTTGTTTGCACATATTCGCTATTGTGAATTATATGTATAGATTAGTCATGACAAGGAAAAAGCTATGAGACTATAATCTTGACCATTTAAAAAAGTATAAGTTAATTAATCTGTTGTCTTTTTTTTCAAGGTCGAGTTATATTTTAGCTTGTATCTACAGTTCTAGGTTGTACTTCATTATTATTGTTTATCTTTATGCCTTTAACAATGTTATACTCAGCAATTGAGGAAACTGGTGAATGGTGAAGATGTTTTTGGTTCACTTATGTTAAGTTATTCTCAGACATGGACAAAATAGTATTTAGACGTAAATATTCTAAAGTTAATCTACTCTTCTAAAGTAGTTTGATCAGAACAATATGGAACTTTGCCACCCTGGGCAATTTTTCATTTTATTTTAAAAGTCTAAAACAATAACACTACCATATAAATATAAGGCAATGAGTGTAGGTGGAATAATTTACCATTTATTGTCTCCCCTCGAAGAAAAGCCTTAACTCTGTATATTCCAGACGACTTCGGTTTGAAAACTATTTGCCGAATTTCAGCTGAACCAGACAGTCTGACATCCTCCAATTTTCTCCCTCCACTAAACTCAACTTCAGTCTCTAGGTCTGTGCTACCACAGTCACGAATGTTCACTGGGAAAGACATGTATTAGCAAAGTAATAAAATACATTACTAAATGATGTGCAGAAGGAAACAAAACCCTTACAAATATTTAAGACAATGATATTCTGTTTGACAAGCAAGTGAAGACAGACATGACACTTTAATAACCACAGGTCCTAAATATTATTTTGAATCCTCTTAATTAAATTAACTGATATCAATGCAATGTCAAGTCTTATTAGTTAAACTTTAAAAGGCTACATTAAGTATAGAAGCTAGTCAATAAAATATGGCATGGTAGGGTTTTATCAAATGTGACATGAAATAAATATCACATGCAGGGAGAAAGTGTTATATTTAATGCCACAACCAATTTTTTTACTGGTATCAAAAATCTTAAATTAATTCAAAAAATCAAAATCTTTTAAATAAGATCAAAAACACAAGCCAGTTTACCATTAAAAGACACCTCTTCCTCAACAATGCCTCGTTCTGGACCCGTCAGCCAGGCCTTCATTGGATCAAATGCTGTCATACTTGTCACATTTACCTCTTGATTTCCAACCATTGTCTGAAAGCTCCATTTCCCTGGACAGAAATAAATAATCAACAGGCAAGACCAATTTGACACTGGAATGGGCGGTTCTAGGTGGGAACTAACAACAAATGAAATGGTGTTATATTGTATTCAAGTATTTTTGGGTCAATTTCCCTAAAATGTTTTCTCATGATTCAGCTTGTTGGGTTATAAAATGAAAACAAAGATAATGTAACAGAGATTCCTGTAAATATAGGCTGTCAATAACAAAATGTTCCAGTGAATTTTCAATAATAATATTCTTATTTAAAGAGGTAACAGAGGTAAAGAGAATTTCTTGTAGAAAACAAAATCAAGAAAAACTAAAATTGTTCTAATTATTCATATAAAATTTTTTTTCTGATTTTTATTTTAATTGTCAGCAACTCAAAACTAAATGGAGTTAATTGAATAGACAGCTAATGCTGCACAAAGTGTACAGAAGATAGTTACTGCTGCTAGAATTGGACAAAAAACTAATTTAATTTGACAGAAGATGAAATTTGTAGTTAACTGAAGATACCTTAATGTAATGCAAACAAATCATTGACTACCTTACCAACTGAGGAAGGCCTAAATGAGCTCTCAACGCCCTCTGATGTCGATTCCTTATTCAAGCTAGTCATTTCACCATTAGGACTGATAAGTCTTATTTCTAGGGCATCATGCAACTCAGAGGGGCAAAAAACCTGGGTATTTATATTTAAAAAATCTTTTCAATTTACTTTAAAGCAACTATAGTGTAAATAATTTTAAAAAAGATACTTTCAAATATATATAGTGTATTAACTCTTAATGTGCCAAAGCACTGTAATGCGTCCCTGACCGCTATTCCCAAAGCGTCATAAAGCAGCCCTTGATAGCACTCTCTTTAGAAATGAGATCACGGAAAGTAAAAGCTCTTCAATGCTTGAAAAATGATGTATTCGAAATCCGGCAAAGGCGCCATTGCCCGGGCTAGTGTTATTGCTCGATTTGCGAAGTTTTTTGGTAGATTTTAAGTTTCTTTTTTGAAGATGCGATTTTCCTACACTTTATTATAAAATAATAGAACTAAACTACAGGTTAATATAGTATTTAACTCAAAACAGTTTTTTGGAAGTTTTCCGAAAACCTTATGGCACATTAAGAGTTAAAATATACTCATATTATGCTCTCTGAGTTTAGGTTCAATTAAAATAGTTTGTCAGCTTAATAATCATAACAATATTATTATTAATAGTTTGTCAGCTTAATAACAATAATAATAATATTATTAATAGTTTGTCAGCTAACCTGAATCTTGTAGGGTTTTCCAACAAGGCAGGGGTTTGGTTGTCCAGCAACTCTCACTTTTGATAAGTCATGTTGGGTGGAAAATGTAATAGGACACACTCGGATGTCAGCACCGTCATATTGGACATAGATCTTTGAAAAGAGTAAAAAGAAATGCATTTTTACATTTGCATTGTTTAATGTTCAAACCAAATTAAGACATTTCTTTAATATACCCTTCCCCAAGTTTTTAGGAAAGCAATGATGTTCAAAGGTAATGTATGCTATGGATATTTATCTGAAGTAGACTGTTTCTATAGAAAGGTTGTTTGATATAAAAAAAATTTAAATAGAAAATTATTTAATTGTTGGACATATTATATGCCAATAAAGAAAATGATTCATATAAAATATTATTAATAAGATTGTTAACGATTAATTTAAATTTAATTGTTAACTTTTGACAAATTAACGATTAATTAATTGTTAATTTCTATTAAAGCCAAAAATTGAAATTTATGGTGTCATAAGTAACATTTTGTCGAAATGTCGAAAATCAAAATAACACTGGAATGTCTTCATCATATGACATCTTTTAACCAACAGCGCAAACAGACTAGTGTATTGACATTATTTGGTTCAAGTGATGAGCGGGTCTTATTGACAATATAACCAGCGAAACTCAACAATCATTCACTTGGCTTTAGATTGTGTCAGCTGAAGATTCTGATACTGTACTGGATGTTTGGTTTGGAGGTGATATGTAAGCAAAGTGTTAGAACCATCGTAGCAATGTTCCCTTTAAGCTGAGCGGCTGTGCATATATTTGACCGACACCACGCAGGAGTTTAGAATCACAGGGGAGCAAATTTGATAAAATATGACATTTTAAAAAATGGACATTAAGCAACTTTGCACACAAGTTGTTTTTTTGTTTGTTTAACTTTGTACATGGACCAACGAAGCTTAGACTTAGAGGGAACATAGCATAGTAGGCAAATGATTTCTCTCAATGGACACAATGACCTTAATCAACATTTTGAACATTCACGTCAATAGTTCAAATCCAAAATATTTTGTGTAATCATAAAAAAGTTAGTTTATATAAATCGGACAAAATATTTTATTTTTTGACTTCCAGTACATTTATATGTGGTGGGTCGATTAATCCTTAAATTTTTAAACTCTTTAATCTAATTATTAATGAAGTTTATGTTGTCAATTAAAAGAACTTTTTAAAGCTGTATTTAGCTAATTTATTGCTATAAATTACATTATAAATATTTCTTATAAAGTTGTAAAGAAGGTGAATTAAAAGTGTTAACACTTGGACCTGCATGATTTTAATTGGCTAAGAAAGGAGAAAGTGTGACACACAATATAATAATTGTAATAAGTATAAATATATATAGTAATTTATTAGACTTGATTCAAACATATAGTGAATACCTACCTTGTGAAGTCCTCGCTCATTTGGTTGAAAAGTACAAGTGGCAATCTTGTTGGACCAGCTCACTTTACATTTAGGTGATTCTGTAGGACCTGACACCCACACTTTGACTTTGGACTCTTCCACATCCACATCAGCAGGTTTTATCATGAAACTTGCCTGTACAGAAATGATTTTTAAACAAATAAAATGTCAGCAATCTTTACATTTTTTATAATGCTGCATTGTAACGAGTTTGCTTGAATGGAACTGAAATGGTAGGATCTTATTACAATCTTAACTTATATTCAACAACCACAAGCCTACATAGATGCACCCTTACCTGATGTCCAACAATCACTTCATGGAGGTGGCACTCGAGCTCCAGTTTCTCCGACTTGTCTTTCTTTGGGGTTATTTTCTGGAACTTGCTGATGTAGGACATGACAGAGAGGTGGTCAACATGAGGGTCACTTAGCTCAGATGCCGACAGTATGGGATCCACTCCAAGTTTTTTGGCACAGTCGATGCCTGGATTGTTTGAAAAAATTTGCTTTAGGTTTAAATGCAGAGGGTTGCATTTTTAAAAAAAAGAAAGTCCTCAAAACAAGAATCTAGACAACAACTTATATTTATTGTTGTATTTATGAATTTCTTTGTGTTTATTGTGATCAATGAAGTGACTTAATTATGATAAATGTATGACATGTCCACATCAATGCAAGAGTATCAAAGATTTAGCTTTTATAAAGCACTAATAACTTTTTATTTTTACAGTTAATTTAAGAGTAATGGAGATAGCTAATAAAATATAATCATTTACAGCATAATGGAGATAGCTAATAAAATATAATCATTTACAGCATAATGGAGATGTTTAGCTAATAAAATATAATCATTTACAGCATAATGGAGATGTTTAGCTAATAAAATATAATCATTTACAGCATAATGGAGATGCTTAGCTAATAAAATATAATCATTTAAAGCATAATGGAGATGTTTAGCTAATAAAATATAATCATTTACAGCATAATGGAGATGTTTAACTAATAAAATATAATCATTTACAGCATAATGGAGATGTTTAGCTTATAAAATATAATCATTTACAGCATAAGTTTGTAAGTGAAGGTTAACTTTTAAAAATGGCTTTTAATGGTTACTAACCCAGCTGACAGTTGGCCAGGTGGTCATTTCTGTTTATGTTAGGCCAACCAGGCACTTCTCCTCCCATAGAATGAACCAGTCCACACAGAAAGTAGCCATCATTCCAGTCTGTCTTAAGAACAAAATATTTTATGATAAACAGAAGCAGTTTAACAGATTACTAGTAAAACACCTGAGTTAGCTTACTGTAAGAACACCTCAGTTAGCTCACTGTAAGAACACCTGAGTTAGCTTACTGTAAGAACACCTGAGTTAGCTTACTATAAGAAACACCTGAGTTAGCTTACTGTAAGAACACCTGAGTTAGCTTACTGTAAGAACACCTGAGTTAGCTTACTGTAAGAACACCTGAGTTAGCTTACTGTAAGAAACACCTGAGTTAGCTTACTGTAAGAACACCTGAGTTAGCTTACTGTAAGAACACCTGAGTTAGCTTACTGTAAGAACACCTGAGTTAGCTTACTATAAGAAACACCTGAGTTCGCTTACTATAAGAAACACCTGAGTTAGCTTACTGTAAGAACACCTGAGTTAGCTTACTGTAAGAACACCTGAGTTAGCTTACTGTAAGAAAACTCAAGTTGGATTACTTTAAGAACACCTGTAGGAATACCTAAGATAACTTAATGTTACTGAGGTAATCTTACTGAGAGGTTACTGATGTTCGTCGTCTTCAGCTGCTTGCACACCCAGTTGAGTGTGTTGTAGTACCCAGGTGAGTTCCTCCGAATGAAGTAAGACAGGTAAGTCATGGCCGACAGCTCGTCGAGGTCATTGCTGGCAAAATCTTCAGGTGAGATCACTCTTGGCACATTCAAATTATCTTTGGCGAGCTGCATTGCACTTCGACAGTTTTGGACACTAGTAATATAATTTTGAAATGAGGTGGGTTTTTTTTTATTACTACATTTCAGTTCTGTTCTAATATTTTAAAAATGAACTTTGTACATATAAAATGATCAGTTACAAAATTTGATTTCAGAGAAGAAAACAATCCCACTCTAGAATTAAGACAAAATAGCAGCAAAGTAATAAAGGTAAGTGCTACTTTGTAGCAGTTTCAGCTCTGATACCACATTATTTAACATTGGATAGTTAGTGTGTATTTCTAAAAAAATGAAAAACTATTAAGTTATATGGTCACTACCTGTCCTTTGGCGATAGCTCTGCCCATTTGGGTGACAGCCCAGGTTTCAGATATTCCAGTAAGGCACTGAAGATGAAAGGTGAGTTAAACATGAAAGGTGAGTTAAACATGGAAGGTGAGTTAAACCCAGAAGGTGAGTTAAGCATGAAAGGTGAGTTAAATATAAAAGGTGAGTTAAATATGAAAGGTGAGTTAAATATGAAGGGTGAGTTAAATATGAAAGGTGAGTTAAATATGAAAGGTGAGTTAAACAAGAAAGGTGAGTTAAATATGGAAATGAAAGTAGCTAGGACATCGACCAATCATAACTCATAATTCCCAAAAATGTTTCATGAGGAAAACTGAAGAACCAAAGTAATTAAATCACTTTTTTTTTTCAAAATCAATATACACAATGAACTTTTAACAGCAGGTTTAAAAGAATCTCCTGTAAACAACAATCTCCTGAAAACAATTAAAATTTAACTAGAGGAAGCTCTTTGAAAAGCTTAGAAAGTAAAGTGCTAACATCTCATGTCAAAATAAAAAGATATGAACTTTATTATGTCTTATCTTATCTGCTCCTTCTATACAGAAGATTATTGCGTCCTAGACTTATCCATGGTTTATGTTTAGTCTTGCATTTTTATTAGAGTTTTAAATGTAAAAGGAGTGTTGGTTTTCCTGGTTCCCTCAGGCAACACATTCCACGTCCGAATTCCGGATGGGAAGAACGAGAATTATTATGTGTTTATTCTGGCGTACGATGTTTTTAATTTTTAACCCTATGTCGAATGAGGGTTTTATTAGATTATCATTGTGTCGTATTTACAAGTTAGAATAAATTACCTTATGTATTATAACTACTTTGGTCTTTGTTCTATCCTCTGGAGTTTAAAAGTTGAATGATTTAACTAATGCTGTTTTTGGATACTTAGATAATTTTATCACCACGGTAACAAAAATGTTTCTATAAAATCAACTTCATTTAAAACACTGCATAATTAATCTAATGGAAAATTTTGTTGATTTTTGAACAATACTTTCATTTCTTTGTTAAGAAAAGTAAGAAATCAACTCACTGTAAGGCGATACCGTCTCGCCAGTTTGAGGTAAAGTTTGTGATGGTCAGGCCAGGCAGGGCATTCTGGAACCAAGACAGCATAAGTTTCTTGGGGGGAGCCTTGGTCTTGTTGGAGCTGATCTGGTAGCGGATGATGAGGTGCCATATCAGCCCCAGGATCAGCTTCAGGTTCCCGCCAACAATGTCATCAGTACCTGGGTTGTCATGGTCAATTTCAAAAGTTTGCTAAAGAAATCATTTTTGTTGTCATTGAGTTGAAGCTAAGTGGCCTGTCTATTTGCAGTCCAATCAAAAAGTATACCCAATGATTATTAAGCACTATGCTGTTTTAGAGTTACATACTAGCTACACAATCTATAGCTTAAGTCCCCCACTTTCTTTCCCACCCAACCCCTAAAATCACAATTTAAAAAAAAATTGTGAGGGAGCAATTGTCATATTTGACACTGACATAAGCACTCTCTCCTGGAATAATAAAAGACTCCGCCCCATGCCCATATCTAAGTCTAAATCCAACACAGGCACTAAGCCAATTATTTGCATTTTGGATAATACCTAGACCTAGCAATTTTGAAAAGTAAATTAATTGACAATAGAGAACTTTTAATAGAACTTCAAGTTTAGGACTTTTGGTATGGAACTTCTGGTATAGAACTTGTAGTATAGAACTTCTGTTCTGGAACTTCTGGTAAAGAACTTATGGTAATGACCTTATGGTACAGAACTTCTAGTCTGGAACTTCTGGTATATAACTTCTGGATGGAACTTCTAGTCTGGAACTTCTGGTATAGAACTTATGGTATGGTAATGACCTTTTGGTACAGAACTTCTAGTATGGAACTGCTGATCAAGAACTTCTGGTATAGTACGTTTCGGCAAAGAGCCTTCCTCAACAAACAAATAGTACACAAATAAAACGAATAAAAATAACAACTTTTTTTCACTTAGCTGACTTACACTTAGCTGCGGTGAAATCCAAAAGTGAATGAGAACAAACAAGTTGTTCATTGAGAAGGCTCTTGCCGAAAAGTTCATTGTTTTGTTACGTTCTGTCAGGCTCACTCATAACCCGTTTACATAATAAAATCTACTAATCTATTATACTATACGGTAGTCACTATACGCCTGAGCCTGATTGAAGGCTCACCCACATTTTGTAGCCGAGAGGTACATTTGTAAATAATGGAGTACTGTCAATTTTGAAACAGGAAGTAGAATTTTTTTTAAAAATTGATGTCGTATCTACCCTATAGTCTATAGTTACAGACTACTGGCACTAATGACTAATACCAATGCTTTTCAAAACGTGAGAACCTCTACTCTAGGCTAGCCGAAGTTCTACAAATCACGTGTGACGTAATCCGTTCACCACTCAGGTAGAATTTGCCTCACTAAAGTTATCTTACTCCTAACAGCTATTCAATCAACCTTTACCTTGGATCGATAGTTATTGATTTTTAACCAAGTTTGAGTGAGCATCGATGGGCGACTAGCTTTTTGTGGTTCGTATCAGAACGCAGCACACAGTTGACACACTCTTCACGATTGAAGTAAATATTTGCTGGGAACTTGAAAGGAAGAGTGCGTTACTTTGCGCACTTAGGGGCGGTATGTGAAATGACGCGAGAATCTACTAAATAAACTGATTTATTTAATACGCTTAAAAACAATCGTCAGCTCCATGACTAAATGAATGAGTTGAAGTTTGACTCTATTTCACATGTGTGCTCTTCGTTAAACGGGTTAGAGGTGAGGTGGCAGAAGGTTTCGGGGAAAACGTTTCAAGTTTTGAAAAAGTAAAAAGGGTACACAAAACAGGGTACACGAAGAAATTATTACATGACTATGAGAATAGAAGATTTTAAGGAAAGGGTACATGAAGGTAGCATATAAATATAAAGCGTATATAAATCAAAGTGTACGTAAAGGAAAGAGTTTATGAAGAAAAGCGTACATAAAAGTATGCGTCTATGATGGAAAGCAAACATAGAGGAAGATGCATATGAATGAAAGCGCACACGAATAAGGGTACATAAAAAGAGTAGGCTACTGCCTACATGAAGGAAAGGGTATATAAAGAAATGGTAGCAAGAAGGGAAATATAGCGAAGTTTAAAAAACTAAATGAAAATACAGTAATCACTCGCTACTTCACAGTTCATTTTTCACTGATTCAATGCTTTGCGGTTTTTAAATATAATTTTTTTAGTAGTAGTATTGGAAGAGGTGCCACAGGAAATGGCTCCATGGTCTGAAGAGACGTAAAATACAGTCATCGGCCGTGCAGAAAAAATCATCATTACCTTCATCGTTATCATTTTCAATGCACAGAATAATCATCAACATGTGACATATAACTACGTGTACTTCGCTAAACAGTCTATTTAATGTAAACTTATCGACTGATTTTGTATTGGTTAAAAGTTGATGTCCCTACTTGGCGGATTGTCACCTAGAACTAGGAAGAGGGTCTCCCGTCTCCATTAACCGCGATAAATGAGGGTTAAATGTGAGTTTAATGGGAAAGATGTATCTACACTTAAGATTGTACACATGGGAAAAAAAGGGGGAAGCCTGATCCGTATAATGAATATACGAAACATCAAAACATACTATTCTTATTCCTATCATTAAAGTACTATATTTATTATGATTAACTTTATCACCAAGGTGTCTAGTTTTACTGAAAATCCTACATGTGGAAGAAAATCAGCAGTCCCGAGCCTGCGCTCTTCATGGGGCTTCCCGGAAAAACCCCTCAGCCCTCTGGCCCCCTAAGGGACGTAAAGACTGAGAAGCCCCCCGGAGCGGTCGCTGCTACAAGCGGCCGCCTGGGCGTCCAGGGCACTGGGCCGAAAACGCCTCCCACTAAAGTGTGCCTCCCGAGGGAGGTGTGGAATTTGCCTAATGTGACTCGCTATCAACATAGTATCACTTTGGCGCCACCACGGCAAAGCTTTCGAGTCTATATAGTTTAGATCGCCGCAAAGCGTGGGATCATCACTGACCTAACTAGTTTTACTAAATCTTCCTTCCTCAGTCATCTAATCTTGAATCTCACGTCTGTCAAAACCTCTTTCGTATATTGACAAATCTCATCCCCAAACAGCTCTCACCTACATCGATTAACCTGACCACCCAGCCCTAAATTATATTGACCAACCTGACCACCCAGCCCTTAACTATATTGACCAACCTGACCACCCAGCCCTAAATTATATTGACCAACCTGACCACCCAGCCCTAACCTATATTGACCAACCTGACCCCCAGCCCTAAATTATATTGACCAACCTGACCACCCAGCCCTAAATTATATTGACCAACCTGACCACCCAGCGCTAACCTATATTGACCAACCTGACCACCCAGCCCTAAATTACATTGACCAACCTGACCACCCAGCCCTAACCTGTATTGACCAACCTGACCACCACCCAGCCCTAACCTATGTTGACCAACCTCACCCCCACCAAAGCCTCACCTATATTGATCAACCTGACCATCACCCAGCCCTCACCTATATTGACCACCAACCTGACCACCCAGCTCTCACCTATGTTGACCATCAACCTGATCACCCAGGCCTCGCCTATATTGACCACCGACCTGACCACCTAGCTCTCACCTATATTGACCACCGACGTGACCACCCAGCTCTCACCTATATTGACCACCAACCTGACCACCTAGCTCTCACCTATATTGACCACCAACCTGACCACCCAGCTCTCACCTATATTGACCACCAACCAGACCACCCAGCTCTCACCTAAACCTATATTGACCACCAACCTGACCTCCACCCAGGCCTTACCTACATTGACCACGTGACCATCACACAGCTCTTACCTAACCTATACTGACCAACCTGACAACCCAGCTCTCACCTATATTGACCAGTTTGACGTTATCCTCAGAGATGGCGTTGAGGGCCAGGGACACGTTGTGTAACATCTGTATCCGGCTCGTGGGCTTGGAGTAGACCTTTCCAATCTTTTTAAACTGAAGAGCTTCCACCAGAGCCACCAGACGGACGCCATCGCAGAGATCCACCAGACTCTCCACTGATTTGTTTCCTGCCAATTTGTTTCAAAATAAACAACAAAACAAATTAATGATGGGATCCGGTATACAGTTACAGTGCGTGCTTTTGAAAGTCAATACCAGATAGAAATAGATAATTTTGTAGAACACTTAGACATAATTTGTTTAAAATACATAAAAAAGCAAATTCATTTAAAAAAATGTCGAACTGTCTTAATTAAAACCAAACCCCACAATACGTTGCAAGTATTTATCATGTACTAAAATTACTTGACGAAACTTTCATTTAAATAATACGCTTTATAACAATACGTGTGGTTCTTTAATGAGCCCCCCTCCCCGAGTCGGACCTAGCAAGGAACGCAGTGGCACGCTTTGTTAACAGCAGAGATAGAGCTGGTCATGGCAGATAGACAGGAGTAGACTGACTATAGGCTATAGAGATTAACAATTACGTTTAAATGAACAATTACACGAATTATTAGGTTAATAGAGGGGCCAATGACTAGATGAGTAGAACAGCGAATAGCCTATTATTGATGATAGGCAGAGGCGTCACTAGTGGGCTGTGGAGCGCACCGGGTGACGCCATCACAAAGGATTGACACCAACATGTAAAATTCTGTATGTTTCCGTTATTTATTATTTTTAGAATGGGAGTAAGTCTAAGTGGTAAGTCTTGAGGGCGTGGCACCATGAGCTACCGCACATCAAACCTAGTGACGCTTCTATTAAGATAAACAAGTATATAATTTGAAGGAGGAAATTAGCAGGGGACTAAAAAGTTGAATAACTTGAATAAGGAATGAACAGGTAATTCGAGTAGGGGGAGGGGAATTTATAAAATTAACCCGTACAAACAAAATTTTTGAATATAAATCCCTTATGTGTGAGAAAAAACTAAAATTATTGATTATGTTCTATATAAATACCCACCGCTTACCAGACCGTGACATACTCATGTGACATCATGGGCTTGAGTGAAACCAGTGACCCGCGGTGGACAACTATAGCAGACAACTACACATGATATATAGAGATAAACTAACAATTTATTAATTTAATTACGGTACATTCGATCGATCCGAAATTTAGAAACAATGCATTGTTAGGTGACACAAGTCTATGTGAAAAATTTCAGCTCGATAAGATCATGGAAAATTGGTCATTTTTTTACTTCTCTTTTTCATCGGACGGGCGGGACCACGACAGAGAGACAAGTCGGTGAAGTTAGTATAAGGGATTCAAGAAGACACCAACCTATGCTCAGTTGCTCGTTGGCCCAGTTGACAAAAGTCTTTTGTTGGATGGCTATCCACTGTTCCTCCGACCTCGACATTGTCCTGTCAACGATATCAGTGAAACACGCAAGACAGCAGGTCAGAATCCACAGCTGTCAACATCCACTGTCATCACTCACATATAAAGTCCCGCAACAGTTTCAGCTTCCTCATTTCATTCGGACTTGAGTCTACATTAGTGATGGTGCTCCAATGACAAATGTCGTAAAATATCAGAGGCTGCGGAAGAGAGAATTATCTGAAATTTGACAATAGTAAAAATACTTTTTCTTCTGCAATATTATTATCTAGTCTCTAACTAAGTTAACTCTGCTTTGAAAAGGGGGAGAGGGTTAGAGTACGCCACGTCTAACTAAAAGTGCTGGATTTAAAACAAGGATTATTATTATAATGTATTCAAGATGTAATTTTTAATTCATCTTCATGAGAGTTCCGTTAATTCGCAATCATTGTGAGCGTTGATCTCATTTTATATTTTTTCACCATGACAACGAGAACATGTTATTTTTTGACAGGGCTGGATTAAGCTTGCAAGGGGCCCCTGGCTAAAACTCCACCTGGGGCCCAGTGCAACCACTCTATTATACAAAATAATATGTTTGGGGTCCTTAATTCAGCCTTAAATCATTTGGGGCCCCTGGCTTTAGCCCAATCAGCACCCCCTTAATCCGCCCCTGTTTGTGGAGTTGTGTTGCGGATAGACTGGTTACAATAGAACTTAATAAAAAATTCTTGGAATTTGTGGATTGGCTGATCAGAGTTAAAAGAGTTTGACACAAGAGTGTGAATAGTTTCATATAAAAAATTTTATGACGTTTTACACGTGTATAACTTAGTATAGTAAAACCAAAACATTTGGCTGTGAATACAATCTACTCGAATAACTGATATATCTACTACACAGAGGTAATTCTATTTTAAAACCCCTGCTTAGGGGCCGTCCATAAAGTACGTCACGCTATTTTTGACAATTTTTACCGCCCCTCCCCCGTCACAAATCTCGGAATCCCCCCCCCCCTGCCCTAAAGTACGTCACACTTTTGTACAAAAATATATTTTTTTATTAACAAAATGAATAAAATTTATCATAAAACACCGCGACGCTACAGATGGTCGGACACCCCTTCCCCCTGTCACACTTTCTTACACCCCCCCCCCCCGTCTGGAGCGTGACGTACTTAATGGACGGCCCCTTACTAAAAGCAAACATTTAAATCAAATACCCAAATGTACAGTCGGTAAAGTACAAACACTTGGATGTAGTGTCGTGGCATTACAAAGGCTGAGGACCACTCATAAAACAATGGGTAATGCAGGCAAAAAGTAAATAAATCGTATGATCTCTAGTGATAAGAACATTGATCGTGTGGCCGTATTACGTGTAAATAGGAGAAGGTCGCTTTACAAGCATCTGTGACCGAGAGCGAACACAAGCAGACCACGAATTTTTGTTGTAACCGAAATTGATAAATAACGATTGAAAACACACACACATACACATATACACACGCGCACATACACCACACACATATACACGCGTACACACAAACGCAGACACACGTGCACGCACACACATACCAAAGACGAAAAACTTGTGCATAAAAGTAATATTTTAAAATGTAACTTATTCTGGGAGCAATTATATATGAGGTAATGTGGAGGGTGGGGGTGATGTAAATAATGATAACTGGATTCTAGTTCTTCACGACCGCGCGCCGAATTGACCTGAATGGACTCAACTTTCAATGGATAATCACATAGATATATTCATATTCATATGGTAGTGATTAATCGCTCATATTTGTAAAATTGAAGTTACAAGTATTCCCTGCCCGTTTCATGGAACCTCCGATTCTATTTGTGCATTCAAACTATCGAACACTCTAAAAACTATCACTAAACCTAACCCAAACCCTAAAAATATCACTAAACCTAACCCAAACCGTAAAACCTATCACTAAACCTAACCCAAACCCTAAAAACTATCACTAAACCCAACCCAAACCCTAAAAACTATAACTAAACCTAACCCAAACCATAAAACCTATCACTAAACCTAACCCAAACCCTAAAACCTATCACTAAACCTAACCCAAACCATAAAACATATCACTAAACCTAACCCAAACCCTAAAACAAATCACTAAACCTAACCCAAAACCTATCACTAAACCTATTCATATACAAGGCTATAACCCCGTGTCCGAGAGACGTGCAAAGTAGATTTCTTAGAAGTGGGAGCGAAATGCAATTTTCCAAAATGTTAATCAATGAAGATTTAGAACATAAGAATAAGAACTAAAAGAAAAAAAAGTCTGCCCCGGCACAACCTCACCTGACTTATCTGCCCGAGTCGTAATCCAGTCTGCTCCTCCGGATCAGGCCTTTCCCGAGTCACAGCAAGCATAGGAGGGGCGGTGTGACAGGACCCCCCCCCCCCCCAGAGCTCGATACCTTATTGTCTCTAGAGACTGTGACACAAATGAGTACATGAATCTAAGCTCTCTCGCCAGCAATGATTGGTGTGGCTTTGTGTATGGTTTGGTGAATTAATTACTCGGTTACGAGGTAAATTGCTATGCATCGTGTGAGGTCACATGCCGGTTGGGGGGGGGACGCGCGAGGTCACTTCCCATAAGTGCGTTACGGACACATCTCCGGGGGGNCCCCCACACCACCACTTCTACCAAAATGAAACACACAAATAGATGTAGCCGTTAGACAAAATAAGTGCACGGCGACCTTTCGCCGGAACTAAGATTTGTCACGCGATGACTAAGTTGGGGGTGGGGGAGGTGGATATGTTCTATAAGGTGTTGACAAGGCGGAACAGTTTGGTGTCGCTCAGTTTAAAATCCGGTATTAACACCGAAAGCTTCTACAACATACGGCGAATCAGACAAAAGGATTTGTCAAGTTACTGAGAAGTCAGCAGGTAATGGTCCCCGTGCACAGTAGTTGACAAGGTGAAGGTTAATTGGTGTTTTTCTTTGCCCGGGCTTTTTTGTTTATCACAGAAAGGTCGAATGAAAGCTGTTCTCAAACTGCAGGGGGAAAAAACAATTTCAGGGAACAAATAAAACTAAAACTTAACTAGTAGCGTAGTTAGGAATTTGTAAGGGTTTGGGGGCCCGGGGGGGCTTGACCTCTTTGGGGGCCCCACATCCATGGCGGTAGCGTAATATTAACTGTAAAAACAATTTAAGACACTAATATAGGGGCCCACTCAATCAAGTGGGGGCCCGGGAGGACTTTCGAATTTAGTCACCCCTTCCCATAGCTACGCCACTGAACTTAACAAGGGAATATCGTTTAAAATGGTTGTTTTCATTGTTTTGTCTTAAATTATTGTAATTTAAAAAAAAACAACAGTTTTTACGTTGTCAGAGAATAGTTAGTACTCTACTACTCGCCTATGGATAAAAAACAAACCACTTAATTTGATGACTTTTAAAATTCCTACAGGTCAATAGTTATTACAACGTGAGTAGTGTTAGTGTCAAATAAAAAATTATAAGGAATATTGTCGACAAAATGACAAGCGGCGTAGCATGCGCCGCAGACTTGCTCATCATAGATAGTGCTAAGAAAGGTATTGTGAGAGAAAGGACACAAACAGCATCACGAAGTAATGAAAAAAAAATCGAGTAAATGTGGAGACGTGCACATCGGTTGTTGTTACCTGCACCCCCCCCCCCCCCCACCTTTTACTACCATCCCTTGCCGACCATAAACTGGGATTTTCCGATTTAGGGTTTATGTTCGCAAAAAAAAAATGGTGAAAAGAACAGGCAGAAGAAACATTTAATTTTGTCTTAAAATTGTTCCATCTGTGATTTGAAACCAGGACTTTCCGCAATCATGGCGGACGTGATAACCACTACACTACGATTGATAAGTTATCCTGTGAAGGAACAACGCAAGTGATCGCAAGAAGCATTGTTGTCACAACCACCCTCACACCTTTTTTCCCTTTTCATCCCACTCCGATTGCCCATGTGATCTTTCGACCTCAACGGGGGTCATTCGTCATGCTCATTTGGACATGGTCTTTTTCGTGAATTATATAGAAAGATGTTTCTTTTTTTTGTGGAAAATTCTCTCTTTGTTGGTTTCTGAAGGATTAAAAAAAATTAATTATTAAAAAAATTTTTTTAAAGAAAAGAAAAGGTTTTAACTAGGGCTGCGGAAATTAACGATTATTTTATCGATTAATCGTTAAAAAATTTTAACGATTAATTGACCCACCACTTATAAATGTACTGGAAGACAAACAGTAAAATAATTCCACCGATAACTATAAACTAATTTCCAAACGATTACACAAACTATTGACTGACGTGGCTGTTCAAAATGTTGATAAAGGTTATTTGTCCATTTAGAGAAATCGTTTGCCTACCATGCAATATTCACTCTAGGTCTCAGATTCGTTGGTCCGCGTGAAAAGTTTAAAAAAAACAACAACTCGTGTGCAAAATTGCAGAACTTCACTTTTTTGTGCAATATTTTACAAAAATGGCTGCGAGGGGATTCTAAACTCCTGCGTGGCATCGGTCAAATATCTGCGCAGCCGTGCTGCTTAAAAGCGACTTTGGTACCATGGTTCTAACACTTCGCTTACATATCACCTGCAAACCAAACATCATCTACAGCATCACAAACTTAAAAGCTGAGACAATCTAAAATCTAAAGCTATGTGAACGATTGCTCAGCTCGCCTGGTTATAATGTCAATTAGACCCACTCATCACTTGAACCAAATAATGTCAATACACTTGTCTGTTTTCGTTATTGGTTAAAATATGTCATATAAAGAAGACATTCCAGTGTTATTTTGATTTTCGACAAGTACGCTTACTAAATGTTACTTATGACGCAATAACTTTCAATTTTTTGCTTTAATCGAAATTAACGATTAATTAATCGTTAATTTTTCAAAAGTTAACGATTAAATTTAAATCAATCGATAAGAGTCCTAGTTTTAACATATGAAATTGTGGGATAATCATATCCCTAAAAGGTTGGGAACACCGGTCCTAGAGCACAGGCTTTCAGCCCACCGGGGAGGTGGGCGGGACGCCTAATGGCGTACAAAGAGATGTCTGGGAGAGGAAAGGTGGAAGGTGAGGGGGGAAAATTAAAGTAGACATTTTATAAATAGATTCGATTTTAAAACAAATTTTTGTTGGCGTCTTTGAGTAGGAAACTAAATTACGGCATCGAATATTTCCTGTATGACATTAAATTTCCTATGGTTCTTTCCGACATTACGGGCGCTGAATTCAATGGATAAATAATTTTGAGCAGTTATACATATTTTCCATTAACTTCGCACCTTGTTCTAATATGATAAAATACATATAATTCACATAAACAAGAACGACTTTGTTCAAATAAGCATGACGGATGACCCTTGCTGGGGTCCACCAATCAGTTTATGGTTAGCAAGAGGACGTGGTGTAGAGAGGGGTATGTCTCGAGACCAACATTGGTTCTTGCGTTTTCTCGCGTTGTTCCTTCACAGAATAACATATGATTCGTAGTGTAGTGGTTATCACGTCCGCCTTACACATGCACGGAAGGTCCTGGGTTCAAGACCAAGCGAAAACATTATTTCTTAATTTTTTTTTTTTTTAAAATGTGTATTTGTGTCAGTTCTTTCCCCATTTTTTGCAAACGTGGCTTCCCTTGTTAGGGTCATAGCTTTAAAATTCCATCATCATTACACATTAAGATACAATCATCATTTAAAATACCTTCATCCCTGATCCTTAAAACACAATAATCAGTGCTCACTAAAATACATTGAAAAGTTAAATACCAACACCATTGGGACCGTCAATAAAGTACGTCACACTATTTTTGACCATTTTTAACTCCCCCACCGTCGTCACAAATCTTGGACCCCCTAAAGTACGTCCAACTTTCGAACACAATTTTTCTTAATTAACTAAATGCTTAAAATTTAATATAAATCACCGTGACGTCACACATGACTGGACATCCATCCCCCTCCTCCTGTCACACTTTCTTACACCACCCTCTGAAGCGTGACGTACTTTTTTTAATGGCCCCATTGACCATTAAAATATAATCCCATTAAACCGCTAACATACCATCGCCATCATAATTTTCCAACATAGGACTCTCACCATTAAACTCTACAGACAAATCACTACTGATCATTGAAATCCTACTGCAATGAATATCCTCTTCATACCACCAATTCCATCTTCTAATTAAGACCACAGCAGAGGCGTACACCTTATAATGCCATCGATTTATTCCCATGAAGCCAAAGACAACGTGAATAAATTATCAGCGGGTGGTGAAATCAAATCAATACAACTAGTGTGAGATTGCAATCAGGCTTTTAATATAAGATAAATAAATGTATGTTATTAAAACATTGTCCGTATAGGCCTGACAAGACGTCATAGACACAAACATTACAATTTTTTTTTTACTTTGGATTACACCGAAGCTAAATTTTGATATCCTTTTATTAGTTTTATTTGTTTTTAATCTATTTGTTTGTTCGCTGAGACAGGTATTTTTTGCCGAAACGTTCATTGTTCTGTAACGTCTTGTCAGGCCTATACATACCATGTTTTAATAACATATATTTACTTAACAAATCAATAGCAGATCGTGACGACTTTAGTCGAGATTTTTTATTTATCAACACATCTACACTCTAATATCTCATGGAAATCAAAGAGTAAAATTATAACACAACTGTACCTTAACCTATTTGAAGAAATGTGGAGTTTTCTTGTGAAATAGTAAATTGTTAAACACTACCACATACTAGTGGTGGGCTTTGTTTTCTCATCCCCGTCAGATGACACGCTCTCGGTAGGAGCTGATACAAAGATTAACAGAAACAACAACAGAGTTTGTTTGTTATCTTATAATCAATACACACACACCAACGACCGCGATAACGCACGGTAACACGCGTGTCGTGTTATTTAAGAAGTCCTAATAAAAAATACGAACACACTTGACTTGGACAATATACACAATTTTGTCGCTCGTATGTTACGTGGGCATTACTTAAATATTTCTGATCAAATGTCCACCCATGAATCATCTCAAGGGGGTGGGGGAGTGGCTACAGCCCATGCAGGTCCTTGGTCTGCCTCTTATTAAATATAACCAAATTTTAAAACTGTCTGGATTTGATTTATAATATTATAAATTTTCTAAGACCAGTATTGTCCTAGAGGGCTATGTGTTAGACCAGTACTGTCCTAGAGGGCTATGTGTTAGACCAGCACTGTCCCAGAGAGCTATGTGTTAGACCAGTACTATCGTAAAGACGTATGTGTTAGACCAGTACTGTCCCAGAGAGCTATGTGTTAGACCAGTACTGTCCCAGAGAGCTATGTGTTAGACCAGTATTGTCCCAGAGAGCTATGTGATAGACCAGTATTGTCCCAGAGAGCTATGTGTTAGACCAGTACTGTCCCAGAGAGCTATGTGTTAGACCAGTATTGTCCCAGAGAGCTATGTGTTAGACCATTATTGTCCCAGAGAGCTATGTGTTAGACCAGTATTGTCCCAGAGAGCTATGTGTTAGACCAGTATTGTCCCAGAGAGCTATGTGTTAGACCAGTACTGTCCCAGAGAGTTATGTGTTAGACCAGTATTGTCCCAGAGAGCTATGTGTTAGACCAGTACTGTCCCAGAGAGTTATGTGTTAGACCAGTACTGTCCCAGAGAGCTATGTGTTAGACCAGTACTGTCCCAGAGAGCTATGTGTTAGACCAGTATTGTCCCAGAGAGCTGTGTGTTAGACCAGTACTGTCCCAGAGAGTTATGTGTTAGACCAGTACTGTCCCAGAGGGCTGTGTTAATGATGCTAGTGAGCCAAACAGTAAGAATTCCGCCAACCTTGCACCACGTCCGTTCTCTTTTGTTGTTCCAGTGCTTGCCGTTTTCACATTTGCACCAGGTATTCATCACAATTCTACACTGCGAAACACGGAGGCAACACATTGACATCAACATACAACACGATTTGTACAGTCGCATACAGCACAACATTGAAAGCAGCATGTATACAGAAGACTTTATGCTTTGTTGACAGCTGCGTCCGTCACGCTACGCTAAGCAGAATCTCTTCATGGTGTCTTCAATCCTTAATGTCACGTATCTTTACGAATAGAGTGCCGGTAAGCTAACTTAACCCCCCATCCCACTCCCATCCCCACTCTCTAAATCACAATCACCACTCATTTTTGGTTAAAATTTTCACTTTAACTGTTAAATATACCTAAATTTTTACTTTAAAAATGTAATGATTAATCAACATTCTTTGCATTGGAACACACATTTTTCATTTAGAATATAGCAGTCCATACCACTTGGTGTAAAACTGAAAAAAGGGGGGGAAAACAAACAATAACAACAATAACAAAACAATATACCAATTTAACACCAAAAACTCTTATTAAATATTATTAAACACGTGAATGCTAAATACTTACGGGAATTTTGAATGTACAAGATGACAAATATAATCCTTTGTTACGCGCTTCAAACACTGTAAAGTTGTAAAGACCCTAACTATTCCAGTTAAGTTTTAAAAAATAAAATTACCGAGACTGCCAAAAGCGCATATCAATAGAGCAACACCAACTGATCATACACACTGGATGTGACCAGAAAATCGGAAAACTCCAGTCACATACACGGGCGGGCTGTCAAATACGGTCGATAGAGTCAGTACCGTAAGTCTGCGGTTATTTTATCAGCAAGACAAATAGATTTTTAAAGAATTGGAAACCGAGCCACTAAGATAGGTAGTTGCATGGAAACTTTTGAAAGGGGAAAATGCTCCACAGACGATATCTAAATGATGAAATAATTGAGCTAAATTAAATCGTATGAATACTTTTATAGCAATGGTGACTTAACTGAAACCTTTTCTGGAATCCAAGTTAAGTTTTCTTAAGATTTTTTTTTTAAAGTCACAAAACCAATTATTAAAGAAAAATAACTGTGGAACAAAAAAAGGTCCAGGATTGAAAAACAAAAAGATGTCAAAGCAATTACGGTTATACAACTCCGTTAATCACTTTCTTAACGAAACAATATGAAACAAAACAATTAATTGTTGTTGAATGCCTAAAATGAGCCCAATCATAAAACTTTCGTCAATTTTGACAAGCGTCTCTTAACTGGCATTCTATGGGCCACAATTGAACACAGTGTCTGTGTTCAGTTTTAGTGAGAATATCACTGGCATTATAATGTGTTTGATTCTAGACCACTGGCATTATA
>MUZC01001344.1:32515-62783 GCA_002072015.1 Radix auricularia
CATCACTGTCAACAACCAGAAACTCAACGCAGTGAAACGCTTCACATACCTAGGCAGCACACTGTCACAAAATGTCACTATCGATGACGAAGTGAATGTCAGAATTTCCAGGGCCAGCTCCACTTTTGGCAGGTTGTACCCGAATGTCTGGAACAGAAGAGGCATTACCATCCAGACCAAAGTGAAAGTATATAGGGCAGTGGTGCTCCCTACACTGCTTTATGCATGCGAAACATGGACCGTATATCAACGCCATGCTAAAAAGCTGAACCACTTTCACACAACAAGCCTCAGGAAGATCCTGGGCATAAAGTGGCAGGACAAAAAACCAGACACAACGGTACTAACCAAAGCTGGCCTCCCCAGCATCTTCACCCTCCTGATGCAGTCACAGCTTCGCTGGACAGGGCACCTAACCCGAATGCCAAATGAGAGACTACCAAAGAGACTCTTCTATGGCGAGCTCCAGCATGGCCAGCGGTCCCATGGTGGACAAAATAAACGCTTTAAAGACACATTGAAAGCGTCTCTGAAAGCGTTTGCAATAAACCCAGACACGTGGGAGGAAGCTGCATTGGACCGGTCCACCTGGCGCCAATCCGTCCACGAAGGTGCCAGGACATGCGAGGCAAACAGGATCAACGCCGCAGAAAAGAAGAGGCAAGCCAGAAAGGCCCGTGCTGTCAACCCTCCAGGAGACAACCCACTCATCCCATGTCCCTTCTGTTCCCGAACTTTCCGTGCCAGGATCGGTCTTGTCAGCCATCTGCGCACACATAGGCAAAACCAGTCTCAGCAACCCTTGGATGACTAGAGTGGTCCTCGTCGATTCGACGGACGAACGAAGAACATAAATTGTCCAATCATATTACCTCTAACATAAATTGTCCAATCATATTACTTCTAACATAACTTCTCCAATGATATTATTTCTAACATAACTTCTCCAATGATATTATTTCTAACATAGCTTAACCAATCAAATTACTTCTAACATAAGTTGTCCCATCTCATCTCCCCCCTCCCCCAGGCGTGACCCGTACTCCTCATCTCCGTGGACCTTTGAAGAGAGGAAGTGTTTCTTCACAGCCAGCTTCGTCCCTCCTCACCTGAGGAAAGACTTACCTGTCACACTTGAACGCCAAGCTGACCAAGACCTGGTCAAAACGAGTCAGAAACAATCTTTTGATTGACCCCAACCCACCACAAACAGCTCGTTAGATTGCTAGAAACTTTCAGATCATTTTTTAAAAAATGAAATTTCAGAATTATTCAACTACGTTCTAAAATCTGGCTGTATAAACATATAATGAAATCTTGGAGCGTTTTATTGTTTAAATTTAGTTTTGTACTACAAAATATTATTAATTCGTCTGTGGACATTGTTAGTATTTGGGTTTAAATTATGCTGTTTTTAATAAATTTTGACTGATTTTAATGCATAAATTTATATTTTGAAAACATAGTTTTGTCACTTTCCAACGGTAATTTGTGTCCCAGACAACCGAGTACTTGTGATCATCCGGCCTTCTACAACCCCCCACCTTCTTGATTTCACTTATCTTAGATATGCAGATGCTCCTTCTATGCAGAAGATAATTGCGTCCACAGACCATGAGAGATGATCTGTTGGCAAGTAATGCAGTTGTCACAGGCCACGGCTATAAGGGTTCCACGCATTACCCAACCACCTAACTATTGTCTAGTTAGGTACCCATTCAGAGCTGGGTGACTCGGGGACTCCTAAGGCCCCGGGAACAAATCCTTGCCTTCGCGTGGATTCGAACTCGTGACCATCGGTACGCCAGTCGAGCGCGCTACCACTCTTCAAACAAGCGTAAATCCTGGGGCTTTCCTTGTCATTTGAAACACTTCATTTTAGATTCATTGTAGCTCAGTTTCATCTATCTATAAATAATTCTCCTCATGGTTCAACCATGCCGGTCACCAAGCTGTCTAACCCCACCGACCAACTATATATATCTCTCCTCATGGTTCAACCATGCCGGTCACCAAGCTGTTTAACCCCACCGACCAACTATATATATCTCTCCTCATGGTTCAACCATGCCGGACACCAAGCTGTCTCACCCCACCGACCAATCAGCTGGCAATAAAAGTAAGTGCAGAGGGTTGGGGGTCATCGAGACCAACAATGCGTTCAATTGAGGTCAATTAATTTGTCTTTCAGAAAAACATACTAGCATGTATTTCGCAGTGTAGTGTTTATTACATGTGCCTAACACTAGGTAGTCCAAACTGATTTTATTTTTTAGGATTTTATAATTTTGGTGTATTTCAATTTGTAGTACTTTTTATTCTAAGACATTGGGAAAAAAATTACCAAGTTATCTTAAAAAACAAAAAAGTTATGCTATTTTCAAATTTTTTGAAAAAAGGACAAAATCGGCATTTTTTCACTTTTCAAAAAAGGTCATTTTCTAAGACTGGTATTTTCTAAAATAATTTACTGAGATGTCTAGAAAATGGTAAAGTTACAACAAAGTTTATAATTAATAAGCCCAATTATTTTGAAGCCTCTACAGTGATTCATTCAAAAGTAAAAAAATATTTAAAAATTGAAAACATCAATTTTTTTTCATTTTTATTTTTTGACCGGAAATGTGTAAAATGCAGTTTCAAAAATTCATATAAATTTATGCAACTGACATAAATAAACATACCATAATCAAATTAAAGGTAATTTTAACAGGAACAATGAATAATGTGAATCAATAGCATTGAAGTACATTTACATCCATTAAAATAAGTTCAAAGATACCCACCCCATTAAATTTTCAAAAATTGAAGTTTTTTAAAAAATTATAAAAAATGCTTGGCAAAACACTGTTGACCGTAGGCATTTCAAAATGTTCTCAGATGAATCTAATTATAAAAAAATGAAATGAGAGAAATCTTATTAATGCTTAACCCCATTAAAATAGCTTTTAAAAAGTGGCATGAAATGATACACACATGTAAACATAAAAATATGTCACCTCGTCACTAAAATCAATATATCCAACATCTAACATCAAATTAAGGTATTTTTAATAAGCCTAACAATTTATGTGAATGAATTTCAAGATAGAAACAGTTTAATCACTTTAATTGATAAAATCCTTAAAACTAGTACCCTCATAAGTACTAACACTAAGTACTACTACATGATAATTAAAAATGCTAAAATTTAAAAATTCATAAAAAATTATGCAATTGACATAACTCAACATACCATACATCAAACTAAAGATAGTGTTGATCAGCACAGTAAGCATTATGAATCAATAGCATTAAAGTGTATTTACATGAATTAAATTAATTTCAAATATACTGGCCCCATGTTATTTTTAAATAATGAAGTTTTTTAAAAAAATAATTAAAAATGCTTTGCAAAATACAATAGGATCAAAAGCATTTTAAAGTGTTCTCAGATATATCTACTTATTAAAAAATGAAATGTCAGAAATATCAATGCTCAACACCATAAAAAAATATTTTATAGTTGCATTAAATGATACAAAAAATTTAACAATAAATGTCTCCTTGTTTTGACAATCTACACTTCAAACATCATGATAAGGTTAATTTTAAACTTCTGTGAATGAATTTCAAAAAGAAACAGTTTAGCCCCTTAAATTCATAAAATTCTTTTAACTAGTACAAGTACAGAACTTATAAATTATTGTTTAAAAAACTGATTAAAATTTCATTTTATTTTCCTTTTTCAATGTGCAAGTGCAATATTTTGAACTTCACCATACCTTTCAGTTTGTTTAGTCTTTACCTCACATAAGATTAAATTAGCACAAAGAAATTTCTGTAACTGTAAGTCATAACTTTTATTCCCCACTTTTATTTTAAGAAATGTTTTATCAGTCTTTATTAGTCACATTAACTTCACTACAGATTGTTTTATCAAAATAAAGTGGTGTACATACATTAGCTAAAGTAATACCGCACTTATCCAAGGCTGGAGATAAAGAATCCAGGTTCTATGTCATTGCTAAATAATCCATCAAAGAATCAGTCCCAGAAAGTGTCAAAATACCAGAAACTACATGTTCCATTTTCCTGACAAAACAATCAGGCCGGTAGTGATTTTCTGGAAACAGTTTGCAACATCTTTGTTGTTCTTGTTACCCTGGACCTTGATGAAGTGTAACATGAAAATTAAACCGTATGTTCTAGGAACTGGTGGAAGCTGTGGCCTTTTCCTTTAGCCAGAAATGATGCACACAAGCCAACAAGAATTTCCCCCACTGAGGAATAAGGAATATACTATTAAAAACATTTTATTAATATACCATCAAAACTAGAATTATGTGTAATCTTTGGTGTGTTTGAAGTCAATACATTAACATTAAAAGATTTATTATTGAACTTAAAATCATACTTACAATTTACATTACTTACATATTAGCTTTCTTATGATACTCAATGAAGAGTTCATTCCAGCTACTGGTACTACATCTTGGTTACCATTTCAATCATCGCAAAGTAGCATAGTCATCACTTTCTATTTCTGTGATGTTGTCTTTATTCATGGCATGGTCTCTAGATGAAGTATAGGAATTAATTTGGAATTATAAACCTATCAAATATTTATTGAATTATTAATATAGTTGCACTATACTTAAACCAAGACTATAATAGGCCAACTATCTACTAAATACAAATAGTATATTTTTAATCAGAATCAGAGGATTTAACTTAGAACATTAGATCAGATTCAGATTAGTTTTACTGATATTCATTGATAAATATCATAATAATTAATGAATTGGGTGAGTCTATGTTATCCTACTTATTTGGTATGCACAAGATTCACAGTGCAGAGCAAAGAAATCTAAATATTATCAAGTATAATAATATTAACAAATATTTATACTATGTAATTAATATGAATGAAAAAATTCATAAAAGTTCCTAGAACTTTGAAATAAATATTGTTTCTAAAAAAGATTTCATTGATATTCAATCCTAACACACCCCCCACCCCCGAAAAGAATGCCAGTTCCAACATACTCCGTTGCCACAGGCTATCGGGAATCCATCTTGAAATCGATTCACAATTTATGCAGAAACCCATATTGTAAATAATTATTACAGCTGTAATTTGTAAACAAATATTAAATGTAACATCATTTGAGTATGTATCATGCAGTCATTTCTAAGATTGAACTTGAACTATCCCTTAACCCGACGCTGGGTCGTTGGGGCACCATTTTGAGCTGCGCACTAACTCATGCCAAGTGTCACGTTTCTGAGCTGCCTTCTGGGAATCGCTAAATGAAAGGCCGGTCCACTCTTTGATGTTATCCTCCCAACTCTTCCTTGGCCTGCCTCTTTTCCTTCTTCCCTGGACTGTGCCTTGCAATATCGTCTTTGAGAGACCTCCAGATCTAAGATTATCCATGTTTTTTATCGATAGACAGTCCTAAATTAAATACATCCAACTCTAATCATACCCTATGTGCCAGACTCGTCCAATTATTATAATGTTACTGTGATGAGACCAGCAGTGTTGCTTAAGATAATAATATCTTTTTATTAACTAAATCAACTAAACTAAAACAGGTGTAAATCTTTTGTTTAAATGTAAATAAAACTTTAAATATATTACTTACGTATTGATTGACGTCTCAAAACACGAGTAATTCCTATTAACAAAACCACTAGACCGTGGTCAAAGAACTTCGCAGTGACTCGCAGCGTTGTCCCCGTAAGCCGTAAACACGAAAAATTGAAAATGGTTATCTTTTTCTAAAGAAGATCGCTTCGTGCCAATAGTTACCACTCATTTGATTTTACAACAGTAATTTGAATATTATAATGATCTTTCTATCGGTGTGCGAAAGGTATTACAACTTAGTTATTTTCATTGTTTTTTATTCGTTTTAAGTTTTCAATCAGAATTTTTAAAATGAAATAATGAAGTTAGATATACTTTCTATACATCAAACGAAAGGGTAGGGTCTTCCCGTTAATTTGATGTTAACACTACGTCGCTAATTTAAATTGGCGCGACGCGATCAGCGTTTTAAACACCTAGGGTAAAAATTCACGCGAAAAAACGCCGTAAAATTTGTCAAAACTGATACTTTTAAAACACATTAAAAATACATATGGACACAAGTTACAGATACAAAAAATATATATTTCTGTAGATAAAGATTTGAAGTTTATTCACATATTAATTTTATTTGTGTAAGACTCTTAGAAGTATTTTTATTTATTTTTTGAAAACTATGAAAAATGACCCCAAATCGCGTTTTTTCGCCAGTTTGGACTACCTACTAACACGCGGAAGGTCGTAGGTTCAAGCCCCAGCTAAGATATTACTTTTTTAATTTTTAAAAATGTTTGTGTTTTTGCCCGTTCATTTCCCATTTTCTTTTCGAACATGACTTCGCATCGCGGCAAACCCACCACAACAGTGTTTTTTTTTTTCAGGAAGTCTTCACCCGTCACTAAATCATTAGCGGCGTATGCTACGACGTGGGTCAGCTAGTAATAGATATCATTCATCAGAACAAGCACACGACGAGTGCAAATAAGTATGACGAATGAACTTCTCTAGGGTCGGCCAATCACAGTTTATGGTCGGCATGCTAGTGTTGTGCAGGGTGCGGGGCATGTGGTTAACCGCAGTGCGCATGTCTCGAGACGCACAATGTGTCGGCGGTTTCCCTCCATTCGACTTTCTGTCGCGTTGTTCTGATTTCGTCGAGCTGTAGTTTGCGTCCGCTCTTTCTCCCCTTCCTGTGCACTGTATATGAGCAAGTCTGCGGCGTATGCTACGCCACGGGTCGTATCTAGTTTAGTTGATTATTTAGACTTAAGTCTGTATGAGGTCTACATAAGTCTAAAACATGGGTCTCCAAACTATGGCCCGCGGGCCAGGTGCGGCTCGCGAGCCCTTCTCATCCGTCTCCTGAAGACCTATTAAATCTAAAAAGAAGATACTAATTTTGCCTGCAGTTTACCACAAAACTGTGCGCAGTTGTTCCCCCAAACTGCTGTTTGACGGTGTTAATGCGGCCCTCCGGTTGAAAAGTTTTGAGACCCCTGGTCTGCAACATCGTATTGTCTTAAATTTCAAACATCTTTTTCTCCATGACTAATTCGTCCCACTAACCGCTGTTTTATGTGGTAATAAATATTTTGCCATATAAATGTTCCTCTATACTTTAGACCAAATAATAACCTTAGAAACAGGAACAAGCGAAATAAAGAGCCGTAGTTCAGTTTTTTAAACGCCGATTGTCATATAAATTGTGACACGACATATAAATTGTGACACGACATATAAATTGTGACACGACATATAAGTTGTGACACGACATATAAGTTGTGACACGACATATAAGTTGTGACACGACATATAAGTTGTGACACGACATATAAGTTGTGACAGGACATATAAGTTGTGACACGACATATAAATTGTGACACGACATATAAGTTGTGACACGGCATATAAGTTGTGACACGGCATATAAGTTGTGACACGACATATAAGTTGTGACACGGCAAATGAAATCTTCTGCAATATTTCAAAGCAGTGTTTAGCTGAGGTCATTCTTGTTTAATAATATTTCTGGTTTAAGTTTTACAAAATACATGAGACAAAAAAATCACGAATTAAAATTGAGTTACTATACAATCATTGCAACATTGAATCGAGAAACTGAGTCATCTCATTAATGTGATAAATCAACAACCACACGGAGAGACACGTATCTAAAAACAAGAATTCAAACAAAAGTTTCTGAAACTAATGAAATGGAACAAATCAGTCAGCAGCGTCAAGAAAAAAATGTACAACCAAATCAAAATGGACAATTTAAATGACAGTTAAAAGAACAACAAATCTCTTATGGTAGAAGAGTTCTTCCCAACTATTATGTCAACAAAAACTCATCAGATTGCAATTATAATATTCAATATGTGAAATAAGTGTTATAAAAATGACATAATAGATGAGATAGTCTCCCCTTTAACCCCCCCCCTCCAAAATCCCAAACACACAGTCAAGTATTCTCAAAGCAACCTCAGACCAATAACTTGATAGTAAAAATACTATGCCAATGTATTAGCTCGAAACAACACATATCGCCTTTAACTGGAGGCCAAACAACACGTCACTCTCATGTTTGGTTTGAAGGATGTCACTCTTGAATCTTGAACATAATCTAAACACCTAATGGTCTATCTTATCTTTCATCTAAACACCTACTGGTCAATGTCGTCTTTCATCTAAACACCTACTGGTCAATCTTGTCTTACATCTAAACACCTACTGGTCAATCTTGTCTTTCATCTAAACACCTACTGGTCAATCTCGTCTTTCATCTAAACACCTACTGATCAATGTCATCTTTAATCTAAACACCGACTGGTCTATCTTGTCTTTCATCTAAACACCTACTGGTCAATCTCGTCTTTCATCTAAACACCTACTGATCAATGTCGTCTTTAATCTAAACACCGACTGGTCAATGTCGTCTTTAATCTAAACACCTACTGGTCAATGTCGTCTTTCATCTAAACACTTACTGGTCAATCTTGTCTTTCATCTAAACACCTACTGGTCTATCTTGTCTTTCATCTAAACACCTACTGGTCAATCTTGTCTTTCATCTTAACACCTACTGGTCTATCTTGTCTTTCATCTAAACACCTACTGGTCAATCTCGTCTTTCATCTAAACACCTACTGATCAATGTCGTCTTTAATCTAAACACCGACTGGTCAATGTCGTCTTTCATCTAAACACCTACTGGTCAATGTCGTCTTTCATCTAAACACGTATTGGTCTATCTTGTCTTTCATCTACACACCTACTGGTCTATCTTGTGTTTCATCTAAACACCTACTGGTCTATCTTGTGTTTCATCTAAACACCTACTGGTCAATCTTGTGTTTTTTTGCCATCATAAGGCAAATTAAATTTTATTATGAGACAACGTTTCACAATGATAGTATTGATAGACGTTATATACGTGTTACTTGGTGGCATCTTATTATTCTCTTGAAAATGTCCATACCCCCCCCCCATACACACACACACAGTCAAACCTTTCTTCAAAATTTGGTCCAATGTGAGAACCTGCTTGACACCAAATACAAACAAATTGATATTTAACTCTATGTACATTAATAACATGTCGACATCCAAATATTTTGTAAAATGTCAACATTCAAATGCAAACACAAGTCCCAAGTTTGAGATTCTTTAGGTCATACAACAACATGTGAGGTCATACAACATGTGAGGTCATACAACAACATGTGAGGTCATACAACAACATGTGAGGTCATACAACAACATGTGAGGTCATACAACAACATGTGAGGTCATACAACAACTTGTGAGGTCATACAACAACATGTGAGGTCATGCACAACATGTGAGGTCATGCAACAACATGTGAGGTCATGCAACAACATGTGAGGTCATACAACAACATGTGAGGTCATACAACAACATGTGAGGTCATACAACAACATGTGAGGTCATACAACAACATGTGAGGTCATGCAACAACATGTGAGGTCATGCAACATGTGAGGTCATGCAACAACATGTGAGGTCATGCAACAACATGTGAGGTCATGCAACAACATGTGAGGTCATACAACAACATGTGAGGTCATACAACAACATGTGAGGTCATACAACATGTGAGGTCATACAACAACATGTGAGGTCATACAACAACATGTGAGACCTTAGCCCCAAGAATATATGGCTACAATGAATGACATGATACATGGCTACAATTCACACACAAGGAAATCACTATCGAAGTACAAGATAATCAAATGCTAATTACAAGAAATGATGTGTGACATATCAAACATGAGTTCCCTGTGCATTTAATCAATGATACAATTTCAGGATCTAAGCCTATACCAGGGCAAACAATATAAAAGGCATCAATTGGTTCAGTAAATCATTGTTAGATTGCAAACATGATAAGCTTTGATATTTTTTATAATCTCAATTCAATAAATGTGGGCAAAGTCATAGAAACTACATACACATACATGTATTTGCATGTTAAATAAATAACATCTATGTGTGCTGTATTTCCAATAATTAGTTAAAATATAATGTTCCTTTAAGTACTCTCCATAATATATTTGCCATGACTTTAAATAAAAATAAAACAAATGCTCTAAAAAATCAAAATTAAATTTCTACTAATGTATACACTTAGAGTAAAAACCTGTTTAAAACATTTTGTTGTAATTCTGAAATAATTTTTTAACATAAATAACTTACAGAACTTACAGGAAAAAAATTTAAACGAAAAATTTACGAAAAAGAATTTTTAAAGACCAAATAATTAATGTGGGTATGAACCTTCTTTCCTGAAGATTAAATTAAAGATGATTAACTTCCAGCCATGGAAGCCACTAAGAACAACAACTCTAAATTCAGAAGCAGAAAAAGAAAATTTATCAAATGTATTGCTTTTCGAAATTTCTAGATTGTTCTCAGGCTCCAAATCTTTCAGTTTTATGCCACAAATCATGTGAACATTAAAACATCTTTATATGGAATTATACTTGCACAATATCACATTGCACGCTAGTAAAATAATGTGTTACCACCTCATACTAATACCACAGGGATTCAAGGTACCACTGATAGAGGCTGAGCACTGTTAGAAAATATTCAATGACTTAAACCTAAATTTTATGATTGCAGTCAGTTTATACGTTAATAAAAGAAATTGGTCAAATAATTTCAGAAGCAGAGGTCAGTGTCTTCTGAAACGGTCATTAGAAGAGGTCAGTGTCTTCTGAAATGGTCATTAGCAGAGGTCAGTGTCTTCTGAAACTGTTCCTCAGATGCCCTGCCCTCCGCCCACCAAAGTCGTCTTGCGAGTCCACGTTGTCCAAATATGCGTTGACAGGACTGCTCGGCTCAGAGGATGCGTACGCTGTGACGTATTCCTCGTCTACCTCTGGGATCAGGGGTTCAACGTACTGGGGATACTGCTTCTTGGCTTCCCTCCTTCTGTGAAGTAAACATGCCCTAAAGTTAGCCACCCGGGTTATGAGATTGTGCTGGTCAAACTGGGAGCCTTTAGTCATAATGGTTTAAAGTCATGGTCAGGTAATAGATGTTCACCTAATATAGACTGATGGTCAGCTGATCTATACTGATGGTCAGCTAACATATTCTGAAGGTCAGCTAATATATACTGATGGTCAGCTAATATATACTGATGGTCAGCTAATATATACTGATGGTCAGCTATTATATACTGATGGTCAGCTAATATATTCTGATGGTCAACTAATATACACTGATGGTAAGCTAATATGTAATGATGGTCAGCTAATGCATACTGATGGTCACCTAATATATTATGATGGTCAGCTAATATATTCTGATGGTCAGCTAATATAAACTGATGGTCAGCTAATATATTCTGATGGTCAGCTAATATATACTGATGGTCAGCTAATATATAAGGATGGTCAGCTAATATATAAGGATGGTCAGCTAATATATACTGATGGTCAGCTAATATATTATGATGGTCAGCTAATATATTATGATGGTCAGCTAATATATTCTGATGGTCAGCTAATATTCTGATGGCCAGCTAATATATTCTGATGGTCAGCTTACATATGTTCAAATTCAGTTATCTCATATAATTTTTGAACATGTGTCTTCTCATATTCAATATAAATAAATGTTATGTATATGGCATGTGCAGCATCATGTGTATCTGTATAGCATCATGTGTATGTTTATAACATTATGTTTATGTGTATATCATTGGTACATTTCTTACTATGAGAGACCTTTTTTAAATACACAAAGCTCAAATCACCTCATATGGTAAAAGTATTTATGACAATGGATCAAAATGCAACAAGATTCCTTTCAACTTAAGTTTTTTAAATTAAAAGAAGATGTTTCAGTTACAAAAACGCTGATAGAATATTTCAAAAATCTCTTAGTCTCTAAACAAGGATAAGATTTCTAAAGAGAACTTGCTTGAAAGGAAAAATTATCAACTAAAAACTTACAAATATATAGTTTTAGTATTTAGAATTTTTCTGTGCTTTGAGGATGTGGCCGCAGAGTCAGACATAGACAGTAAGAGACAGACGGACAGAGACAGAGCCAGACAGACATAGAGACAGAGCCAGACAGTCAGAGACAGACAGACATAGACAGTCAGAGACAGACGGATACAGACAGAGCCAGACAGACATACAGACAGAGCCAGACAGACATACAGACAGAGCCAGACAGACATACAGACAGAGCCAGACAGTCAGAGACAGACAGACATAGACAGACAGAGACAGAGCCAGACAGACAGAGCCAGGCAGTCAGAGACAGACAGACATGGGCTAATTTCATCAGAGATGGAGGAGACCAGTGGATACATTTATCCACATTCTTTTATTTTTAGTACAAAATTTCTATTCAGTTTAAAATACTAGCATCTTTCCCCTTTGATCTCAGGAGGCAAGTGCTCATGATGTCTCCTACTTGTTGGGCCCCATGGCACAGCTTTCATTTTATTTACTTCATCTGATAACATGCAGCGTCAAATAGTTTACTATTGATCACAGTGTGCTTTGGCAGAGCTTTCATTTTATTTACTTCATCTGATAACATGCAGCGTCAAATAGTCTACTATTGATCACAGTGTGCTATGGCACAGTTCGACCCGAGTCCTTTGGGTATTAACAAAACTGCTGTGATACGATGAGGATGTATAGGGATGGTGTCAAGAATCAAGGCAACAGCTTGTACTTGCAATGTTTTCTCTAATACTCAAACAATGGCTGCTGGGCTAAAAATAACCTTTAACTCAGGGAGCCTTTTAATATGCTGTCAAGTCACCAAATGTTGAAATGTATCAAGAATCAATTCACAAAGAGATCACAATTGTGATCAATTATGACAAGTAGTTTCCGTCTGCATTTACACACAGTCTAAGCATACTAATGAAAGCATGCACAAAATGCACAAGAAATGAGCTTGAAGCTACATTAGACAAGTTGGCATGGTGTACTACTATCTGATGTACTGATATCTGATGTACTACTATCTGATGTGCTACTATCTGATGTGCTACCATCTGATGTACTACTATCTGGTGTACTGATATCTGATGTGCTACTATCTGATGTACTACCATCTGATGTACTACCATATGATGTACTACTATGTGATGTACTACTATGTGATGTACTACTATCTGGTGTACCGATATCTGATGTACTACCATCTGATGTACTGATATCTGATGTACTACTATCTGATGTACTACTATCTGATGTGCTACTATCTGATGTTCTACTATCTGATGTGCTACTATCTGATGTACTCCTATCTGATGTACTACTTTCTGGTGTCTGAAGTACTACTATCTGATGTACTACTTTATGATGTACTACTATCTGAAGTACTACTATCTGATGTACTACTATCTGATGTACTACTATCTGAAGTACTACTATCTGATGTACTACTATCTGATGTACTACTATCTGATGTACTAACATCTTATGTACTACCATCTGATGTACTACCATCTGATGTACTACCATCTGATGTACTACCATCTGATGTACTACTATCTGATGTACTACTATCTGATGTACTACAGTCTGGTGTCTGATGTACTACGATCTGATGTACTACGATCTGATGTACTACTATCTGAAGTACTACTATCTGAAGTACTACTATCTTAAATACTACTATCTGAAGTACTACTATCGGATGTTCTACTATCTGAAGTACTACTATCTGAAGTACTACTATCTGATGTACTACTATCTGGTGTACTGATATCTGATGTACTACTATTTGATGTACTACTATCTGATGTACTACTATCTGATGTACTACTATCTGGTGTACTACTATCTGATGTACTACTATCTGATGTACTTCTATCTGATGTACTACAATCTGGTGTCTGATGTACTGATATCTGATGTACTACTATCTGATGTACTACTATCACAAGTACTACTATCTGATGTACTACTATCTGATGTACTACTATCTGAAGTACTAATATCTGATGTACTAATATCTGATGTACTACCATCTGATGTACCACTATCTGATGTACTACTATCTGATGTACTACTATCTGATGTACTACTATCTGATGTACTACAATCTGGTGTCTGATGTACTACTATCTGATGTACTACTATCTGATGTACTACTATCTGATGTACTACCATCTGATGTACTACTATATGATGTACTACTATCTGATGTACTACTATCTGATGAACTACAATCTGAAGTACTACTATCTGAAGTACTACTTTCTGAAGTACTACTATCTGAAGTACTACTATCTGATGTTCTACTATCTGATGTACTACTATCTGATGTACTACTATCTGAAGTACTACTATCAGATGTTCTACTATCTGAAGTACTACTATCTGAAGTACTACTATCTGAAGTACTACTATCTGGTGTACTGATATCTGATGTACTACTATCTGATGTACTACTATCTGATGTACTACTATCTGATGTACTACTATCTGGTGTACCGATATCTGATGTACTACCATATGATGTACTACTATCTGATGTACTACTATCTGGTGTACCGATATCTGATGTTCTACTATCTGATGTACTAATATCTGATGTACTAATATCTGAAGTACTACTATCTGATGTACTACTATCTGATGTACTACCATCTGATGTACTACTATCTGATGTACTGATATCTGATGTACTACTATCTGATGTACTACTATCTGATGTGCTACTATCTGATGTTCTACTATCTGATGTGCTACTATCTGATGTACTCCTATCTGATGTACAACTATCTGATGAACTACAATCTGAAGTACTACAATCTGAAGTACTACTATCTGAAGTACTACTATCTGAAGTACTACTATCTGATGTTCTACTATCTGATGTACTACTATCTGATGTACTACAATCTGGTGTCTGATGTACTGATTTCTGATGTACTACTATCTGATGTACTACTATCTCAAGTACTACTATCTGATGTACTACTATCTGATGTACTACTATATGATGAACTACAATCTGAAGTACTACAATCTGAAGTACTACTATCTGAAGTACTACTATCTGAAGTACTACTATCTGATGTTCTACTATCTGATGTACTACTATCTGATGTACTACTATCTGAAGTACTACTATCTGATGTTCTACTATCTCAAGTACTTCTATCTGATGTACTACTATCTGATGTACTACTTATTTGTCTTGTAAGATTTGTTCAATGTTATTATACCCCTCTGTCAGTGGATCTGTCATCAGTAAGAATTGAGTTGTTACCTCGAAATTTGGCAAAGGGAGCTCCTGTAAAGTTTGTTAAATTATTGAGTTTGAAGTCACAGTAGAGTAGTTTATTAGATTTGAAAACTATTTTCATTTCTTGCACTTTCTGCCAGTGCAACTACTTGTCTCTCAAACAGTGTTTCATAAAAACTTAATGAAATGTTTTAAGCCATTGTCTGATTCACCTCACTGAAAATTTTGTATTTCTGCAAATGTCTTTCAAGATTGGGACCCAAGTCCTACAAGGGAGAGAAATCAGTCAGGATTTAATTGTAATTAACTTCCTTTAACAAAATACTTGTAGACTAAAGATAGTGAGATGGAGCAAAAATTGATTATCCACACTAAATTGAACAATTAAACACTAATCTGAACCATTAAACACTAATCTGAACAATAAAATACTTATCTGAACAATTAAACACTAATCTGAACAATTAAACACTAATATGAACAATTAAACACTAATCTGAACAATTAAACACTAATCTGAACCATTAAACACTAATCTGAACAATTAAACACTAATCTGAACAATTAAACACTAATCTGAACAATTAAACACTAATCTGAACAATTAAACACCAGTCGAATGATAAATGCCTGAAAAATTCAGGGTTGGAATTCAGGGTTTATCTGTCTGATGTGTTGCTGAGATCTGTCCTCAATTAACAACACGTGAGAGACCAAAATTAATCTAATAGCAAGGAGACATGTCATAAACATAGACAAGTGGGGGGTGGGGGGCAGGTATACAGAACCTGAACTAGGAGGCCCAAGAACCCCCCCCCCCATTCCCAACCAACTTCATACAGTCACCCATTACGATAAGTCATTGTACATGCCTTAGATATGATAGCCAGATAAGCTAAACATGATGTTTTGACGTGACTTTAAAAGCTAATGAGAAGAGAACAAGGCACAAAGTAGAGCATGCTGAAATCAAATATCAGACGGGAGATTAGAAAAGGTGAGACGTCCAACACTTACTGTAGCTCTACAGGCTTTAATCAGCAACCTGCAACAAGCACAAAGTGTTTGACTGTTAACATGTTCATTGTAGTGAGACTTTCTTTTATATTTTAAAGTGTTTTTCACTGTTAACATGTTCATCATAGTAAGCTTTTGTTAAATTTTTTTTTTCTGCGACACAGTTCAAAATTTGTATCAGCTAAAAATATTTAAGAGCCCAATGGGGAAGTTGTTGAATAGATAAGGAGAGATGATAACGAAAGATTGTTGTTAAGTTGTTGATGAGATAGGGACCATATCAAAGAAAAGAAATACAATGGGGATGTATGTTTAGGTGTGCTTTATTCAGCTTGGTCTCTAGGCAAGCAATGATAGAAATTAGACTTAGAAGTTGTTATACACACTGTTGTAGAAGTTGTTGAACACACTGTTGTAAAAATTGTTATATACATGATAATACAGTAATGAAGGTCTTCGTTAGAGAAAATGAAGCAGGAAGTAGTGTATTCACTTCATTCTTTTTATGATGTGACCTCTTCACCCCCCCCCCTTGCCAGTGTATGAATACATCATGTCACACTCACAAACACCCAGAGAGTGACCCCCAGGGCAGGAGAGTGACCACTGGGATAGGAGAGTGACCACTGGGGTAGGAGAGTGACCACTGGGGCAGGAAAGTGACCACTGGGGTAGGAGAGTGACCACTGGGGCAGGAGAGTGACCACTGGATCCAGGAGGGTTACCATTTTTCCCAGGAGAATGGACAGACTTGAAAGGAATCAACCAACCTGCTCTGTGTGTCGCTGTCGTCATCACTGCCGCTGGATGTCCTGCTGCGCTGTGGCAGCATCTGTGTCATGCTTGTAACACTCGGAATGATTGGTAGGTTGCCTTCATCTATGGCTGAGAGCTCAGGACTCCTGGGATAGTTGGAAGGCATTTATGTTAATTTTTATCACTTAACTTATGGTATTCATAACAATTCTAGGTACCGTCCACAAAGAAAGCATTAATAAACATATCCAAAAAGAACTGCAAGATTCATAACTGGAGACTATTGGAAACTGACAAGAGTAACACCATGAGTTAAATTATTAAACCTTGAAACACAGCAAATAGAAGAACAAAGAGGTAAGTATTAATACAAAAGGGAATTCATAATAACTTGGAAATACAACACAACAATAATCTAATACAACACTTAGATAGACAAATAAAATAATAAATAAATAACCCCTTTTCAGACCATGAAGGCCTAGGGTGCAAGTGAATTAGCGTTCACAAGTTTCATTGACCACTAACGAACAGGGGATCCTGTGGTTAGCACAATGCCCTGGGGGCTTTGCCAGTACAGCAGCTCGAACCCGTGACTTAAATTCTTGCCTCGGTTTGACAGTCCAGCTCTCTACCATTTACACCAATCAGCTACTAATTTCCAACAAAATTTCCTAAGTAAATTCAGCATAGATAGCCCCATAGAAGAAATATGGAAGGAAATAAACTCACATGTAAGAACCATAATGGATCAGAATGTTCCAACAAAAATAACTTCAAATAGAATTAATAAATGCTGGTTCAATTTTAAATTAAAAAAGCATTGCAAACTAAAGGAAAATTTATTTAAGAAATTTAAGGATACCAATTTAGAAAGGATACACAAAAGATACTTAAAAATTAAATACTTGACACAAAAACTTAGCCGTAACCTCCAAAATAATTATATAAACAATGTGATAACTAAAGATAACAATAAAAACTTATGGTCCTTTATCAAATAAAAAAAATGGAGCCTTCAGGTATAGCCACACTAAAAGGCTCAAATAATAAAACCTATAATGATAATGAGACTAAAGCTAATATCCTTAACACATATTTTGCATCATCATTTTCTTCCTCAGCCGACAAGGAAATTTCAATAAATTTAAATAAAATGGAAGAAATAGGTAACATAACTGTAGATGAGATAGGTATACATTAACTCCCAAAAACTTAAAAATAAACAAAGCTACTGGCCCAGATGAATTGCCTGCCAGGTTATTAAAAGAATTAAGCAATGAACTGTCCCCAATCCTTGTAGTTCTTTTTCAAGCCTCTCTAAACCAGGGTAAAGTGCCCCAGGATTGGAAATTAGCCAATGTAACGCCACTCTTTAAGAAAGGTGATAAGTCCGACCCTGGTAATTACAGACCTGTATCACTTACTAGTATCACCTGTAAATTACTGGAACACATAATATATAGCAGAATAGTTAACCACCTTGACAAATATAATGCCCTATGCCCACATCAACATGGCTTTAGAAAGAACAGATCATGTGAAACACAATTGATAGGTCTAATAGATGATCTATCAAAAGGCTTAGATAATAATGATCAAATAGATACAATATTACTAGACTTCTCAAAAGCATTTGACAAAGTTCACCACCTTAGTTTACTTAAAAAACTTAAATACTTTGGAATCTCAGGTCCCTTACATCACTGGATCCAAGATTTCCTATTGGGTAGGGAGCAAACTGTAATAATTAATGGATCTAAATCTACACCAATAAAGGTTAACTCAGGAGTTCCACAAGGAACTGTCCTAGGTCCCTTACTATTTTTAATTTATATAAATGACTTACCCAACAATATCTCAACAGGAACTAAAGTTAGGTTATTTGCTGATGATTGTATAATCTATAGAACAATCAAGTCAGAACAAGATAGCAAAATTTTACAAAAAGACTTAGATGAATTAATAAAATGGGAAACTAACTGGAGTATGTCCTTCCACCCAGAAAAATGTCAACTGCTAAGAGTAACAAAGAAAAAGAAACAAATAAATTCAGAATACTTTATCCATGGAAAAGAACTAACCCAAACTAAAGATGCAAAATACTTAGGAGTCATAATAAATGAGAAACTATCTTGGAATCCCCATGTCAATGAAGTTATCAAAAAATCAAACAAAACCTTAGGCTTTATAAAAAGAAATTTTTACAAATGTAACAAAGATATAAAACTAAAATGCTTCCTCACCCTGGTTAGACCTATACTAGAATATGCATCTTCTGTATGGGACCCATCCACCAAAGAAAATATTGATAAGTTAGAACAAATCCAAAAAAGAGCTGCCAGATTCATTACTGGAGAATATTCAAAACTGACAAGAGTAACACCATTAGTTAAATCATTAAACCTTGAAACACTAGAGGATAGAAGAACCAAAAGTAAATTAGAATTTATAGATAAGGCTATTAATTCTAATTTAGAAATACAACACAAAGATAACTTAATACAACCCTCAAATAGACATAAAGATAAAAACACATTTCTTATTCCATATGCAAGGATAAACACATACAAGTTTTCTTTCTTTCCATCCGGTATTCAGGGGTGGAATGGGTTGCCTGAAGAAACCAGGAAAGCCACCACTTTATCATCATTTAAAACTCTAGTAAGAATACAGTACTTTACACAAACCATTGAAATATGTAGGACGCAATAATCTTCTGTACAGAAGGAGCGTCTGTAACATATAAGATAACCACCGCACCCTTCCTCTGATAGACAATGGGATAATAACACTTTTTAAAAAATCTGTATGTATGAACAAACACATACACATTCTCACTCTTCCTGTTTGGAATTCTGACATGAAATACGTTGCCTGATAAAACCAGGAAAATCAAAACTCTAACTACATAACTGAAGAATAGTAACATGACCTCTTGAGCGACCCCAGCTGCTTATGTCAATGGGTCGAGGAACTGAGTTGAAAGTGACGTAAACAAATAATTTTATTGTGTACCTGGAGACTTTGTCCATGTTAATCAAAGGGGGATTAATGCTGCCGAACCTCCGTGTGGGTGGGGGCTGTAACTCTGGCTCAGATTCGTATTCTCTGTTAGGATCCGCTGCTGCCCTGTTAATGGAAGCAGAGAATGCATCAGATAAACACAACGTGTTACTCAATTTATTATATGCAAGTGCTCAATGTATCATATGCAAGTGCTGGCTAATGGGCAACTGGCATTTTACAGGTTTAATTTTTGATCTACTTCAAGATTTATATGACTGTAGCCACCTAAATACATACTAATGTTTTAAAGACAATAACGTTTTTATTTTATTTCTTTTCCAAATAGTAACAACTGGGCTAGTACCAATAATGACCTTGACCTTATTCATGATGTGGTACTGGGAATTTTGGGCTAGCACCAGTTTCATCTTTTTATGATGTGGTAAAGTACAGACAATAAACTGTTCACACTTCCATGTAACACAATAACTTATTTGTTCTAAAAACTTAACACTTATGTATCATACATAAGAACAAGGTTAAACAGAATTACCTGACAGGTTTTGGTGTGACAACAGGTGATGTCCTTTTTGGTTTGTTCTTAGAGAAAACACTGATAAATGGCAAGCTCAGCTTCCTTGTTTTACGCTGCATGGGGATAAATTCACCTTCATCTGTGTTGGCACGACGTCTCATCTGGAATATGAAAGAAAAAGGACGTTGCAATCAAATATTTGGTGCTAAATAAATAAACGCATTGAGTCTAATTGAGTAAAATTTGAGTAAAATAAGTCTCGGTAGCAGTTTTTTTAAATTCACCAATCTCCTAAAGAAATTTTTTTTAAATTTTTTTTTGGCATCTCTAGTCCCTTAAATCAGTGAATATATGATTCTCAAATAAGAGAGCAAAGTATAATAATTAATCAGCACCTATAATGGTCAACTCAGGATAACCATAAGAATTGTGTCTAAGGTCCCCCTAATCTCAATACCATTGATTTAAAAAAATTGGCTTTAAACATTTGATGCATCTGAACAAAGATCATAGCGCCACAAGACTTTTTATTGTGGCTAAAAAAAAATAAAACTGCATTCAAAGCTCATGTCTGATTTTTTACAATAAAGATAAGTTATTTAAGTGAAGCCCGTGTCTGTTGATATGACAAATAATTTTTTAAAAAGTTATTATTATGACATTTTAAAAAAAAATGTTTGATTCGTTTGATTCAAGCGTCCTTAATTTGTTTTTTTAATAATTCTCTCACCGGCACATCTATTGAAGATCTTCGTTGCTCTGTGTGTCTCTCCGTGGAAGGTAAGGGGAACAACCGGCCATTACCTATAGAGTGTACTGAGTGCTCTCTCCTGTGCCCAACACTGCCTGTTGACTCAAGGGTCATCATCGAATCATTGTTATGTGATGGGCGGTGATGGAACAAGGACATGACTGAGCCGGCCAGTGAACTCTTCCTTCTGATCCTAAGTCATACAAATAGTTTATTGGGAACATTTATTGAGATTATTTTATTGAGAGACATTTATTGAGATCAATTTATTGAAAGACATTTATTGAGAATCATTTATTGAGAGCAATTTATTGAGAGCAATTTATTGAGAGACATTTATTGAGATTATTTTATTGAGATCAATTTATTGAGACAAATTGATTGAGACAAATTTATTGAGATCAATTTATTGAGAACAATTTATTGAGAACAATTTATTGAGACCAATTTATTGAGACAAATTTATTGAGATCAATTTATTGAGACCATTTTATAGAGACAAATTTATTGAGACCAATTTATTGAGAACAATGTATTGACACCAATTTATTGAGACCAATTTATTAAGAACAATTTTCAGCACTTTCAAAAAAAAAAAATACATCCAGGTTCTCAAAATGGCGCATATTTAGAACAATCATCTAGAATACGCATAAATCCTTACATTACAAGTCACAGAATTTTTGTGTGTAAAAATCAATCAACAAATAGACTTACTAAAATTATTTATGAGTATAGATGAGTTATTTTGATTGTGGTCCTTAAACCAACAGGGAGACAAGCCTTTTGAGTTGATGTTGAAGACTAAGCAAAGCGTAAAGGGGGGAGGGAGTAGGTGGTGTTGAGAGCAGCAAGCAAAGGCAAAGTAATTACTCAGTGTTGTACACCAGTTTATTTAATTAAGGCAAATGTTGAGGTCAACAAAGTCCAGTTCAGATTTTAAGCTTAGAGGACCAGTTGAAAAGATGCAGGATTTATTATGAATTTTCAATATTTTAAAAAATAATAATTTTTGGTTATTCCCACATGTAGTATCCATTAAAGTACTGGAACCATTTTGGTAACACAGTTAAGTGATGTTTTATAGTAGCTGATAGGCAAATAGAACACTTTGGATTTAATGTTAAATTACTTAGTCAAGTGATGTTTTATAGTAGCTGATAGGCAAATAGAACACTTTGGATTTAATGTTAAATTACTTAGTCAAGTAATGTTTTATAGTAGCTGATAGGCAAATAGAACACTTTGGATTTAATGTTAAATTACACAGTCAAGTAATGTTTTATAGTAGCTGATAGGCAAATAGAACACTTTGGATTTAATGTTAACAACCCACTGAGCATGCTACGGTGTTCATACGTTAAACTCACTTATTGGTCCAAGGACTGATATCCTCGTGGTCAGCGTAGATCATGTGCTCAGCCTCAAGTGACGGGCTCCTGAAAAATAAAATAAACTGTTTACATAACTCAGTAACCATAAGATTGTTATGGCCCATACAACTGAGGTGAGACAATTTTTTATAATTAGAGCCTAATGAAAGTCTTTGTATGTTGTATGGTAATGAAAGTCTATGTATGTTGTATGGTAGTGATAGTCTATGTATGTTGTAGGGTAGTGATAGTCTATGTATGTTGTATGGTAGTGATAGTCTATGTATGTTGTATGGTAGTGATAGTCTATGTATGTTGTATGGTAGTGATAATCTATGTATGTTGTAGGGTAGTGATAGTCTATGTATGTTGTATGGTAGTGATAGTCTATGTATGTTTTATGGTAGTGATAGACATGAACTCACACAATGTTGAAAGTGGTCCCCATGAAGTTGGGTCTGATGGACCCCAGTGAAGATTCAGTGTAGGGGACATCGGTGGTCAACTCACCCCAGAAACCATCTTTGATGAAAGGAGGGTGTTTACCATAGCAGTGGTCAGTCAAGCAAAATGCGACCTGAATGAGACAATATATTATAGGGTCAAATAGGCTAAAGGTGTTTCAGCCTGGATTGAATTAGAAAACGTATTTGCCAATGAAAAAAATAACATGATTAAATTTTCATCAACCCTTTACGACTAATATTTAAGTTTGTATTGAGATCTGTGTTATCAATTAGTTTGGAATTATATTCTCCCAATCTCTTGACATTTTAGCATGTATTACCACTGCAAAATTTGTTACTGATGCCCTCAACTCTCTGTGGCCATCAGCATCAGTGAAAAAAAAAATTTAGACAACCAACTTTCATTATCACTTATGTTTGGAGTGTTTCCCTTACACTTACTATAAATTATTTTTGGAGTGTTTCCCTTACACTTACTTTCACTTATGTTTGGAGTGTTTCCCTTACACTTACTATAAATTATTTTTGGAGTGTTTCCCTTACACTTACTATCACTTATGTTTGGAGTGTTTCCCTTAAACTTACTTTCACTTATGTTTGGAGTGTTTCCCTTACACTTACTATCACTTATGTTTGGAGTGTTTCCCTTACACTTACTTTCACTTATGTTTGGAGTGTTTCCCTTACACTTACTATCACTTATGTTTGGAGTGTTTCCCTTACACTTACTATCACTTATTTTTGGATAGTTTCCCTTACACTTACTATCACTTATGTTTGGAGTATTTCCCTTACACTTACTTTCACTTATGTTTGGAATGTTTCCCTTACACTTACTTTCACTTATGTTTGGAGTGTTTCCCTTACACTTACGTGTATCAGCTGACAGGTTTGTTTGTTATCAACCAGTAACAATTGAATTGTCATTAAAAACATGAGACGTACAATCTGATTTTTTTTATCCGTAGTTGATATAAAATTTTAATTTAATCCCTTGCAGATTTGTGCTTACTTACCTGTTTAGTTACTTAGAATTAGATTACCTTGCAATATTCTCTAACAGATAATGTAAAAAAAAAAAGTGTTTGTTAAAATACCAAAGTTCAACGATTGTGATGGTCAGTGTATCAAAAAAGGTCAAAAGTATTTTTAACTCACATCAGTGTGTCTGTCCAGCAGCCAATTAATGTCATAGTCGTCATCATCTTCACCAAATGGGTTGATCATTTGCTCGGCCACCTACAACAATCAGTTATTTTATTCGTTTATTCATTACACCAATTTAAAAAAGATTTCAATTATTAAAATTTTAAAAAAATGAGCATGCAATTAAAAAATAAAAAATAATTTTTAAATTGTGCTGTGAAAATCTGTAGACAAAAATGTATATAACAGTTTCTGAGGAAATTTGTTAAAAAACAGTCCATTTATGTTGTACTAAACTCAACATTGAGTGGATAAAACACCTCCAGTTTTTATTTCAATTATTCTATAGTATAAAAAAATATATTTTTATTTCTTTATTGAACATCTGATAAAGTTAATATCAAAGTGAAATAAGTCACCTATACCAAAGTAAGAAAGTGATTTTTAAACTGAGGCCTTCAGCTGTCATGACCGTCAGGTACCCACCTCGGCCTTCAGCTGTCACGACCATCAGGTACCCACCCCGGCCTTCAGCTGTCACGACCGTAAGGTACCCACCCCTGCCTTCAGCTGTCACGACCGTCAGGTACCCACCCCGGCCTTCAGCTGTCACGACCGTCAGGTACCCACCCCGGCCTTCAGCTGTCACGACCGTCAGGTACCCACCCCTGCCTTCAGCTGTCACAACCGTCAGGTACCCACCCCGGCCTTCAGCTGTCACAACCGTCAGGTACGCACCCCGGCCTTCAGCTGTCACGACCGTCAGGCACCCAACCCGGCCTTCAGCTGTCACCACTGTCAGGTACCCACCCCGGCCTTCAGCTGTCACGACCGTCAGGTACCCACCCCTGCCTTCAGCTGTCACGACCGTCAGGTACCCACCCCGGCCTTCAGCTGTCACCACTGTCAGGTACCCACCTTCAGCCAGCCCATGTAGAATAAAAACTGTAAAATGGTGAAACCAGGGATGTAGAAATCTCCTTCAAATCCTTCGTACTTCTGACTAGGGTCAAGATATTGCTGGCCAATAAGAGCCACAGCAAAATAGGAATACACGGCTAATGTCACCACCTGTAATGTCATGTGCAAAAAATGATTTCACTGACTAAACTATTGTTCTCACATTCTTCTATGGCGAAAGTCCATACCTTCTGATGATAAAAGGCAACACAATACGCGTATGCTCAATGCTGTATCAGAATAATTTTTTTAATTATTACGTTGTGGACAGTTCGTTGATGCTAATAGAAGTCTATCAATATAGATAAATAGGTACAAATTAATTCATATTATGAATATTTACATTATTCCTTCTCTCATTAACAGTAACCTAATTTTTGATTTATTAGTTATTAAAATTATGATTTTTTTTAGTTCATAAAAACTTTTATGCACCTATTTTTGTGTTCTCATTTTCATTTCTACAACATTAAATTTTAGTAGCAAAGAATGACTACTCAAATTAAAAGGTAAATTCAATTATTTCCCCTTTCCACAAAAGTGATACTGATCTTTGTAAGTTAATATGGTATAAATATTTAGGTAAAACCATGTGGAGGAAGTCATTAGTCTTATCTTATCTTATCTTAGATATACAGACGCTCCTTCTATGCAGAAGATAATTGCGTGCACAGACCATGAGAGATGATCTGTTGGCAAGTGATGTAGCGGTCACAGGCCACGGCTATAGGGATTCCACGCATTACCCCAGCCGCCTAACTATTGTCTAGTTAGGTACCCATTCGGAGCTGGGTGACTCATTCACTTAGAACTTCCTCTATTAGGAATAGGTTTAGGGGCTGTTGAGGTTTTTAGACGATTATTGATAAAATTGCATTGCAATATGATGAAAAAAAAATGCAGCAAAAATACCTGAGTGTAAACTAGCGGCACAGTGATCCAATCATACACAAACATAATAGAGCACTTGTCTCGCAAGTCCGCAAGGTACTGATGACATCAATACACCAGCCAGAAGTCAGGGGATAATAAAAGGAAAAAAAAAAGTTAAATGTTTAGGTGTAGGAATATAATTAATTCTTTACTGCATGTTTTTCCCCCTCTAATCATGAAAATAAACATTTTCAAATAGATCTTCGATTCTATAGACTTATATTATACGCTATCATTGTAAGTTATATTATCAATTAAAATCTTAAAGAGGATAAATATAATGATGTTTAAAAATGCTATACTTATGAAATCTACCTTAAGTACTAATACTACTAGCTAAACAAAGGAGAAAGTGCATCCAAGTGATTCTAAATATATCTGAAATATAATCAGTTTAAATAAACAGTTAATATAACCAGTTATGTGTAGTATCTGTTTACCTCAATGACCATTCGAAGACCAAAGTCTGTCTGAATTCTGCCTTCACGCCTCGCAGTGACCAGAACTTGATTGGCCCACATCATTGGAACCCAGAACTTGAGATATTTACATGGGACTTTTTCATACATAGCGACCTCTTCTTTGGTCACAAAACCTGCCAGTTTGGACCAAGACATTAGTAGAGCATAACATTTCTGTTTTCATACATTTGAAAGTTATCAGTTTATTCTCTTAGATTAAAATCTGCATAAAATGTTTTTAAAATAAAGCAAATGTGAGAACAAGGAAATATCAATACCATCTACAGAGTTTACTTTTATCATTGAAGATTTGACATTCCTTGATAAAATATGAGAACCCTGAGCTCAAGAGGACCAATTAAATTTCATAAAAATTACTAAAAAAAATAGTTAATGTACTCTGAATAAAGATAATATGTATTTTGTGCTGACATTATTTAAACTTTTGAGAACCATCCACGGGGCTTTACTTTTAAAATTTAATATTAAGTTCTAAGTTGTCAGGGATAAAATTTTGAGAACCAGCCACGGGGATTTACTTTTAACATTTAATATTAACTTCAAAGTTGTCACGGATAAACCCACCTGCCTGCACAATGTGGTCAAGTGTCGGAAACCTCTTCATGACTGACACACTGACGTTACGGCAGATGAGAATCAGAGCAAACATGATATACCTGTCAGAATTGATTAAGTTGATCAATAATAATTTGTGATTTTTTTAAAACAGAAATTTTCATGAAAAGTTAAAAACTTACTAAGGCAGATATTTTTAAATACAAATTTTCATGTTGCTTTAAAATAAAATTCTTTTAAGTTTGAGGTAATGAAGTGCGATGTTTATTTATTTTATAGATAGTTGATAGAGGGTAATACATCTAATCCTATTTAAAAAACAAAGTATGCATTGATATCTTATCTATTTTACAACATAAACTGAAAATTTTGCTTTTTTCTTTGGTTGGATCAACTCAAATCAATATGGTGCTATTTCTCCACAAATGTTTAACTTTCTAACAGGCTGGGATAAAACACACACTTCTGGCATGTCACCAGGCTGTGTAGCTCTTGACAGACCGAGTATAAATTACCTGGCCACAGTTCTTCTCATCATTCTGGACTTGTCGTCAAAACCGTGGAGATAAGTTGCCATTATGAACAGCGTCCTGGAAAATAACAATGATAAGTACAATTTAATAGATAAGCTATTATATTTACCCCCCCCCCCCCCACAGAGGAAAAAAAAAAGAAAAGAAAACTTAGTATTAAATTATCTTTTTTGATGAAACATAGTTTCTAAGTAAATGGCTATAGTTTTAGTTACAAGCATGTTGTTTTTTTTTTGTATTTGTAAAAAATAAAATACAAATTGTAATTTATTAAGTGTTTCCGATTTCAAAACAATTTTAATGTGAGCCAAGTAAAGTAAGATTTATGAACAGATTATAAATGTAAATAAATGTTATAAATACCTGTCTGGCCAGGGGACATTAATGAACTGTTGCCACCACCTTTCTACGATAAATGCTACATAGAAGCCGAGTATAAACGACAGTGGGATTATGTTGCTGGCTGCTTTTAGCTCAATAGCCATTTTTTCAAAGTACCTTATTAACATAGAATATAAAAAAAGTAACAAATTAGTTCACTTCATACAGTTCTGAATCTTAGACAACTCAAAAAATATCAGGCATTTTATTACAAACAATGTATAGTTATAAATAAGTATTGGACTTTATAGACCTTATAATAAAATTAAGTTAATATTGATGGGTAAACTAAAATATTGACCAGCCAAAACTGGTGGCACTTTTCAAATAGTTCAAATAGGCATTTCAAATAATTTCTGACTACTATAAAACACGTTTAGCATAAAGTAAAAATCAGTTCACCTTTTCTGGTCGTCAGTCAAGGCCAGTCTGTAAATGAGACTTATAAATGTGTACAACACACAGAAGATGATGAGTTCTTTGTACATGAGTTTGTACACACTTCCTCTCCATGTCTTTAAAAGTTTGAGGAAGCCGCCCAAAGAGGTTGTGGCAACACGATTTTGGTAGATGATTGTCATGGTGACTTTTTGTTGTTGGACTCTCTCTTCAAACTCCTGCTCAGCAGACTATATCCAGATGGCCTTCGAACTCAATGCATTATGGGTGATGTCCCTTCCCCTCCAGATCCTTGGAATGTGCATTTCCGACATAGGAATTCTCAATAAATTATTGCTGAATATTCCTTTTTAATTAATCAAATTGAATTGTTCTATTTGTTAATCCCAAACATGAACACAGAGTGGTATCCCCTTAGGCACATACAAAACTTGGTTCAATCTTTAAGACATTTCTCTCTTGGTTATGAAACATGAACTGAACACTTTAGATCCTCAACATAAATATTGTTCAAGTTACGGTTGCAAAATCTTTTCACCAGCTGTGGAAAATGTATGCCAATCACAAAAGTTTTGTCTGTTAAACATTTAGTATTATTTAGATGTTTTGTTTTTAAAATTAATTGTATGCCGCCTGATACTTGAAAAAAAATCTAAAATTTTCCTACAGCATAATTGACAAATTTAAACCCCGCATATTTTTTAGACTTAACTTTCAGTTACACTAAAGTAATCTGTCAGAGAAGGATAGCCGAAAATTTGATGGCGAATTGATTAGTCATTTAATATATAAATATATATATATATATTTAGAAATACATCTGTCAGTACAGAACTCTTTGACTCGTCGTCTGGAGATGGATGAATACAGGAGACATTGAATAACGTCACTCTTACTTTTTAACCAATTTGTGCTAGACAATTACAACTGTTTACAAAAACCCCTTCAAAGTTTGATTCATAGACGATATTTTCTAAACTTAAAAAAAAAAACACGCAACTTTGAAACTAGATGCTAAGGACTGGTGAGCGGTGGAATATAAACTAATCAAAATAATGTGATTTCGTTCTTAAAAAGAAACATTTCTGAGGCTTTTTTATATAATAATTACATACAAAATAATAAATATACTTAAAAAAGAAAAAAAAACAATTATAGATTACAAGCTCTGTTTTTATCTCCAAGAAATAATAACACAACTATCTAATAAGTATATAAATAAAATTAAATAAATACGTTCACAAAGCTCTGTGTTCTCAGGTCTCACTGACATTAAGGAAATATTTGCAACCTCTCGCGCATATTAAAAAACATTGGCGAAGTTATTCAAGTAACATTTGATTGCTGATGTAGGGGAGATGGCGCTTTCTGAAAGTCGCGTGACTGCTCTACTTGCACGCTGCCTTTACTTCTAATATTCCCGCCATATTGTTTTAACCGGAGTCCCACAATAAAAAAATAAATCTTATTTATAAATAGGAACGAAATAAAGTATTGTCCACTTGTATTGTCAGTCAACCAAAAAGAGGGACTGAAGAAAACGCGAACTGTCTGCTATTTATTTAGACTTGAACACGTTTCTTTGTTTTTACTATCGCTTTGTCCTATCTTTGTTAATATACATATATATATATATA
>MUZC01001344.1:63357-87396 GCA_002072015.1 Radix auricularia
TGTGTGTGTGTGTGTGTGTGTGTGTGTGTGTGTGTGTGTGTATTTATAGTGTGTTAAGTTTGAGTAGTATAGACCAGGGGTGGTGAAACCGCCATTTCGAAGTTGTTGTTTTTTATGAGAGAGCGCCATTGAAGCACTATGGTCATTAATCCTAGTATGTAAATCTTCCAGTAATCTTTTTTAACACATCTTTCATAAATTGTCTTATCTTATATGTTACAGACGCTCCTTCTGTACAGAAGATTATTGCGTCCTACGTATTTCTATGGTTTGTGTTTAGTCCTGTATTCTTACTAGAGTTTTAAACAATGATAAAGTGTTGGCTTTCCTGGTTTCTTCAGGCAACCGATTCCACGCCCAAATACCGGACGGAAAGAAAATGTACGCTAATCGCCATCTGAACACATAATCGGTTCGCAGGCCGCGGCTTGGCTCATGTTGGTATAGATCAGGGGGTCGGGAAACCATGGCTCGCGAGCCAGATATGGCTCTATTGATGGGTTCACCTGGCTCTCAGCAAAATGATCGATTTTTTTTTTTAAAAAAAAAACCTTTATTTCAAACTCCTTTGATCTACATGTTAATTGCATATAACAAAAAAAAAACAACAACATTGTGACAATGTTAGTAAAAAAAAAAAAGATTTCAGAGACGTAATTATTGTAACTTCGTATTTTAAAATTACACAAATGCACACATTTAGATCTACTTACATTTTTAGTTTTAAATATAATTTATGGCTCTCATAGAATTACTTTTTAAAAAAATGTGACGTTTATGGCTCACTTAGGCAGAAAATTTCTCGACCCCTGGTATAGGTTATGTTTAGTTATATTTTGTGTGTGCATACGGGTGTATGTGCATACGGGTGTATGTGCATACGGGTGTATGTGCATACATGTACATTGAAGAAAGATAATAACAAGATGTTTCAAATGTAATATTTTACCTACTAGGATACATATTTGACAATCTTTTGACAAGTTAACTCACTTACTCATTTTTGAGAACGATAAATAGTCCTGCTAAAAGCAAACATTTCCAATCCAAATTTTACTGAACTATAATTTAAACACCTCTCCAAGTCCAGCGACCTATGAAATGATACAGTTGCGTTAAAGCTTGAGGGAATGGATTTTTTTTCTTCACAGCCGATCACTCGTTGTCCACTGCCTACGTCATTTGTGTGGGGTTAGTGAAGCCAGCGGTCGTACACACGTTGTGCGGGGGGGGGGGGGGGGGCGGTGAAGGAGTTATGACGTCTGCACCCGCTGACTACAGCAGTGAGGTCACTCATGACCAGCGCACAACAAGTCTCTGTTTATGACTGCCAGGAGACAGATACCTGTTGAATCTGCCGGCCGACGGCCTCGCACTTTACTGATAAACAAATAACAAAAGAGATTGTTTCAAGAAGAAGTCCTACGGTAAAGAAGCGAAGTGGAAGGAAAATTGAGAAATTATGTATTTTTTAAAAAAAAGGAGTTTTTGTCTTTCTGTATTGGAGAGACAGAAAAATAAAAGTTTAATAATTTTAAAAAAAAAAAATAGTTCAACTGCACCACTATAAGGAGAGTAGTATTACTTTTTAGCGCATTTTTCGAGATGTCGAAATCGCTATTGCCCCCGTTTTGTCCGTCTGTCTGTCATCACCATGATCACAGGATCCATAAGTCCTAGACCCATGATGTATATATGTTTTTTGTATGTCCTGACCTGCCATTGGTGCATCAACACTCAGTTACTCGATCCGTTAAAAAAACCCCGTTAAAACTACCAAAAAACTTTGCGAATCGAGAGTTAACACTGGCACAAGGAACGGCCGCCATTGCCGGAAGTCGAATAGAGCATTTTTCAAGCATTCAAGAGTGGTGCGAAGGCGTGCAAAAGAATTAGTTGGTTTTTTTAGTTGACGTCATTAGAATATGTGTAAAGGTTTAGAGACTTTTACGTCATCATTTGTGGTGACTTGTAGTTAGATTAAAGAGAAAATAAAAAATTTTAAAATGTAAAGAAATGACTTTTAAATTTAAAAATGTCAGGTATATTCATTACACAAGAAAATTCATAAAAATATGTCTAAAATCTAAACACAATTACTGATAACTACATAATGCTGATATCTAACATAAGTACTGATACATAATACGAAAATGCGCTAACACGTCCTGAGTTCCAAAAGGGACCAGGCTTAACATGATTTTTTTTTTTAACCACTGCTTTATGTCAACAATATTCGGCCGTCCATAAAGTACGTCACGCTATTGTTGACCCCTTGACCCTTCCCCGCTCCCTGTCACAAATATCGGGGGACCCCCCCCCCCCAAAAAAAAAAAAAAGCACGTCTCACTTTCAAATTAAAAAAAATTAGCAGCTTATTAAAATATTTAGTTTTATAATTAAAATACACTTCACTATTAAACTGTATTAAAATACACTTCACTATTAAACTGTATTAAAATACACTTCACTATTAAACTGCATTAAAATAGTTAAAATACATTAAACTATTAAACAGCATTAAAGCATAAAATTTCCACTTAAACGTAGGGATTTATCAGATTAATTTTTTTTAAACATTTGTCGGGGCACTTATGATGAATATATAAAAATGATGGCTTTACGAGCCTGCCGGATTTATGAAGTGAAATCCTGCCGGAGCAGAATTTGTTCAAATAGCCAGAATCCGGATTTGCCGGAATTGGAGCCGAAACCCGGTACTTCAAAGAACTATCAGATTATTAAAGTGACTTTAAAAGTAGAATAAATAATTGACTACAATTGTCACAATGTTATTCAATGACACAGATACCTAATCTAGATCGAATTTGAAAACAAAAATTGCAAAAATTATACTTGACAATTATATAGTAAACAACATTTATCTGCTACCTTTTCATTTACAATGGGGGAGGTCAACTTTTAGATAATCTTCCGATTATGCATTCGATTGACACGGGATGAGAAGTAGATTAGCGAAACTTGATCTCACCCAGTGACTTAATAATAAAAATGAAACAAAACAACTTGACTATATAAAAAAAAAAAGATTGACAAATATGTGACCAACTCTTGTGATATATTGAGTATGTTTATTATGGTCCTGTGAATTATGTTTAGTGACGCCTCTGCCATTTTCAATAATTTTCTGTTTTAAAAAAAAACAAACAAAACAAAACATAATTTCTTCTAATCTCTTAAAGCAAAATATTATTTGAACGTTCCAACCAAAGTAACAAAATGTGTACTCCTCAACCAGTGGCGGCGTTAGGTAAGCGCGGGGCCTAGTGCCACCAATAACCCCGCGGGGCCAGAGTACTGGTAAAGATCGCTAAGCACCAGTATGCTATGGTATTTAAAAATATTAAATATCTTGATTAGTATGTAATATTAATACCGCGTGTCACCTTTTTTATTAAATTCTACGTTCTACCATCCACTCTTTGGTTCTACGTGTATAGGCTATTAACCAGGACGAGACATGTTCAGGACCGAAACGCGGGGCCTACCTAAGCGCGGGGCCCGGGGCAGTCGCCCCAGTTGCCACCCTCAAACGCCACTCCTGTCCTCAACTACATTTGAAAGATGCGTGGGTGTAAGTGCTGTAAGAAGTCCTTGTTAATTTTTTTTCTGACATGTCCGTAAAAGGTCAATGTTCGGGTCAATTGGAATGACCTTAAAAGGACTTCCGTGCGGACACTGCACATGCCACTGTGAACGCCAGCAACTCTTTTAGTCTTTAAGGCCACACACATGTTCAAAGATCAGCAACAACAAATTATATAACAATAGAAAACTTTTTTTTTTTTTTTTAAATCGCTTTCGTGTTTCGTTTTTCTTGGTTGTGCTCAGAGTGTGAGTTTTTTTTTTCTTTTTAAGTTATGCGCTAAACGGAACCAAAATCTTTTAAAGCGATTTAGTCCATCTCGACTGCTGTGTGTCAGTAAGTTATGTTTCAGAGTATGTTTGTGGCATATGTGATGTTGTTGACATGTGTCTGTGGCAAATGGCCTTTTTAAAAGGGCGCAATGCTGTACATGGCCCGAAAGGAAAAAGAAACTTGTTTGTTTTTAAAATAGTTCTGTCAGTGATGAGTGATGCTTTAGACTATGGGTGGCCAGACTTTTGGTAACTGTGAGCCATTTTAAAATATTTTTTTTTAATGTTGAGAGCCGCATTAAAGAACAAAGAATTTTTAAAGCTGGCTTGAAAATTGTCCAGCTATCCTTGTAACCTATCTTTCATAAATTGTACGCGATATAAACGCAATATGAACACAGATGAGCCGTATATGACTCGCAAACAATGGTTTGGCCCCCGTTGATTTAGTTTTTAGACCAACGACGGCCAAATCGAGGCTCGCGAGCAGCATGCGGCTCTTCTGTGTTAACATCGAGGCTCGCGAGCAGCATGCGGATCTTCTGTGTTGACATCGAGGCTCGCGAGCAGCATGCGTATCTTCTGTATTGACATTGAGGCTTGCGAACAATTTATGAAATTAAAACTTTGTCTAATAAACATAATTTTTTTTTTTTTTTAAATTACAAAACGATTTTAAAAAATCTTGACTGAAACAAAGGGTTGAAATAATTTGGGCTTGATCTGAAATTAAGTAAAGACAAACTTGCCGAGTAGAACTGTGTCGTCTAATAAATACTGCGCGTAAGTGCCACCGAGCCTAGGCTCTTGCAAATGTCAGTAATGTGTCAGCAGCAAACACGACGTTCTGCTTACGGCAACAAGTTGTCACTTCAACTGAGGCAAGTCATGCCATCACTAGGAATATTGTTCGTGCTAAACAACCTCTCTCGGACACAACTTTACACCACAACTACTAGCTACCAAACAAATGAAAGGAAACTTTCAAGCCCAAAAGGTTTTTAGAGGAATTATAACAATTGATGTTAACAATGATTGTGAGCCTATGTGCAGTACGTTTCTGTTTTAATACATCTTACACTATTAGAAATGTGTTTTACCGTTAAAATGTCAAGCAAATATTTTTTCAACATACGGTTGAAAATTTTAAATAACTACATTCCAATAAAAAATATTATTATTATTTTGAAGTTACGAAGGGAATTTTTTTATTTGGGAGTAGGGCCGTTTCCAATGGTGCTTCACTCCGACTCTCAATAAATTATTTTATTTTGAAAATGGCTCTCAGTTACTACATGTTTGGCCAGCCCAGCTTCAGACAAATAACAGTTTATAAATCTGCTTATTTTAATTTTTACATTGCAAACTGTTGAGTCCAAATAATACAAGTAAATACTATTTTATATTCGTTTAAACATGACTGTGAAATTTAAGGTTATATTATAATCGTTCAAGTAATGCCAAATGAATACGAGTCAGATATTATATAACCTATAAGAGTGTGAATTTTAATGTTATAGTTATATTTTTGTAGTCTTAAAATCACTCATTGCGGAACGAAGATAATTTTTTTTATCAACTGCAGTTTGGAGAAGCTCCTTTCACAACTAGGTATACTGATAGCAATTGTTGAAAACATTCTTAGCAAAATAATAATGTTGGGTAAAGTATTTTCCAATCTATACTATTTAATATATTTAGATCAAGGGGTCATCCCCCCTCTGTTTTCCTAACCTAATGCCTCTTTTTGTAGTTATAGGTAAAGCCAGGGCTGGTTTTAAGCCACTGCTTTCATAGGCCCCACCTATCTTAATTTTCACTTTTTACCCTTATTAATACCTTATCCCTACCCAAACTGGGCCTCGCGCGTCCATTTTCGCATACTAAGCTGCATTTAATCCCCGCAATTGCAAAGACTGTCCATGTGTACAGCCATAAAAACCTGGAACACTTTTCGTTCAATTTGAACTGTTCTTTGTCAATGTTGATAAAGAAATTTATTTGATGGTAAAATGTTTCAATTAGTAGATTACATGATGGTATTATACACGAATATTTTCTTGCAAGGTCTTGCACCTCATCAGCGGGTTCTATTATTTTCTTTTATAATTACATCTATAGATAAAAAACATTTATTGTTGTACGACTTGCTCTAAAGATAGAACCCCATCTCCTGAATTTTCTCCACTCATACTTATTCTGCTTCCAGCACGGCGTTCAGTTGATATCCCCAACTCTCTAGAATCTGTAACAGCGTTCTGTATTAGCACATAACTTTGTTCCATGAAATGGGTTGGATTTATTTATGTTAAAGAAAACGGGTTCCCATAAATTGAGATACTATAGAAAAGAAAAATATTGCAATGAACTGAGTAAAGTTCCAGTATGTGATCTCGTTTTACTAGTTACTAATTCAGATGTCAATTTTTTCCTAGACGTTTGAAATGTTAAAATATGTCTTTTTCGAAATTATTTATGTTAAAGCCATGTTTATTAACGGATAAATTTGAATATTTCCATGTTCTTGCGCTAAATCTTAATAATTTCCCATAAAAAAGAAAAATTCAAATTATTGAAGCATTTCTTTAATTGGATAGACGTAGCATTTTTTAATGAATAACAATATTTTAATGAAAAACACAAATTATGTGTGCTACTTTAATGCGATAAAAACAAAATACATTAAATTTTTGAGTAAGTTACATTAAGATAATTTTCTAAAACTGAAACAGTAATATAGATTACTACTTGCGGTTAGAACACAATATTTGAAGCACAGTGTCATGTAGGTACTTGTTAGCGCATCATTCTGCCCATGTCGAAATTCCACGCAAAAACTGTCATAGTTATTAATAGTAATAATAGCACATATTATTATGGCCAGTTGCTATATGTTGTTTTTGTTTTTATTTCTTATAATAGCGCCATTAGTGACGCATGCCGCTTAATTTTCCAAACAAATCGATTCATTTTTTGAGCGATTTTTAATTTTTGAACGTGTTTGCCATAGTTATAACAATGTAATCAAACAGATGTTGCGTGAATCCGTTAATTAAGATTCGAAATTAAGAATATTTTCGTTTCATCTTGGTTTCCCCTTTCAAAGTGTAAAGGGCGTTGTCGGAAATGGCTCTATTTTTCAAATAAATACCCAGAAATACCGCCCTTTAGATGAGTGCCGCTCGGGGCGGACCGCCCCCACTAGCTACGCCACTGCATAAAATAGATGCATACTCAAGGCCAGGCCTGTTAACTGAGAGCCATAATATAAATGAATACCGTATATACTCGAGTATAAGCCGACTTTTTCAGCACATTTTTTGTGCTCTAAAAGCACCCCCTCGGCTTATACTCGAGTGGAAAAAAAAATGACCCCAGAATGCTGAATCTTGTATGTAATAAGGGAAATAACTCTTGATAGTCATTGTGAGAATTAATTAATAGAGTGAGGTTCTTGAATAAGACCGGAAGAAGAATAGAGATTAACTAACAACAATATATATATAGAGCAAATTTACTGTTTCTCTTTGAAATAAATATGTGTTTTAATGTAATTTTATTGATTTTATTGGTATCTATTATTTTTTAAATTTACCAGTAGCTGCTGCATTTCGCATTTCCCATCCTCGGCTTATACTCGAGTCAATACTTTGTCCCAGTTTTTTGTAGTAAAATTAGGGGTCTCGGCTTATACTCGGGTCGGCTTATACTCGAGTATATACGGTACTTAAGGCCAGGCCTGTTAACTTAGAGCCATAAAATAGATGCATACTTAAGGCCAGGCCTGTTAACTGAGAGCCATAATAAAGATGCTACTCAAGGCCAGGCCTGTTAACTGAGAGCCATAATATAGATGCATACTCTAGGCAAGGGGTGGCCAGTCCTGTAGTAACTGAGAGCCATTTTAAAATATAAACACATTTTTGAGAGCGGTATTGAAGCACTGGTGTCATTGATCTTAATACAGGAATCTTCCAGTGATCCTTGTAACACATCTTTCATAAACTGCACGCGAACCGCAATGTGAACACAGAAGAACCCCAATGTGAACACAGAAGAGCCCCAATGAGAACACAGAAGGCCCCAATATGAACACAGAAGAGCCCCAATATGAACACAGAAGAGCCCCAATGTGAACACAGAAGAGCCCCAATGTGAACACAGAAGGGCGTATGTGGCTCGCGAGTCGTAGTTTGGCCACCGTTGCTCTAGGCCAGGGTTCGAAAACCTATGACACGCGTGACACCTTTGGCACGCCAAGCCATTTCAAATTGCACGCAGACCCTTCACATTTCCTGTATATTCATATATAGATTTGATTATAAGTCGTATAAAATGTAATATGTCATGTTGTCACTCTGAATAATTTCAAGTTTTAAGTTGGCACACAGTTAGCAAAATGTTGCTGCCCCCTGCTCAGGGCAATCGTATTTGGTCATTCATATTTGAAGAGTAATATTTTGTTACCCAATCTGAAGTTAGAAATGGCACTTCCACAAAGTTCTTTAATATATATATATATATATATATATAAGCGAAATCATCTGCTTTTGAAAACGAAATTGAAAGTTATTTTTAGCCTCTAATTTTAACCCAAATTATTTTGAAAAATTAACTTATAGCTTAAAGACAGACATGGGGAATGGACAAACAATAAAGAAAACACGGGAATAAATATTATACCTAATGCTCACGGAATTACCTAACGGGAAATAATAATTAAAGCCAATACTTCCATTTCCCTCCCCAAAGGGAAATAAAGATTTAAGATTACGTATGCAAGAACAAAGACATACAAGTTTTTGCTCTTCATGTCCCGAATTCGGACGTGGAATGGGTTGCCTGAAGAAATCAGGAAAACCAACACTTTATCAGCATTCAAAACTCTAATAAGATGCAGGGCTAAGCACAAACCATAGATAATCGTAGGACGAAATAAATTTTTGTATAGAAGGAGCGTTTGTAACAGATAAGATAAGCCATTACTTGTGCGCCATCCAACGGGAAATAAAGATTATAGCCAATACTTACAGCGCCACGTGATTGGAAAAAAAAAATTATAGCCAATACTTAGAGCGCCATCTAACGGGGAATAAAAAATTATAGCCAATATTTACAGCGCTATCTAACGGGAAATAAAGATTACAGCCAATACTTACAGCGCCACCTGATGGGAAACAAAGATTATAGCCAATACTTCTAGAACCAGTGCGCCACCTGCACTGAAGTGAAAGGTCGCTGGATCGAGGCACAAATCACTTTTATGAATGTGCTATTAGTGCGTCAGCGTCAACAGTGAAACCTCACAGCAGTGGGGGATAAGTCGCTGCGTGTGGGGTGCGGGGGTGGGGGGCATGGCGTGACTACGACAACCAGATCGGCGTTTGGGCAATAATGACAGACGTGACGATAAGTCAAGAGGATGAGAACAAACGCGAATTTATTCCAGAATTTTAACCTTTAAAATACAGAAAGAAAAAAGTTTCTGAGTACTTTTCTTTGGATGAAATGTGTAGGCAAGCTTATCTTTTAAAAAAAATTGTTTATCGGGAAAAAGGTGGTCAGGAGTGAACTGTGAGCGTTTGATGCAGGCGACAAGGTAAAATAACTACAATTATATAAACAGAGAAACGTATTTCTACATAAGAAAGATATGAATTTATTTATGGGGACAAAATTTTTAAAAATAAAGAAATACATCGAGACGGTATTGTAACTTAGAATTTCTAGCAATTTGGTATGCAATTATTCAAGGCACAAAATAAGTTGCAACCGAGTATTTCAATTTTGTAAAAACTTTATATCCTCACATCAGTGTATTCCAACAATTCCCGCACCGCTCTCTTCTGTGGAGGTCACAAATGAGTTAACCATGCACAGCTGACAGTGTTAAACATGGCGGTTTAGAAGGTACATAACTCTAACCAGCCTATCTTCGCATAACTCCTTGTTTACCTTTACGGATGAATAGCTCCTTGTTGGTGACTTTGAATGAGCTGGGTGTGGATTTGGGGGGGGGGGGAGTTCATTCATTCTTTTGACTGACGCCAGCTCTTTAGATTATATAAAATGATAATTTAAGAACTCACTTAAGAACTTTGTGATGTTCCCGTCGTAGAAATAAAAAAAGTTGCATATTATCTTTGTTTTAATTTTCTACACAGCTATTTTCTGGAGCTTCTACACGAAACGATTGAAGCAAAAAATATTGTGGTAAAGGCGGTGATTTAATGGAAAGTAAAGAATAAATTTCAAATAAATGAAAATAAGTCGGAGGGCATTAAAAGATTTACTTTGACTACACGATTTTTACATCCATATAAACACGAGAGAGAAATAAAAAGAGAGCATAAAAAATAACAATAACAATAGTAATAATACTAGTAATAAACATACGAATGGTAGAATTGAAAAAAAAAAAGTGATTTTAAAATTTATTTACTGGTTTTTTAAATTTATTATTTAAAAAATCACAATGAGACAGAGATTGCAAGGATGTAGGAAAGAAAATTGATATTTTGCCAAGGGAATGAACTGATAACACCAATAAGGTAAAGAAATAACAGGGGAAAGAATTGACAAAATGCCAGGGATAAAGAATTGACAAAATGCCAGGGATAAAGAATTGACAAAACGCCAGGGATAAAGAATTGACAAAACGCCAGGGATAGAATATTGACAAAACGCCAGGGATAAAATATTGACAAAACGCCAGGGATAAAATATTGACAAAACGCCAGGGGGGGGGGGGAATCAACAACACGCCAGAAAAAGAATTAACAACACGCCAGGGGAAAGAATCAACAACACGCCAGGGGAAAGAATTGACAACAGGCCAGGGGAAAGAATCAACAACACGCCAGGGGAAAGAATCAACAACACGCCAGGGGAAAGAATTGACAACACGCCAGGGGAAAGAATCAACAACACGCCAGGGGAAAGAATCAACAACACGCCAGGGGAAAGAATCAACAACAGGCCAGGGGAAAGAATTGACAACAGGCCAGGGGAAAGAATCAACAACACGCCAGGGGAAAGAATCAACAACACGCCAGGGGAAAGAATTGACAACACGCCAGGGGAAAGAATTGACAACACGCCAGGGGAAAGAATCAACAACACGCCAGGGGCAAGGGGAAAGAATTGACAACACGCCAGAAAAAGAATTAACAACACGCCAGGGGAAAGAATCAACAACACGCCAGGGGCCAGGGGAAAGAATTGACAACACGCCAGAAAAAGAATTAACAACACGCCAGGGGAAAGAATCAACAACACGCCAGGGGAAAGAATCAACAACACGCCAGGGGAAAGAATTGACAACACGCCAGGTGCCAGGGGAAAGAATCAACAACACGCCAGGGGTAAGAATCAACAACACGCCAGGGGAAAAAATCAACAACACGCCATGGGAAAGAATTGACAACACGCCAGGGGAAAGAATTTACCACACGCCAGGGGAAAGAATTGACAACACGCCAGGGGAAAGAATTGACAACACGCCAGAGGAAAGAATTGACAACACGCCAGGGGAAAGAATTGACAACACGCCAGGGGAAAGAATTGACAACACGCCAGGGGAAAGAATCAACAACACGCCAGGGGAAAGAATCAACAACACGCCAGGGGAAAGAATTGACCACACGCCAGGGGAAAGAATTGACAACACGCCAGGGGAAAGAACTGACAACACGCCAGGGGAAAGAATCAACAACACGCCAGGGGAAAGAATTGACAACACGCCAGGGGAAAGAATTGACAAAACGCCAGGGGAAAGAATTGACAACACGCCAGGGAAAGAATTAACACATCATTAGCGAGTACTGAGTGCGGTAAAATGAAAGCAGGAACAGGTAATGCTTTCTTAGTTTAAAAAAAAAACGTAAAAAAAATAATATTTTTTATTCTTGTGTCTGATAATACGTGATCTAAAAAGTAGGATTCTTTCAATGGGTTATCAACATTTAAAACTCTAATAAACGACAGGTAAGCGAAGGACGCAAATATCTTCTGTATAGCACGTGCGCCTTTAATATATAAAAGATAGGACAAGAAAATAAATAGACAACTCTTTAAGAATAAATTTTAAAAACAATACATTAAATCATTTAAGTAAGTTGTGATAAATAACAAGTAAAATTATGTATTAAAGAATAAATATAATGATAACCTATTTCTTTGCACTATTCATGAGCAGGTCTGCGGCGGGGTATGCTAAGGGGCGGGCCGCATCTAGAATTACATAATACTTGACTTAGATCCGCCAATCCTATTTCGGGTTACATCTTATTAACATGAATCCCATATTATCTACTTTCAACCAAAATACAATTGAGGAAGACAAGAATTTTTAAAAAATCTATGGCGTCATTCATTTCTAATAGATCTACCTAATACCTGTATTATAACGTCGTTAAATTAATACAGCATTAAAAAAAACCAATCTTTACATACAGGAGAGTTCACATTCCTCTCACTCATGTCTATACCAACAATCGGTCCTGGCGTCTCGCTGGGTTTCACGGCGACATACACTCGTGCCATAAAAATTTCTGGGCCAGTGCCTCCCAGCCCCAACAGTACCCACCCCCATCTGTACCCACCTCCTGTATCTGGCTTGTAATAATCGCCGTCCCTCCTCCTCCCACTCCTTCCACTCCCTCCTCCTCCCACTCCTCCCACAACTCTTTTGATAATTCTGTATGTGCACAACATTTAACGACTTATCTGTTGGAAGATATGCAAAAATAGGGATGTTATCGATTAATTAAAATTTAATCATTAACTTTCGATTAAAGCCACACGTTGAAATTCATGTTGTCATAAGTAAACATTTATTAAACGTACTTGTCGAAAATCGAAATAACACTTGAACGTCTTGTTGAAATGACATTTTTTAACCAACTACGCAAACAGACAAGTGTGTTAACATTACTTGGTTCAAGTTATGGGCGTCTTATTGACACTATTACCTGCCGAGCTGAACAATCGTTCACATAGCATTAGATTGTCTCAGCTGAAGTTTATGATACTGTATTGATGTTTGGTTTGCAGGTGATGAGCGAAGATTTAGAAACATGGAAGCAATGTTCCCTTTAAGCAGTGCAGCTGCGCAGATATTTGACCGACGCTACGCTGGAGTTTAGAATTACCGCGCAGCAAATTTTGTAAATATAGTTTTTAAAAAATGGACGTTGGCAACTTTGCGCACGAGTTTTTTTTTAAATAAATTTTTGCCCACGGACCGACGCAGCTTAGACTTAGATGGAAACTTGCAGTGTAGGGAAACGATTTGTCTCAATGGACACAATAACGTGTATCATTTTTAGCATTCACGTCAGTCAATTGTTTCAAATAAAAAAAAATTCGTGTAATCGTCCCGGGAATTAGTTTATATTCATCGGCCGAAATATTTTACTTTTTGACTTCCTATAGAATATATTTATAAATGGATGGTCGATTATTTGTTTAAAAATGTTTAATCATTAAAAAATTTGTAACGATAAGTCGTTATATTAATATATATACATATATGTAGTCAGAGGCGTTACTAGGGTTGGTGTCACCCGGGGCGGTAGCTCATGGTGTCAGCCGGGGCTGTAGCTCATGGTGTCACCCCCTCATGATTTGACACATAGAAATCCTCCGAGTTTTCCAGTGCCAAATACCGGGAATATATAGAATTTTACGGTCTGGTGTCACCCCCATGATGGTGTCACCCGGGGCGGCCCGCCCCCTCCGCACCCCCTAGCGACGCCACTGTATGTAGTCTATATTTAAACAAATTATTGAGGAAATTATATGAATCATAAAGGAAATCTTCGCTTTAAAATAAATTGTACTTAAATCTGTGACGATGAACTCAGAGATATAGTTGCGCGTTTATTTTTAAAGTATGTGTTAGTGCCATTTATAAAAAAAAAAAACGAAGTTTTTTTTTTTAAATTCTCTGAATAAAAAAATAGAAGAACTTTATGTAGACTATAGCACACATATCCTTCATTGCCAGTTTGTGATTTAAAAAATCTGCAGTTAGTTAAAAGGTACTGCCATTTACCCTAGCGCTATTTCTGTCACGTGATCTAATCAGCACATCGTCTGTTGAGTTGATTAAGTTAATGAGCAAATGAGTTAGGTCAAAAGTCAACCGAGTCATAGGTTACTGTTTGTTTGCTTAGGCTGGGGGGAGGGGTGCATCTGGGGGTGAAACTGCAGCTGGAGTCAGAACTAGATGAAAGTATTAGAGGACCTAATGCACTTTTACTACAACAACCATTACTCACACGCTACATCTCACATGCATTTGAAACTATGCACCACACAACACACACACATACACAAAACACTCAAAACACACATACACCTCACTACAACTGCATACACACACATACACCTCACAACACACAGCACACACCACACTGCATACACCACACATGTCTGACAGAAATATGTGAAACTTTTGTTATAAGCACATCTTACAAACTGGCATGATCTGTTTGAGACAATGAAAGTGGTAGTCCGGCGTTTCGCTAAAAAAGTCTACAACTCACTTTTATTAGCAACTCTGCCTGATTTTTGGTGGTGTTTATAAATATAAAGAAAACGTTTAGATTAAAGATGAAAAAAATTTCCCCATTTTTGTAGTTTAAAATTAACAATAGATAGACTCTATAGATCTACATTTAAAAAAAAAACACAAATGATGTAAAGCGCAGAAATATCAAGTTCAGTAACCCTTGCAAAAACCAGAAGTTGACATAACTGAAGAAAAGGTTGTTTGTTACAATGTAATGATGATAAGTATCAAGATCACTTCTGTTCTATATTCACTTCATCATTCAAATGTTATCTTTTTAATTAAATCTATGGGAATTAAACATAACTAGTTATTGTTCCAAATATTTTCAGTCCAATTTTTCATGGATTTCTCTTCTTTCTTTTCTTCTTCCTTTTTTGTCCGTTCAGTGAATTCTGAGAATCCTTCTTCACTGGCAGGACAAAATCAGCAACCAGGAACAGTGGCAGTGGACAAAAAAGAAAACATTCGAGGAAGAGATTCTCCAGAAGAATTGGAGGTGGATTGGTCATACACTAAGAAAACCTGCTTCTGATACAAGGCAAGCCCTGAAATGGAACCCCAGGGTAAGTCGAAAACAGGTCGTCCAAGAATTGCTTGGGACGAGAATTGAAGGCAGACATCAAGAGAATTGGCCATGAATGGAAGATCCTGGAGAAGCTGGCCGAGGATAGAGATGCCTGGAGCACTGGAGGTCTCACGCAGGTTGCCTAGGCCCTTTGGGGTAATCGCAGACGCCGGTGACGACTGGTGGATGCCCCTCATGGACGAGAAGGCTCAACAACAGTATTTCATGAATGCATTTTTAAAATGACTTTTGTTTCACAATGTTTAATTATTTCACAGGAAAATTCTGACCCACTTCACTCAATCTACCCCAACAAAATATAACAAACCTGTCAGTGACATCTTACTACAGGTACGAGCTACCAACCATGGATAGTTACGTCTTATATAAAAACAAACTCCCATGACATTAAAAAATGTCAACTTGTCCTGTCATCAACTTGGCACTGCGCTTTGCCCCGTAACATATGTAACAACTGTGGTTATAACTTGTTTAATGAATCTAGTTTATTTCTTACAAATATAAGAAACAGATAAAAATATTCTATGTAAAAATTATCAACATTTTAAACTATTTCATTGAAATCATAAAACATTACATTGAAATCATAAGAATGATAGTACAACATGTTATCATAAATAATTGCTGGCATAAAAGTAAAAAAAAAAATATTTTGATTTAATTTTAATTTAAGGCTTTTATTTACATTGGTCTTGGCTAGCAGTGATTGACAGAAATTTTTTTTTTTTAAAAATCTTTGTGAGCTTGAACTAAATTTTCATTTATATTAATATAAAAAAATTGTAATTAAAAAAAAAAAAGTGTAATAATATTTTAAAAATTCCATGAAGAACAAAATATTTTAAAATGGCATTATTTACAATTTGAAACTTCTTAAAATTAAAACCAGTTTACAAATACATCAACATAACTGAGAAAATAAAATTTTACTTCAGTGTCTAATCAATAAAATATAAACATAACTAGATTTTTGAAAATTTCAGTTCCTTTATTAATTTTGTTTCATATTATAATACTGTTCCTAGTTTTTATTTATCATTTGTGTGTTTACCAATTGTCAGCCATGTTTAAAAAAAACAAACTTTTAAATCAATGTTTTTAAATATTTGACAATTAATTTCCATGTTCTAGCTTGATTAATGAATGAGTATAATGAATGAGTATAATGAATGAGTATAGTGATTGAGTATAATGAATGAGTATAATGAAAGAATAACAAATAAACAACAGAGTGGCTTCGAATGCTGATAAAAGTTTCACCTGACATTCAGCACTGAACAAGGGAAATTTTAGATAATTTTTTTTACAAAGACTAGTAGTTTGTACATGTACTGTACATCAGTTAATACATCTAGTGTACATCACAGTTTGTACATGTACTGTACATCAGTTTGTACATCACAGTTTGTAAATCAACTGTACATCACAGTTTGTACATCTAGTGTACATTCCAGTTTGTACATGTACTGTACATCCCAGTTTGTACATCTGGTGTACATCACAGTTTGTACATTTACTGTACATCAGTTTGTACATCTACTGTACATCACAGTTTATAAATCTACTGTACATCCCAGTTTGTACATCTAGTGTACATCCCAGTTTGTACATCTAGTGTACATCTCAGTTTGCACATGAACTGTACATCATAATTTGTACATCTAGTGTACATCCCAGTTTGTACATCCTAGTTTGTACATGTAATGTACATCACAGTTTGTACATGTACTGTACATCACAGTTTGTACATCTAGTGTACATCAGTTTGTAGATCTAGTGTACAGTGTACATGCTGCGGGACCAGTTCCACAACAAGTACAATCAGTGTATTCCATGGAAGCTTTGTATAACTTAAGACATGCAATAACATTAATTGTGAAACCACAATCACCATATGGGGAAGGAGATAATATCATGTTAAACAACTATCATGAAATGGGAATGTTGGTAATATCATGTTAAACAAACTATCGTGAAATGGGAATGGTGGTAATATCATGTTAAACAAACTATAATGAAATGGGAATGGTGATAATTTCATGATAAACAAACTATTATGAAATGGGAATGGTGATAATATCATGATAAACAACTATCATGAAATGGGAATGGTGATTATATCATGACAAACAACTATCATGAAATGGGAATGGTGATAATATCATGTTAAACAAACTATCATGAAATGGGAATGGTGATAATATCATGACAAACAACTATCATGAAATTAAAATGGTGATAATATCATGATAAACAAACTATCATGAAATGGGAATGGTGATAATATCATGACAAACAACTATCATGAAATTGGAATGGTGATAATATCATGTTAAACAAACTATCATGAAATGGGAATGGTGATAATATCATGACAAACAACTATCATGAAATTGGAATGGTGATAATATCACGATAAACAACTATCATGAAATGGGAAAGGAGGTAATATCATCATTGCTTCCTGTGGCTATTTCCTTGTGTCCCAACTTTTCTGTGATTGAGCAGACTTTCCTCGACGTTGTCCAGGTTGTCGATGGCATCAAAGTAGCCGTAGTTTGGTGAGTTTGGTTCTGAGGAGGCTGTGGCGGTTGCATAATCTTCTTCTACTTCCAGAATCAAGGGCGTGGCAGGGGAGATGTAAGACCTCCGGCTTTCTCTGTTTTCTCTGCTGGAAGTTAGGAAACATCAAATATAAGATTGAGATTTTTTTCTTAGAGTGGAGGAAACTTTTACAGTTATTATTTTTCATACTTATTCCCAACAAGGAAATATCAACTTCTTGTAAACAAAGGTTCAATGACAAAAATAAAGACTTTGCAATTTTGATATTTTCCTCTTATTAATCAATTTATTTTTTTAATTGAATGAGAAATGTTTTGATATTTTATGTCTCAATGTTTACATTAGAACTACAGCAGAACAAAATGTCAGTCATGTTTAGATTAGAACTAAACAGAACTAAGAGTCAGCCATGATTACATTATAATTACTAAAATTAGAAAAGAATTGCACTTTTAAAAAAATTAAAAGTTATAACATGAGTGTCATTGATTTTATAAATAATTGATTGAAACAAATTTTTTTAAAGAAAAGAGATAATACATTTTTGGAGTTTCATATTCAAAAGAACCAAATAAATAATAATATAAACGAAATTCTTCTAATCATCAAACATTTAGTGTTACAGATTAAAACGCTATAAATTATAACATTTAAAACCAACGTTTTTTCTCTCCCTCTATAATCTATTAGTGTTAAAAAAGTTTTTAAAAATAAGATTAAATTACTTCACAGATTTTAAAAAATGCATGCACTTTCCATATCAGCAATCAAACATTTCTCAGGCCGATGAACATAGCCTATGTGCAGTAATGTGCACTATCAGGTCATTATATAATTTTTCAAAATGAAAAATAAATGTTTTGAATTAAAACCGAGCTATATGAGTATTCAAATTATTATCATCATTATTGCTGCTATATAAAACTTGAATACAATATAAGGGTGACTTTTAGGCTTTGATGTTAGTTAACAAATATTCATTGGGGGTCTCTGATAAAAAATTTTTGTTATGAGTTAAAGTTATTATTGTACATGCCTATTGTTATTGAGGTCTTCACGTGGTGAGGTCTGCATGTCCACTCTTTTCGGACCTAAGTCTTGGTCATCATCAAAAGTGGCTTTTTTAATAGCGGCTTTTATTTGTGATAAACTAGTGATGGTATTACCTTCCTCAATGGCGGAAAGTTCTGGAATTCTTTGGTATAAAAAGGGATGAAAAAAAAAATCAATTAATTTATATCAAGTAACACATAAAATAATTTTAAAAAACAATTTTTAGATATCTTTAATTAAAAGGGTTTTTAACCTGGGAAAAAAATTATTTATTTAATCACAATCCAACACTATCAGAATGAGTTTATGATTCGTTGACTTACAACCATCATAAGTCATATTGTTGACAAATGTATAGCTCAATAACAGCCAATGTCCAAAATCTCTGAATTTAAATGAACAAAATAATTATGATGTAATAACATATTAAACTGAAGGACTGAATATTATCCACGATGATTTTCAACAGTGATAGAATTTGTCATTGTGTCATGAAGCACACCCCCTTCTACCTAAAGTCGTGTGTTGGTACTAAAATGAACAGATGAGCGGCAATAAATCACATTATTATCACTTGTCTGTCAACCATAGAGTAACCAAGAGGTCATTAACAACAATGGATAAGAAAATTCCATTTCAATAAGGAATAAATTACAATGCATTGGTGAAAGGTTCCCATAATCATGGCATCAGTACATCATTCATATGTCATGCAATTTCTGTCTCAATTTTGAGAGATACTTTAAAAAATATTTGGGATATCATGCAGAGCCATCCTTACACCATTTTGGGACCCTGGGCAAAGAAATAGTGTTGGGACCTGGGCAAAGAAAGAGTGCCCCACCCCAACGCAGGAATAAAAATTAAATATACATAATATATTTAAATAAACATTTTCCCATGGGCCCCTTTGCTCGTTGGTCCCCTGGCAAATCCCCAATGGGCCAATGCGTATAGACGGCACTGATATGATGTGGTAACAGGGAGCATGCAGTATACCTGACCATGGTTTTGTTTGACAACGTACCTGGAAACTTTATCTATATTCAGGAATGGTGCAGTAACATGACCAGTTCTGCGAGTTTTGTTTGTGGATTCAGTCTCGGAATCTGAGTCTTTGACCGGTTCAACAGTGAACCTAATTGTGATCATAGTTGGTATTTACAACTCAGTGAACCTTATTGTGGTCATAGTTGGTATTTAAAACTCTCACATTGTTTTCATGGACAATTTAAAAACAATTTTCTTATAAACTACATAAAAATGTTTTTGGTTTTTGTTAATGTGCACTTTGCCCCCCCCCCTCCCCCCGACAAAGCAAATAGATAGGTTCTGAAAGTGATTAGGGACAAAACAAAATGAAGATTTTAATATTTGAGGGGAGTGAGCAGATGTGGAGGCAGTTAGTGAATGTGGAGGGAGTGAGTGATTGTCGATGGAGTGAGTTGATGTGGAGGGAGGCAGGTAGGTTACACATTGAATGTCTTTAGTGGCATCTTTCATAAAGCCCTTGCTGAGACAATTTTAAAACAAGACAACAATTCAGAAAGAATGTTATCAATAATTTTAAGTTTAAAAAAAAAAAAAAAAGACAAGTAGCAAAACTAGAGTTGTTTTATGTCCAGCAATGAATTTTTTCACTTTTTGCTTTGTACATTTCTTGAACAGATAAAATAAAAGATTAATTAAAACAATAATTAAAGCAATTATTTTTATTCCTTATTTACCTATTGCTTTTGGGGGAAACTTTGGGCTTGGCAAAGAGATTAATTTGGAATGGCAAACTCATTTTCCTGGATTTACTCTCAATCTCAATAAATTCACTGTCTGTGTTTGCTCTTTGTCTCAACTGAAAATAAAGAAAATCATTAATAATAATGCTTTCGGTCTCCCAAGACCTCCAAAAAATTACAAAATTAATATTATCAATGAAACAATTGTTTTTAAAATAAAGTTAATCTCTCTAAACAAATTTCTTTAAAATATCAGATAGCCAATTTAAATTATTAGCTGAAATTGACATACAGTATTACACTCTCATTAAAATGCGGTTTTAATTTTTATTTTTTACAATTTTAATTGTAAATGGCCAAAACAATTATGTTTTCACTTGTTTTAAGATATATTTTTAGAATATATTTTTAAAATTTGTTTGGGTGTGTCTAATGTCTAAGATATTAGGTTTTTGCTAAAAATTCTTTACTTGAGCTATAACATTAATTTAAAAAAAGGAAAGGTTGCATTCGAATGAACATAAAAGGGGAAGCCATAACAATGAATACATTGATCGTTGGCCCTGAAGATAAGGAACAGGAGAAAGAAAGTAATATAAAAAAATATAAGGCAGACACTACTGCATCTACATTAAAAGAAAAAAAGCAAACAAAGCACAGACCATTGTTTCTTTTAATATATATAAAAAAAGTAATTTTGTTAACAAAAGAATCTAACTTTATTTTTTTTAGGATGATTATTAAGCATAATAAGATTTAAAATTTACTAAGGGAAAAAGGGAAACTTTTCTACTTTAAGCAGGTCACAAGTTTTTGTTTTAAGGTTATGATTTTTAAAGCTTTAGTAATCAGAAACAATTACAATATAATGATCACATAAGGAATTCTTTCCATTCATTTTGCTACATTATAAGTTTATTCGTTCTCATTTGAAAATGATCACAAAAGTCTAATGAAAACAATTTTTGAATACAAAAATTTTAAAATATTTAAATTATAAGCGTTATTGTAAATCTCAATATAATCGAGATTTTAACAGAATTTCAATGGATTTGAGAAAGAAAAAAAAAAGAAGAAAAAATGGAAAGATTGCCCAAAACACGTTATTCTAAATTCAGTTGTGTTAGTCAAATTAAAAAGGAACATTCAAATATTTTTTGACAATTATTACTTTAGAGAATTAGCCACTCAAAATAAATATGCTATTGTGTAAAGCTGATAAGGAAAACTCTAGATCTATGCCTTATTTTCAAAAAAGACAAAATGTGTAACCGACAGCAAGCAAACAGAGGGTAACAAATAGTTGAAAACCTTTATACATCTCCTTACCATAAGTGGAATGCTATTAATAGACACTTCAATGTTTATTTATTCATTTAAACTTTGCATAAATATTGTTCAAATAAAAAACTTGATAATTGTCATGATAGTAATAAAAATTTGAGTTACTTATCAAATTAAAGTAATTATTTTGTTTTTAACTTAATTAGGACTTCAAAAGTTTTTCTTAAATATAAAGACAATAAAAAATAATCCATTCAATTTTTAAAAAAAGTTAAATAATCATTTAAATTATAATAAATATTTCTTAGAGAAACAGAAAACACTTGGTTAGTGAGCCAAGCCCCAAGCACCTGAAATGAGGTATTCTCTCCACTCTCCGCTTCCACCATTACCGGCAGGTCTACAGATGATCGCCTCATCTCATCGTTATCTCTACTGATTGTAGAATATCTTGTGGCTCTGCCATTAGGCATAGCATAAAACTTTCCGTGGCCGCTTCCTTGTGATTCTAGAGTTACCTCCGAGCCATGCATTCGTGGCCGATGTAGCAGGGACAGAAGTGACCCAGTTATTGAGCTTTTTCCTCTGGTTGATCTGATGTCATGATGGAGGCAAAAATGTGGTTAGTGATCATTTTTAAGGTTTGTTTGAAAATGCTGTGTTCTATGTCAGTTGTGGAGAAAATCTTGAATGGATCTTATTTTTTGTGTTCAGGCAACGATTTATTTAAATAGTTTAGATTTCAAGGTATAAGAATACCAAATTAAAGTAAATTCATTTAATTGCAATCTTTTGAAGAGTTGTAACAAAAATAATTTTGTTAATCTCTATTTACTAAAATTCAATCATTTATGTAGAAAAGGACAAATACATTTCATTAAAGAACTTTTATTTTGAATAACTTCATATTATATCAAATAGCTTTTCCATCTAAACAATTAATACTTCTAAAGGGGAAAATAAATTTCCGATGTCCAATGGGTAAAAAATATTCTTAACTAACTAAATTCTTTGGTTTGTAATGATAATCTATTAAATGAACCTGCTTTTAGAGTTAAATTAAAAAAATTCAGTACAATATTTTAATCATGTGTCACACTGACCTGTTGGCCCAATTTGTGTTACTGGCATCTTCATGGTCAGAGACAATCATCTTTTCATGCTCCAGTGTTGGACGCCTAAGAAAAAGAATCATAGTTATAAACTATACATTGACACTATTAGTAATAGATTGGTGAGCTTAGGCTGGGGCTAAATGTTTCCATTAATCTTCAAAATTCTAACATACAGAAACATTTTTTAAAAAAAAATATTATATTCTATAGTTTCCAAAACTTGTGAAGAAACAGAAAAGGAAAATAAATTTGGAAACCGTTTAATTTAAATGTTTTATGAACAGTGATTGATTACCCATTTTTTGTCAAATATAATTAATAAAACAATATTTTTAAATATCTATTAGTCATTTGATAAGAAAGATTTATTATGATGTTAAACCAACTCCAGTGTTAATTTGTGTATTTATAAAACCATGCCACCATGGGTTGAGGATCATCTTTTTAGCATCATGTGTAAAGCAAACAAAAGTTATTTAGACTCCTCACTCAATGTTGAAAGTGGTTCCCATGAAGTTGGGTCTAATGGACCCTAGGGATGACTCAGTGTAAGGGACATCAGCGGCCAGGTCATCCCAGAACTGGTCCTTGACCAACGTTGGGTGTTTGCCATAGCAGTGGTCAGTTAGACAAAATGCTACCTGCAAGACACGAACAATTAAATTAGAGCCTTGCCCAAGGTTGGGTGTTGGCCATACAAGTGGTCAGTTAGACAAAATGCTACATGCACGACATGAACAATTAAATTAGAGCCTTGTCCAAAGTTGGGTGTTGGCCATTCAAGTGGTCAGTTAGACAAAATACTACATGCACGACATGAACAATTAAATTAGAGCCTTGACCAAGGTTGGGTGTTGGCCATACAAGTGGTCAGTTAGACAAATTAAATTAGAGCTTTGTGTACAGGTTATTGCTCTTAATGATCAAGCAACAAAAATCTCATTCCCCACATAAAAATTGTGTCAAAATAGTTCAAAATGATTTGACAAGTCTGATTATCTCTTGAATGATTACAACTCACAGCAGTGTGTCTGTCCAACAACCAGTTTATATCGTAATCATCATCATCTTCGCCAAATGGGTTGATCATTTGCTCTGCAACCTGAAAGTGACATGCATGACATGAGTACAATGATGATAATTACTCTCTCTGAATTTGATAAAAATGTTATCTATTATAACTTCTGATAAAAATATTATCTATTATAACTTCTGATACAAATATGATCTATTATAACTTCTGAT
>MUZC01001345.1:13067-36458 GCA_002072015.1 Radix auricularia
CCCCCCCCCCCCCCCCCCACACACACACTAGCAAAACACTTTGGAGCGTGTGCCATGCCCGGCAACAATTCATAATCTGTGGGAGTGATGTCCCCTGGTTTGATAAAAGCAACACCGTCAGGGGACAGTGAAAACATACGTTACCACCGGAAGTTAGCCGGTGACCGCCCCCTTCTAAACGGGAATTACCGTATCCGGGGCAACTGCTTTGTTGGCTTCATTGATCAAGATGGATGAGATTTTTGAGATCGGAGTGCCACACGGAATGAAATAAGAACTATGGAAATAAGGCGAGGAGAAGAAGTCAATCATATCGAGCAGTAGCAGGGCATGTTGGTCATTTATCAAAGTGAGTCGTTTTTTCAAATTTAGTCATTTGAACGTGACAAACAACAGGCACGCGCGCCGTGGTTCGTGGCGATGATGAATCTTTCTCTTCCTTACACCGAGTTATGATCCAAACTTGACACCAATTATCTCTTAGAACACCAGCACTGACCACCGTCCTCTTACTGCTGTGCCCTCTATTTTGACCAATTATTAGAATACTACCGTTTTCAAATTTAGGATCCCCCACTGTTCAAATTTAATAAGTATTCCATTAACCCAGCAACCTGCCCTGTAGGGATGTAATTAAGTAGTATGGTCTAGGCCATACTCACAGGGGCGTTTTTTGACTGACTTACAGGGGCGTTATTGACTGACTTACAGGGGTGCTATAGGTTGACAAACAGTGGGCGTTATAGAAGGATTTAAATGGGCGCTTTAGACTGACTTACAATAAATCCACCTTTCTTTGAAATTTTAAAGCTAGCATATTGGTTGTTTCTTGTTTCCCGTGGCTGTTGCTTGTTTCCCGTGTTTGTCGGTTGTTTCGTACTTGTTTATGGATTGATTTCCGTGTTTTTTTTTAAAATTGTCTTTTAGTAGTTGCAGATGAGTAAAATTACTCATTTGTTATAATTTGGATATACTACGAACCGTTCACATGTCAGAAGTGGTTTGTTTTAGAACATTTAAAATAAATTAGCGCATGGTATGCATGGCTGGTCTATGGTTAGTCCCTATTCAACAACACATTGGAGCCAAGTCACAAAGCAACAGCAAAAGGTTTAGAGGACAAACACATTGCCCTTCATGCACTTGGCTAGAGCGTACAGAGACAACGGCGCCTCCAGGCCCTGCATGTACTCCATGGTTGGCACACAAAGACAACTGCCCCTCCAGGCCCTGCATGTACTCCATGGTTGGCACACAAAGACAACTGCCCCTCCAGTCCCTGCATGTACTCCATGGGTGACCAGCAGCAGATACTTTGAGCTAAAGATGAAACTTGTGTACCTTTGTTTTTAATGCAGGAGCCTGAGTGCTACGATAGGAGTGTCAATTTAACAAAGACATAAGGGCGAAAACAATGGATATGGATGTTAATATCACTCAGGGGCGTCACATGATCGTATAGTGTGGTAACTGAGGAAGGCAAGTTGATGCATTCTCTCTACAATTTTTGGAAGGTAGATATAGTTTATAGTGAAAATATTCATTCACAATCCATAATGGGAATATGGAAAGGGGGGGGTAATAAAATGGTGACACAAAATGACCCACCAAACTATGTTGGCGGCAATTTCTCGATGTCCGCCTACTAACGTTATAATTGTTTAAGGATGCCTTCAAGGTCAGCAACATTAATGAAGGTCAGCAACATTAATGAAACTTGGTAATTGTTACAACCCCCAAACACCACCAGACACCCCCAAACACCACCACACACCCCCAAACACCACCAGACACTTATAGACACGCCTATGTACTTTATTAATATTTACCTTCCACATCTATTACATCACAGATTGGTTACATCAACATTATTGGAAATTCCGTATGACAAAAGAACATATTGCGCACCGCACTAAACGACCTTTAAGAGGTAATTTTAATACGCACCAAACGGCTCTGGCTTGAGCCGTTCATAGAGCGTCCTATTATAGTCAGGGGCGATAGATACATCGTGTATATTTGTATTCAATCAGTTTCTTAAATTGTATTATAACAAATCATTTTCCAAATGAAACTTAATTGACCATCAGTACTAAATTTCTACTAATACTATTGCCGGTTCAATGAACTTTGCCAAGTTCAAGGTAACCAGCTCTTGTCAACACTTATGGAATAAAATGGCAGCTGTCTAGTCAGACCTATAAAAAAATAAAAACATTGCAACTTAATTTAGAACACATGTACTTTAAAGGCAGATATATATAGAAGATATCGGCCTTAACCTTAACTGAGTTACAAATTATAAAATAAAAAAAAAACTCCTGCCAAAACTCTGATCTGGTCCAGTAGTTGTGTGGCAGTGTGTCACTGTTGTCAGTCAACAACTTCGCAGTACCGCTAGTAGAATTTCCTTCCTGTTCACTGGCCTTTGTTGGTCCTCACGAGTTGTCTGAGCTTGGCCCTGTCAAACATGGCGTATCTGTATAGGCAAGATGGCGGCATTGTATCAGGTTCACCAATAAAAACACACGAAGTCTTTAATGTCATATTTAAACAAAGAACCGACATCAATAATAGAAGGCCGTGAAATGGCTGTTTGGTGACAGCTGAGATTGGGCTGTTTGATGACAGCGGAGATTGGGCTGTTAGTATATAGTGACAGTGTAGGTAATGATGGTGGTGTGTCGTGACAGTGTATGTTAGGATGGTGGTATGTGGTGACAGAGTATGTAAGGATGGTGGTGTGTCGTGACAGTGTATGTAAGGATGGTTGTGTGTGGTGACAGTGAATGTAAGGATGGTGGTATGTGGTGACAGTGTATGAAAGGACGCTAGTAAGTGGAGTCAGTGTATGCAAGGATAGTAAAGTATGGTGACTGCATATGTTTAGATGGTATGGTAGAAAGAAAATGTCTGAGACATTTATTATATTTAAAGCTAATATTACGCGGGGTAAAATAATTTAACAGAGCATGGACAGCCAAAGAGGAATTCAGAATTTTTTTTATTGACAAGGGACAGAACCAGCAATAGGGTAGTATCGTCCCCTTTATAAATAGTCGGTCTATTGACTTAGTGATAAACCTCCATCCTTACGTCTCTAGCTATTTAACTAAGGATTGCCAATTAAACAGATACGAAATCGGAACTCATTTGTTGGTTTTTTTTACAATAGTTGATAGCTGATTTATTTACTTTTCATTTCAGAGGGGAAAATAATTTTATTCTCCTAAAATATTGACAGCTAATTTAAAAAATAAAGAAAGAAAATGATTTTTAAAAAAAAAACAATTATAAGAACATTTTTTTAGAAAAATCTAACCACTAAACGAATAATGCAGGCTAGACGCAACACTAAGGAGACCAAAAGGAGGGGTGAGACTGCAATCAGGCTTATAAAAAAGTAAATGCAAAAGACATAAACAGTGTAAGCAGGGGCGGATTAAGACTGCACGGGGCCCCGGGCCGCAATCAAACGGGGGTCCTATCCAGCCAGCGTCCCTTAAAATTAAATGATTGTCAACAGCTAGTATATGACTGTAACTAAACATTAATAATGAAAAAATAATAATAAAAGAACAGGAAGAAATAACTGTTTGAAGTGTTTGCGGTATGTTACAATTGAGTGTGAAAAGAAAAATTACTTTTCCACTGCTGGGAATCGAACCCGACACCAGTTGCATCACTTTCCTGTGCTCTCTCCACACGGCCAGCGAAACTTTTTTAAAAAGGGGAAATTTTAAAACTATAAACTATATTTTATACTATGTTCTCTAAGTTAGCCAATAAAATCAAGTTTTATCGATTATTAAGACTGAATCACAATTAGTTGTATAGATAATATTTATACATTTATTTAATTTATTATATTTTCAAGTGTTCGTGCAAACATTTGTACACTTTTATTATAAAGTATAAAAAGTTTGGGGGCCCCCGACCCTGGCTTTAGCCCGCTCAGCCCCCCCCCTTAATCCGCCATAGAGCGTAAGGGTTAGCCTGACAGGACGTAACACAACATATAAGTATAGGTAAATTACTTTTCTTTTTTTTTAGAGTAAATAGATCTCAACTAAGACAATCTACACATATGATCCCGAATAAACATACGAAATACAAAATTTTCAAAAGTTTCATTTCTTTTATCGTATGTGGTCAAGTTTGTGTTACAGTCGACATGTAACTTGTGTTTTGAGTTTGATATGCCACTGTCATTTTGTCCATTTGATATGCCACTGTCATTTTGTCCATTTGATATGCCACTGTCATTTTGTCAATTTGATATGCCACTGTCATTTTGTCCATTTGATATGCCACTGTCATTTTGTCCATTTGATATGCCACTGTCATTTTGTCCATTTGATATGCCACTGTATTTTGTCCATTTGATATGCCACTGTCATTTTGTCCATTTGATATGCCACTGTCATTTCTCGATTTGTTATGTTTTCATTTCCTACAATTTATAATTTTAAAGTCTCATAAAATCATTTCATTATGAATATATTAGGGGCTTTAATTTAAAATTTGAGAACCAGTGTACTTGAAATGCTAAGCTTCATACATTCTACGCAGTTAATTATATTTTATACGTCCAGCCTTATAGTTACAATGAGAGTGTGCGGCAATCGGGGACAATTGATGACAATATGTAACTGATGACAATATGCAAATGTGTTGTTTTTTTATTTTTAAAGTCGGAAAAATTAATCTTTTATTCACGAAACCGTCATTTCTATGGATTTCACACTTAGATGGAATAAAAGGGGATGTTTGGATTACCGATAATAGTGGGGAATTCTGGGACATAAGAATGTCGATTAGAAGCCCCAAATGAAATCGATAACCAATTGCCCACATTATGATCTCTAATTGAATCATCATTATGAGAACATTTGACTCCCCTTGTAACTGCTGTCCTCTCATCTATAGTGTGTTGGTGAAATGAGAACCTTTGACTCCCCTGCTGTCCTCTCATCTATAGTGTTTTGGTGAAATGAGAACCTTTGACTCCCCTGCTGTCCTCTTATCTATAGTGTTTTGGTGAAATGAGAACCTTTGACTCCCCTGCTGTCCTCTCATCTATAGTGTGTTGGTGACGTCTATAGTGTGTTGGTGAAATGAGAACCGTTGACTCCCCTTGTAACTGCTGTCCTCTCATCTATAGTGTGTTGGTGACGTCTATAGTGTGTTGGTGAAATCATTTGTCTACTAATGTTGATCTGAGATGACACACTCAAACTTCACGTGCCTTATTTGCATTAAATGGTGTCTGGGATTTTTGCTCTACATTTCAACTGATCATCTACACCATTAAACCAGGATGAATTCGATACTCGGTCATTTCTTCAAATCCTTATTTATATACTCATCGAACTCTAGAAATACGTGGGGATTTGAAATTAAAGTATAGATTTCCCCCCCCCCCCTCAAAATTATACAAACCAAACCTTGTTTTAAATCTGTTTCGATTTGAAACCGAAGTCGTTTAAATCAGTTAATACAATTTCGAGTACTAATAATAAATAATCGAATATGATTAATGGCTTTCTTATAAGTAATTACATGAGGATTAACACCATGTGATATTTCTTTTTCCGGTGCTGACGTCATGTGCCTTCATGTTATTAGTCATCATTAGAGGTCCCGTCTATATTTTGTCATCATAGGGGTCCTGGCTATATTTTGTCATCAAAGGGTTCCTGTCGCTATTTGCCTGTCTTTATTTGCTAACATAGCGTTGTCATCTATGTTTTTCAACAATGGGGTCTTGAGTCCATTACTTAACATTGGGTGCTGATTACCAGCCTTGTCCATTGGAAACGTCCCATGGGATAAGACATCACATATTTGTATGTCCCATGGGATAGGACATCACATATTTGTATGTCCCATGGGATAGGACAGCACATATTTGTATGTCCCATGGGATAGGACAGCACATATTTGTATGTCCCATGGGATAGGACATCACATATTTGTATGTCCCATGTATTTAAAGGCATGTCTAGATTTTTCTCATTTTGACCAGCGGTAACACGGGGTGATACTGAATTGTCATAAAGTTAATACATTTTGTCGTTTGGCATGTCTCTTTGTTTATGTAGTCCTATTTAAGTAGACACTAAACCTAAACTTTCATAAATTTCATAATTTTATTTTAAATGTATGTCATATTAATATTATAATATAACAGACATAAATTGCCATGGTATGAGACAGAAAAATATGTCCCATGGACAAGCCTGCTGATTACATTTGCCACTATACGGTTTCTTCCTACATATATATACATATATATACATTGGTATCTCGAGGTACAAGTGCCCTAACATACGAGTTATTTTAGATACGAGCTGTCGAGCGAGCGAAGTTTTGTTTTGAAATACGAGCGACATTTGAGATACGTGTAACCGCCAGCTGCGACGCTGAGTAGCACTCTCAGTAAATGACGACCGAGGAATGACAAGAGTTACAGTCACAGTTACATTCGAGGGTTCTGCAAGAAATTGGTTTTGAGGAAGAGCCAGAGGTGGGGCAGGTTATCTCTACAAGTGAGATAAAAAGAGATCTTGGTATTGTGGTAGAGAGTTTCACAGTTTGTGAAAAAGAACGACCCTGAAAATGTTGCAACTGGTTGAGCATCGGAGCTATTTAATGACACTTGCCTAACTGATTTCTTTAGCATTCTGAAAGTAAGGAAGAAACATAAACCTCCTTGACAGTCATTCTTTTTAATCGGGCAAAAAATGGCAAAGACCAGTGAAGAGAAAAGCAGTGACTAAAAATTAAGCATACAATAACATTAGCTGTGTAAGTTACATTTAAGTGACCGAAATACAAATATGTATGTACACTTTATAAAACCATTTTTTGGGGCTTTATATTCTCTTTTATTATGCTTTTATACAATATTTGTCATTTATAAATATGTATCTCTCATTCAAAAACTCGTATCATAAACAATTAGAGGTAGCATTTTTGGGGCTGGAGTGGATTAATGGCATTTCAATTAATTTCAATGGGAAAATTGCTTTGAAATACGAGCTAATTGAGATATGAGCAAGGTTACGGAACGAATTAAACTCGTATCTCGAGGTATCACTGTATATCAACATAAGGGCTGGTGCTTATGAGGTTTTACATATGCAGTTCACTCATTTTCTCACTTATAGATCTCTCTTTTGCCTTCTAAATTATAAATCTTTATTTTTCATACCTAACATACATCTTTGTATTGTATTTCTAAATTAGAATGGCATTTTGAAGCATCCGCCTCACGTTTTTAGTCATCAATGTACTTTAACTTATACGTTTTAATTTATTTTCTTCTTTTTAGCGATTGTCTTATATGTTACAGACGCTCTTCTGTGCCGACGGTCAATAAGTCAACAACAACGATTTTGTTTGGATCTTTAACAAAAATTAGTTTAAGCTTTGACAACAGCTGACTGCCATCAGATAAAAAGGAATGTAATTTGCTCATTTCACCAATGTGTTTTATAGACTAAAGACTAATGTGTTTAAATTAGTCCCCAAAAATATGCTGGGAAGTCGCAACACTATTTTTTCTAATGCTTCCATCTACAGCACGTCACCATAGCATGTGGCTCTGTGAGTCGCAGAGCCACACATAAACATTAAGGGCAAAGACAAATTTTATCAAAACATACAATGCATAAAATTTACACTGATACATAAGATTTTAAAGAAACATTTAATGGCATGTCAACATAAGAATTTACACTGAGACATTAGATTTTTAAAGAAACATTTAATGAAATGTCAACATAACAATTTACACTGAGACATTAGGTTTTTAAAGAAACATTTAATGACTTGACAATACAAGAAGCCACGGAATTGACGACCCGCAGCGACATCGTCCAATCTGTCAAAGATGAGAAAGATTGAAAGTTAATGGGCGAGTCAAGAGACAAATCAATAAATATTCACGCCCATATCAACAAATCTATAAGGATGATTGCCCAGGGCGTAGTGCAAAGTGGTTTTTTCAAATTAGAGTCGCCTCCCAAAATCAGTGCAATCGGAAAGTAAGCGTTTTGTGTCTCATCAAAGTACTTTTTTCAATATGATCATTGTTTTGTTTTTGTCAACAACAAAGATGAAAGCATGTACCAAAAGATGAAAGCATGTACCAAAAGATGAAAGCATGTATCAAAAGATGAAAGCATTTACAAAAAGATGAAAGCATGTACCAAAAGATGAAAGCATGTATCAAAAGATGAAAGCATTTACAAAAAGATGAAAGCATGTACCAAAAGATGAAAGCATGTACCAAAAGATGAAAGCATGTACCAAAAGATGAAAGCATGTACCAAAAGATGAAAGCGTGTACCAAAAGATGAAAGCATGTACCAAAAGATTGTTACGTATCTAGGCATTGTTACCTTTTTTTTTTGTTGTTTTCACTTGACCTGTTGCGGTCGAGAGACGGGTAGAAAATTCCCGAGGTTGTCTGCCCCTTTTGTGTAATGAGTTTTGTTTATGAGCGGCGGCGAGTTCAAGCCACACAGACCGTGTGACCGGTCCTTGACCTGTGTGTTTTCATCTGGTCAAAAATATGAGGTTTTCTCGTTCCGTCTCTTTAGAGAAGGTTCTAGCTCTGTCTTGTTGTTCACTTGTCCTGTTCTCGAATAGTATTCGAGAAACTACTAGAGTTGTCTTGAGCTCGACGCGCGGTGGACTATAAAAAGACCGCCCGTATAACGTTGAGACGGACAAGACATACGGAGACAGCCGTGGGACAAGACATACGGAGACAGCCGTGAGACAGAATAGCGGAGACTTTGCGTGACCCCTGCGTGGTATTGATAGTGTAAGTTGAGATTTTTCCTTTTCAAGGCCTTGCTGGTAATCGTAGTTATCTTTTAAAACTCTTGAAGTGTAATATTTTTACATGCCATTTTTGTAAAAGGGTGGTCAACCTATCAATTCTGTATTGAGTAGATGTTTGTGTTTTTTTTTTTTTTTGCTTGTAACTTAATGTGATTCATTTAAAAGCACTATTTGATTTATATATTATTAAACATTCAGTTAATATTTTACTTTCCGATTTCTTGTGTTATTCATTGTAAGTCTGTGGTTAAATTCAGACTTAAGATAGTGACACAACGGCTTTTTCTATTGTCACATTCCCCTAGACAAGCCAATACAAATTAGAATAGATATAATTCAATTCGTAATACGTGACAAGATGAAAGCATGTACCAAAAGATGAAAGTATGTACAAAAAGATGAAAGTATGTACCAAAAGATGAAAGCATATACCAAAAGATGAAAGCATGTACCAAAAGATGAAAGTATGTACCAAAAGATGAAAGCATGTACCAAAAGACGAAAGCATGTACCAAAAGATGAAAGTATGTACCAAAAGATGAAAGCATGTACCAAAAGATGAAAGCATGTACCAAAAGATGAAAGCATCTACCAAAAGATGAAAGTATGTAACAAAAGATAAAAGTATGTACCAAAAGATGAAAGCATCTACCAAAAGATGAAAGCATGTACCAAAAGATGAAAGTATGTACCAAAAGATGAAAGTATGTACCAAAAGATGAAAGTATGTAACAAAAGATGAAAGCATCTACCAAATTGTCAAATGATTAAACAATTGTAACGAGGTAAAAATTCCTATCCTAGTTAAAAGTCAATAAAAACAAAGTATTTTGAAATTAGAGAATGAAGATTTAATCTATTTTGAAGAAAACTCATTATAAACAATTATTTAAATAAACATTTTAGCTCTATTCAAACATTAATGCTTAGTTTTCTTAAATATTTATTGATTTTGACTGAGTTTTAAATAATGTTTTATGAAATAAATTGTTTTATCTTTATTAATTGTTATAAATTGTTTTTTCGGGTTATTGTCTAAAACATTTTATGATTATAGTTACATGTTTAATAATTATGTAATTATAATTTTTAAAATGTTTATTTTGTATATTTTTCTACATTTAGATCTATTTCTTTTGATTATTAATCATGATATTATCTTATGTTATCTTATCTGTTACAGACTCTCCTTCTATACAGACGATTATTGTAGATGTTCATAGGAAATGTTCTTAATTTATAACCTATTTAATTCAAATGGCCCCGAAATCCTTTCACTAAACTCTACAAATTATTTCTATGTAGGTTTTTCCTTGTAAGCCGGGAATAATAATTTGCCTCGCTCATCCGATTGAAAATCCATACTTAATGATACATTGAAATTTTAGGGAGTTATAGAATATCGCGATATTTTATTTTTCTATATTATTTTTACAGCACGTATAATTATAATATGAATTCATGTTGTAAAAATCATTATCCTAACGATGATCGTGTTATTGAACAATGAGCTTCTATAGTTATTTGAACTCATGTATGCTCCAAAGTGTGGACTGACTATTGGACCATTATAAGCGAGTCTTACAAAAGTTATGACATATGGTCAAACATTATACATACTTCTGTTCATAGGTCAAATTAAACTGTTAAAAACAATGGGGCAAAATATTTATAATGATGCATTTTTTTAAAATAATGACAAATTAAAGATTAGATTTTTTATGTTTATATTATTCTGAAATAAAATAATTTCCTTTCTTTGTTACAACAGATACGTTGCATTCTAAGCATACCCCTGTGTGTATTAACAAATATCTTGACTTTTACCCCTGTGTGTATTAACAAATATCTTGACTTTTACCCCTGTGTGTATTAACAAATATCTGGACTTTTACCCCTGTGTGTATTAACAAATATCTTGACTTTATTCATCATTTTGACGAATATTTCGTCTTGTGTTTTGAAAGAAGACAGATTTGCAGCTGATTGTTTCTGGGATGACTTCCAGCTTGACTGTTGAACGTGCTGCTCCAAGCTGTACAAAAGTTGCTTTAAGCTGTACAAAAGTTGCTCTAAGCTGTACAAAAGTTGCCCCCAAGCTGCAAAAAGTTGCTCCAAGCTGTACAAACGTTGCTCCAAATTTTACGTCAGTAGCTCTGAATGGTAGAGTCTTGGCTTCTACCTGTAACTGCCATATTTATAACAGTAACAATAAATTAGTCAATAAAATAAAGTTGAATTATTTGATACTAAATAACCCGTGAACAGGACTGCCTAAAAGAGGGAAATGTGTATCTTTTCAAACCATATAGATTTATATATTGTTTAAATTCAACCAAGTATTCTACCAGAAATACTTTATGCCCTGCGAGGCTTGCCTGAGATTAGACACAATCTAACTGTATTCAAGGAGTCAGAATTTTTTTGCTGGATTTAAAGTCTTTAAACTGTCTGGTAATTAAACATATTTAGAATTTAGATAACACTATTGAAAGTATGTCATAACTTGATCGCGGCATTTCTTTGTGGAACATTTTCAATGTCAGGTTGTTTGAATTTCTCTTCACGGCTCAGACTTTCAACAGTCGTAATTTGTTCATGATGATATTGCGTGGTCTCAACCGAGATAAGTCTGGATTGTTGCCAATAATCTATGGACAAAAATGACACAGCAATCCATAGTGATTGAAGATTAGAAGACATTCCGACAATCCACGAATTCATTCAGAGCTCCACTGTTTTTGCCATGAGCTTGTTAGTGAAGAACGCACAAGGAAATCGTGTTTACCAACAAGCAGGGTCACCAGTAACCTCTGACCCTTGACATGGCATGTCTCTATACAGTGTCTTCCAGGCAGATTGGTGGAAATCTCGGTAAATGGAGCGCTCACACCGAGATAAAACTGCGTTGGAAAAATGGATATGCGTCATTGCCTGTGAGCAGAAGTCGGTCGTGGACAAGAGGTTGTCGGGAAACCTTGAATCCAGGCAATTAGCATTCACAATAGAATATATTGGAGCATTTATTGCGTTCTTGATAGAGTTTTCATGAATGTTTGTTAAGTCAAGGGTTTTAGATAAGTCCGAAAATTGAAGGGTGTCTTTGATGTAATATGTTAAATAAATTTTTATTGATGTTTCTCTTTCTCCCTCTCTGTGTGTGTGTGGAAAAAGTGAGAAATTAGTCAAAATAAACATATCAAATATTAACGATTGACCTAGTTTTGAACAAAACACAGTGATTATGTGAATGTTAAAGTGCATAAGAATCAAAAGTACAAGTAAGTGGTAGCTGTGATTACCTTGACAAACTACTGCGCTGTTACTAAGACGCAGGGGGCTTCTATTATCAGAATTATTCAAGTGTATCAAATAGATTTCTGATCTAACGTGAAACAAAATAATTTGTTTAATCCATTTCCATCAAATATTTGCAACAGAAATAGTCGCGCGAGGAAGTCATGACTGAGGGACGAGTTGTGTCTGCGCATGTCCAGCTCTGAAGCCACAAACAGATCTTGAAATTAAACAGTGTGCTCCTGTCTGTACACACTCACCCTTGACTCCAATCTGAACACTGAACTGTCCCTTAGCCCGACGCTGTGTCGTTGGGGCACCATTTTGAGCTGCACACTATCTCATGCCATGTGTCACGGTTCTGAGCTGCCTTCTGGGAGTCGCTAAATGACAGGCCGGTCCACTCTTTGATATTGTCCTCCCAACTCTTCCTTGGTCTGCCTCTTTTCCTTCTTCCCTGAACTGTGCCTTGCAATATCGTCTTTGAGAGACCTCCAGATCTTGTCACGTGTCCGTACCATCGTAATTTCCTCTTTCTAATTGAGGTGAGAAGGTCCTCAAAAGGGCCAATGAAAGCACTTATTTTATCGCGGACCGCTTCGTTCGTGATGTGCGCCATGTAGGAGATGTTTAGTACCTTTCGAAAACATCTCATCTCTAGCGCATTAATTCTTCTTTGGAGGTCTGCGGTGAGCGTCCAAGCCTCACAACCATACAGGAAGACTGACATCGCCAAAGAGCTCATTAGTCAAATCTTTGATCTCAGGGAGAGCTCCTTGCTTTGCCAGATGTGTTTAAGTTTGCTTAATGCTGCAGTTGTTTGGGCCATTCTGGCAAGAATTTCTGGCTTTAAGCCTTCATCGGATATTATAGCCCCTAGATATTTAAAGGTAGGGACCTCCTCAAGTTTTTGCTCGTTTATCCGAATTTCACTTGTGACTTTACTGTTTGCCATGACCTTGGTCTTCTCTGCATTGATTTCCATGCCATATGTCTTTGATGACTTCTCTAGCTTTGCAAGGAATTCTCTTAGTTCGTCCTCGCTGCCAGCTAGGCCGTCTATGTCATCGGCGAAGCGTAGGTTAGTTATAGTTCTCCCGCCGATGCTGACCATTCCGACATGGTTTTCTAGCACATCTGTCCTAAATTCTTTCAAGGAAGAGGTTGACGAGGATGGGGGAGAGTAAACACCCTTGTCTGACACCAACAGTGGTCTTGAACCGATCTCCCAGCTTGCTGTTGTAGAGTACTGCGCTGGTTGCTCTGTTGTACAGGTTCTTGATCACTGCAATGACCCCAATCACATCTCAATTTTAGAGCGCTTATACAAACTTTACTGATGGGGGTCAAAACACAACACCGACATGAACATTGTGTTCATCCTATCATGAACATCACCATCTTACCGCTGGTGTGTGTCGCTAGACGTGATTGTGATTCAACTGTGTCGCTAGACAATATTGTGATTCAACTGTGTCACCACAAGGACGACTTTAAGTCCTTTGTAGGACCTTGTTGCTCTTCTTCCTTTAATTTAACTGCCAACTAAGAGTCAGGCCACACGCACACTCGCATGTTCGATACATGTGTGGCTCCATCGAGCAAACGCACTATTTTATTAGCGAATGCAGATTTTAAAGGGGTAAACAAAAATCACGTGACTTGACTTTGCAGCTGATCAAAATTTTAATGGCCGCCACTTTCTTCTAGTCCAGTCGAATTAGTATACATCAGTTCCTCTTAATGGGCCCGAAAACAGAGATGAAACTGGATTATTCACAATGAAAACAAATCATCAGCATACCAAATAGTCTTTCAAATCTATTAATACCTACGCGACGGCTTCACTTTAAAGGACAAAATTTGAATCGGACAGATACTCTGATCATACTTGTGAACATAGTGCTCAGCAGACTACTACTACTACTACAACTTACTACTAGAAAAAGAAATACTTTATTACTGATCACTGATTAAAAAAACAAGTTATCAAGACACTGCAAAATTATAAAGGTAAGTTAATAATTATTATATTATTTAAAATTATAACTTAATTTGTAAAGAAAATATATATATTATTATATATATGTTATGATTTCATGTCATGTGTAATNTCTGCTCTGTTGTGCTCCTTCCTGCTCTGTAGCCTGCCTGTTCTTCTGCAATGATCTGCTCTGCTTGTGGTTTCAGTCTTTTTAGTATTACCATGAGCATGACTTTTCTGGGGTGACTAATCAGGCTAATTGTACGGTAGTTCTGACACAATTGTAGATTACCCTTCTTTGGGAGCGTTATAACCAGCGATTGAGTCCAGGGTGTTGGCCATTCTCCTGTCTGCCAGATCTTGTTGCACATGTTGGTTAGAATGTTTAATACTGGGTCACCTCCTGCCTCAATCAGTTCACCTGTGATGTTGTCTGCTCAAGCCTATTTCCCCTCTTTCAGCTTACGCACAGCCAGCTCCACCTCATCACGGAGAATGGAATGCATGTCTATGTTAGTTGACGTTGGGCAATTGAGCACTGATTCATCGCCCTTTGAACAGTATTCGATCCATCTTTTTATTATTTCTTGTTCTTCTGTAATACATTTCGCAGATTTATCTTGTATTGTTGTGATGCGACCTTGCTTGGTGGATGTCAGATCTTTGACAATCTTGTAAGCCTTTTTCGAGTTGTTTCTTAGTAGATTTTCATCGATGTCTGAGCATTGTTGTTCTATCCAGTTTGTTTTTGCTTTATTCATTTCTTTCCTGATCTTTTTATTGATTGCTCTGTATTTGGTTGCTCCTTCTGCAATATTCTTTACGTTCTAAAGTTTTCTGCTCTCATCGCATAGCTCTAGGATATAAGTGGAGACCCATGGTTTTTTTATTGCATGTTTCTTGCCAAGTATGTCTTTTACTGTCTCAATTATTGTGGTATTGAAGGTATCAGTGATTAGATTTATGTCCATATCCGTTTCTGACTCACATAGTGTGGTCAGTGGAGCAAATTTCCCTCCAATTTTTGCCCTGAACGCCTCTGCGATTTCTGGATCTTTCAGTTTTTCAAGGTCGAAGCGTAATCCTGAATTGCTTTGTTTTGCTATCCTTTTCAGGTGTAGATGGAAAGTCATCAGCACCAGATTATGGTCGCTGCCAATATCCGCTCCAGGGTAGCTTCTAGTATTAGCTGCTTTAAAGTATCTGCCCAGTTGGTACATACATCTACTTCAATCTTCGCATTCCAGTTACCTTGGACGACAATAATATCTTTCTTTGGTGTTTGATCCACGATGTCCTGTACTTGGTCATAGAAGGCCTCAATTTCACTATCATCATGGCTGGATGTAGGAGTATATGTCTGTATAATTGTGATATTGAAGAGTGTTGCTTTCAGGCGAATGGTGATGATGCGGCTGGAGACAGGACGACAACCTATCACTGAGTTTGTTGTATTTTTATGGATGAGGAATCCAACTCCATGTTCATGTCTGTCCTCCCTGCCGCTGAAATAGATTTTGTGTCCATCTTCTGTTGAGAGTTCACCAAAGGTTTTCCATCGGGTCTCACACAGTCCGATGACATTCCATTGGTATCGTTCCAGTTCGTGGGTCAGTTCTTTCACTTTTCCTGTCGCATGTAAGGTTCTTACATTCCATGTGCCAATAATTATGTCTCCTCTTCTTTTAAGTTTGTATGGAAGTGTAAGATATGTATATAAGATAATAAGTAATTACAGAATTTATTTGATGTGGGAAAGTGACGATTCATAATGTGTATTGTTGTATTTCTTACAAACATTTTTTTAGCTAGTAAACGCAACAACGTTAATTAAAGTAAACTAGTTCCAGATTAATAAGGTCGTAAAGAAAGTAATTTATGGCATAAAAATTAACACTATTGAGTTGACACACCTTAATTATATTTTTAAAACATTGTTAAGAAACCAAAAAAATTAAACTACAGTTGAACCCGTTTATGTCGCCAGCCTAGGAGTTTGCTTATTACATTTCATGCAAAATGAATAGTTATTTGCTATTCACCCGTGTAAAAAATTACATTTTATTTTTTTGCGTGTTCATCTCTCTGCGCTGTGTTACTTCTGGTACTAAGTGAATTTTAAATTATTTATAGATGGGAATATTATTATTAAGAAAACGCTTTGATGTCACAGTCGCTCGCGTGTTAGCTCTGGTAATCTGCCGTAACACAACAAAAGATTAACTCCGGGTAATAAGCTAAACTATCGACTAAATGAAGTTAAGGTTAACATATTAACTGGTCCTGCGTAAACGAATGAATAGTTGCCTTTAAAAAAATGAAACATGTATTTTTATTATTATATCATGCCGATCACTTCATCAAACAAATGACGGCAACGCTGTTTAAAAACGTAAAAGTACATTCTCATTTATTAACGAACAACAGGTACATAAAGAAATTTCAAGCACGTGATAATATTTTGCCGCCATATTGGTTGTGGTTTATCTCGATCCTCAGTTATCTCGACCCTTTTCGGCAAACCCCTAGGCCGTCGACATAACCGGGTTCGACTTAAGCATGATTATGTCATTATTATTCATGCAAACTTATGTAGCGCGCAGCCTAAGCCCAGACGTTTTCTCATAACATATATATTCGTCTACATAATCAAAATATATAATTTGCTATGCATGTCTGTTCGCAACGGTAGATCACCGCTTAAATGTCTTGAAAAAATAAATACTGCGAGAAAATTAACTCTTTTGGAACGTCTGCATACAATTTTTCAATATGGAAATAAGATTTAATTATTCTCTTTTTGTCCCCGAATTTTCCTATTATTTACTACACCGTTTTCTGGCAAAAGGGACAGTTAAAAAACTGAAATATATATTTACTTTGAAAATTTCCGTCATTTTAGACGGGTAAAACACTTGTTTTAAAATAATTTGATACTTAGATGATTTTCAAAACTCAAAACTACTTGTTTTCCTCAATTTTAAAAATAAAGTAACTCATTTTAAACCCCACATTCACAGATGGGTAAAACATTAGACAACATTAACATCGCTACATTTACATTTCTATTTTAACGCTATGTATCATAGTGTTCTAATTTGTTTTACATGAAATATCTATGAATTGAAATTACAAAAAGCGTCATAGTCAATTAAATGTTAATACAGGCGAAATAAAGAATTTTAATGTTAAAATGTTTATCTGAGCTAATACTAATACATGTTCATGAAATGTTAAAATCCTAGCGTTACTTTATGTGATGCTTAATTCAGGGTCTAGTGAGAATTATACTAGTGATGGGTTTCATAATTTAAAGTTGAATTTGTTAACTGGAACTTTGGTGTCTGCGACATGAGGTGAAGTTTTGGTATCAGATAACGGTTTTGATATGATATGAGATAGAAGTGATATCTTATTGTGAGATGAAAATGATGGTTAAGTATGACAAGGTAGTGATGGTTCAGTAAGAGATGGTAGTGATGATTTAGTATGAGATGGTAGTGATAGTTTAGCATGAGATGGTAGTGATGGTTTAGTACGAGATGGTAGTAATGGTTTAGTATGAGATGGTAGTGATGGTTTAGTATGAGATGGTAGTGATGGTTTAGCACAGTGGTTCACAAACTTTTTTACCCGCGGACCTCTTTTAAAGTCAAAACTTTCCCAAGGACCCCCAAGTGAAAAAGCTACATAAATGTATAGTATACAAATTTACTTATTAAAATAACAACATTTTATTGAAGAATCATTTATTTGAATTTAACTTTTGTTGAATTTCTTTTTTTAAATTAATGACTTGGATGACTTGGATGAACTTGATGAGATTTCTATAATTTTATGAGTGTATTTATGTCCGGCTCAAAGTTTGTGAATAGCCAACGCCAATCCCCACGAGCATTAATGTCAAGCCGGTTTCTTTTGTTCCTGATGAGGTTCAAAACTTCAATGAATCCACGTTATACCGAATAGGAAGACGGGTAAGCAGTCAACAACATTTGTACAATAACCAATAACGCAGGATATAAATTGGGATATTTTTTGTGTAACTATAATTTGTGGTATCCTTGTTCAAACATTGGTTTAAGTTCCTCGTTTGTGGATAATTCAATATCAATAGGTTGCACCTGTATTACTATGGAATCATCTATGTCTTTTATCTTAGTTTGTCCACGAACAAAAGGGTTCAACACCCAGTCGGAAATATCCAAGTGAAAAATGTTTTCAAATCTTTGGTTCAGGTCTGCATGAAGAGCCGCTAAGTGTTGACAGTAGGCAAGCAAGTCTTCATCTCTATTTTGAAATTTCGAGAGATTTTGAATCTGAGAACATTCTCATCTCCCGAATTTTTGTTTCACAGAAAACGTTTTGCAACACACATGGATATTATGCTTTTAGTTTTGATTAAATTTAATTGGTCACCTTGTAGTTTCAAATCAGTTTCGTTAAATTTGGCAGACTAATCTTATCTTATCTTATCTTATATGTTACAGACGCTCCTTCTGTACAGAAGATTATTGCGTCCTAAGTATTTCTATGGTTTGTGTTTAGTCCTGTATTCTTACTAGAGTTTTAAAAATTGATATGTCATTTTTTGAGTTAATTAAATTTTGTCTTTGTCTTCCAGGAATTCCAACACTGAATCAAAGAGAGCATAAAATCGATTTCAACATGCACTTTTAGATAACCAACGTTCTTCGGTGTGAAGTAGTAAATAATAATAGTCTTCATCATTTCCCATCAAAGTTTAGCAAACAATATCTCATTGAAGACATTCCTTTTGATTTTATTAACTGCTCTAATGACATAATCTAGTGATCCATTCAAATGTTCACTAATATTTTTGCAACTAAATAATGTCAATGAATGACACACTGCACTAAACATACACTGTGGTACAGCTTGTTTTAAGTATACCAGAAGCCTCGGTATCTTCCTAGCATTGCCGGAGCTCCGTCAGTAACAATAGCAATAATAGTAGTCAAGATTATAGCTATTTCATCGTAAAATCTTTTTAATTCAGTGAATAACGTTTCCCCTTTCGTAACTGTTTCCAAACATTTAGCAAACAACAGTTCTTGTCAAAATAGTTCTTCTTTTACAAATCTGACATTAGCTAAAAGTAAAGTCTCGTTTCCTGGTAAAGTGGACTCGTCAAATACTAGAGAAAATTCAGATGTTTTTAAGTACTCACATAAAGAATTTTCAACACACTGAGCTATTTCGTTAATCCATCTTTGGACTGAATGATTGCTCAGCGGAATTCTTTTTGTGATGTCGAAAGTTGATTTGTGCAACAGTGTGTATCACCTCACTTACAGCTGGTAAAATAAGTTCATCACCTATTGTGTGGGGCTTTCCAGACTTTGCATCAATAAAGACATATTAATAGACGCACGCTGTCCATCGTCATCTCGCTTTGATGTTGTCCCTAAGAGCTGTTGACGTGATGGTGTTTTCAACTATTTTTCCTTAGACTGCTTCAAAAAAAAGTTAAATTTTTATTGTTTTTATCACTATGGATTTTCTTTAAATGCTCCTTAAGCTTGGAAGGTTTCGCAAAACCATTCGACATAGGTCTATTGCACAGAAGTGACAGAAGACACATTGGTCAAATACTATATTTCCTGGTAAGGAAATAAAGCAATACTTCAAAAAATATAATTATATTTTTAAAATTCAATATTATTTTGCAAACTCTCTAAATATGTGTTTGGTCGAATTTTGAATAAAAGAAGTGTTTTAGGATCGTCCAATCAAAACAAATGTGGTAACAAAGGAAACCAGGATTCTCCCTGCATTAGATAAATACGACTTATCGACACGTCAAAATTTACTCAACCCTGCACTCATCGTCATTTCCGTTAAAAGATTGTATTTTTATGACCTACATATAGTGTCCCCGCTTTTCTCACGCACCAAACGTGACATACCTTTCAATAATTAACCAAGCATTTTGATTGGTTATAGCTGTGGAAATATTGAAATATCGTAGTTTTTTCTTTTTGTTGGTCAAACAACATTACTTTTACTCAGGACCCTAAAAACAGCTACTACAGTATTCATTTTTCTTTATTCTTTAAAAACACAAAATTTTATTATTTTCATACTAAACCTTCCGCGGACCCCCTGACGTTGTTGAGGGACCCCCAAATCAATTTTAAGTTTCCACGGACCCCTGGGGGTCCGTAGGGACCACTTTGGGAACCACTGGTTTAGTATGAGATGGTAGTGATGGTTTAGTATGAGATAGTAGTGATGGTTTAGTATGAGCTGGTAGTGATGGTTTAGTATGAGATGGTAGCAAAGGTATAGCATAAGAAGGTACGGATGGTTTAGTATTAGACTGTAGTGATGATTTTGCATGGTGGTTTTAGCTTTAAGATGGTAAAACTTTCGGGTAGGGTTGGTTTGCTCGTCGAGAAGGGAGGAGTTGGGTGCCTAATGGCCGCCTTTTTGTACGAAAACCAATTCCGTCTTCCCATAACCGCCCATACAATTTATTCCTTCTGCCATTTATTAATTATGGTTTAAAACCATTAAACCATAATAACGGTAAATCAAAGACATTAAAAAATAAGTAAAGAAAGTAGTCTGTGTAAGTAAAACAAGAAATTTAGTGATATTTTTAAAAAGTACAGAAGCATTTTCAACAAGCATTGTTTCACATCCTGTAAATATGTTTTTGAATTTTTTTAGTTTTACATATGACCCATATTAGTTTTAGTTGTTTTTTTCCAGAATGATTCAACAAAAATTATCACACGCCTTAAACAGTAATAAGCATTTTCCAATGGAGGAACAATATGTTTGCCTCAATGACTTCAGGGAAATTTTGTTAATTATATTATAGTCTTTGAAGGAGAGCAATAGTAAAATACGAATTGCTCTCATGAAATATCATGATGACTGTATTTCTCTGCATTGTTCGGACATCAATGGTGTCGTTAACATTCAGTTTGAGAACACCTAAAGAACCATCAGAAATAAAAGGTATTTATTTCATACTTTTCGTTAATAATATGACATGCTAACATTGATTACAGTAAAAAAAAAATTATTAGCTAGACAATCTCTCATTGATTTGTTTGACAGTATTTAAAAAAAAAAACCAAACCCAAAACATTTCAGAGTTACACATAAAAGCAAATTATGGAGATGAAAGCTGTGGTAAACATCTATGGGCCATGGGGAAACATTTTTTTGCATAAGGTGTTCATGCAAGTGAAATACAAGAAGAGATTTCTGACCTACCATTTATGTTACAAATCCTATACTCAGAGCGGCCTTTAATATTTGTGGAGCACTTGATCCCACCCTCTGGACACGCCAATAAAATTCGGTTGTTCACGTAGAGTCCAAGGTAACCTTTAAATGTGTTGTCAATGAACGAGACCTGTAGTCCGAATTTGTCAACGTTAATAATAATAATTTACTACTACTAATACTATTACTTCCATTGTTTCTACTACTAATACTTACACACACACACACTGACACACACACACACACACAAACACACACACAAACACACACACACACACACACACACACACATGTATATATATATATATGTCGGTAAACACTAATTTCAAACCCCTTTGATTTCAATCTGGATCATGATGGATATACTAAACTTATTAAGTAAACCGTCTTGGAACAGACGTTAGAATTTCATTACCCCATTGGAAATTTTATAATTTAAAAAAATTACATTTGGTCAATAATTTATCTCCAAAAATGTAGACCCTTTTAAAATGGCCTTTGACATAAATAATTTTTAAAAACGGCATACGGTACCCAAGCCCTAAAAGGTGTTTTTACTATTAAAACTTCTTTTACAAAAAACTAAATAAGTTTCGGGGTCCTATGGGTGTAAAATGTATAGTTAAAATGTATAGTAAAAAAACAACAAAAAAAACAACAACAACAACAACAACACCAAACAAACAAAACAAACAAACAAACAAAAAACAGCTTATTTCAATTTCGATCATTATGAATATATTTGTTGATCAGAATTTGTTTTAAAATATCGAGTGTAATCGAATGGTTAAAAAGTCTTAAACTTAAACGAAAAAAAGAAATTAGGGTCCAAGGGCTACAAAAGATTGAAAAAAAAGTAATTTTAATGACCTAAAGAATTTTAATATAGGCCATCAAGTTTTTATCTTCCAAGTTTTGTGAAAATATCTTACACAGTATCCAAAGTTTTTTTAAAATTTGTAATTTAGCTAATATAAGGTGAACAAACTACAAGTGAGTGATAAATTTGCCTGCTACCATCCCAAAATTTCATGCGTCTACCTGCACAGGAAGTTGGAGAATTTGTGATGATCAATTTTTTATGTAAGAAAAATATACACTTGGGTCCCCGGCTCCCAGTGAGTTGCAATTTAAATATTTTTTTCGCGTGTTACCAGCGCTGGAGTGGACTCAACAGTTTCCTTAAATTTTAATGATTCTAACTACATGGGAAATTGAAAATTAGTGATGAGTCAGTTTTTATATCAGAAAAAATACATTTGGACCCCCGGCTCCCAGTGAGTAATACTTTAAATATTTTTTGCCTGTTACCATCGCAGGAGAGTACTAAACAACTTCCCAAATTTTCATGTTCCTACCTACACGGGAAAATGGAAAAATAGCAATTTTCAGTAAAAGGAAAAACGGTTTTTGGGCCCCAGGCCCCCATGAAAGTAGCGAATTTCAGAATTAAAAAAAAAGTTTTTGGGCCCCATGAGTGTGATTTCAAAAAAAAAAATTAACTCCAATAATCGTTGCGAGAGTCTACTTAACAATTTATTAACGTGTCATGCTTCTACCTACACGGAAAAATCGAGAAATATTTATAAGTCAGTTTTTAATATAAGAAAAAACTACATTTGGGCCACCTGGCCCTAGTAAGTGATAACTTAAATATTGTTTTCGCCTATTATAATCGTAGAAGCATACTTAACAACTACCCAAAGTTTTATGCTTTCATCTACACACGAAATAGAAGAATTAGTGATTTGTATTTTTTATAAAGCTAATATAAGGAAAAAAAATGGGCCCCTTGCCCTAGGGGTGGTCACCTGGGGGTGAAACATAGCCTATGACCTTTTCCGGGTCAAATTGGTGTTCCATGCAAAGTTTCAGCACGCTGGGTCCAACGGTGTGGAATTGTATTGGTAACAAACAAACAAACAAAAATTTCATCTTTATATATTAGATACATATATATATATATTAGTATATATATATATATATATATA
>MUZC01001345.1:50296-62239 GCA_002072015.1 Radix auricularia
AAAAAACTTGTGTGCAGCAGCAAAGTTTAACAGTTTACCATTTTCAGTGTGCAAATTTTTGGCATCTCCCCAAAAATACATGCATCAATTTATCCGATATACTTTATATGAGAAAAAAATTGTTTAAATCAAAATAATATAGTAGATTATAATTAAACAAACAAGAATTATAAATGTATACGTCTGTTCCGCTGAACAGAAATATACATTTATATGTTCATTAAGTAACCAAATGCCAACATACCCATATGCCGTTAATTTATTCTGGAGCACACTGGTGTCTGTCAACAAAATACATATTTTATAGACTTTGTCAAGGTTGATCTGATGTCCATCATTCTGACAAGATTTAATCCTCATAAGCAACTCTAAATGTAACTCTTACAACATATTTCTAGATTATACTTTTCTAGAATTCATTAGGCTAAATCCACGTTCGCAATGAGCGCTCGATGCAAGATATACAGCACAAATATCAAACAGGGTGGCAATGTCGCTGAATCATTCTTCATTCATGACAAACTGAATCACCTCGTCGAAAGTCTGAATCAACCCAAATTGTATTTTGTTCTTCGAGCACTAATCTTAAATTACGATAGTGATCCATAAAAATCTTTACAATGTCTTCATAGCTTTTAAGAATTGAACTTGAACTTTCCCTTAACCCGACGCTGGGTCGTTGGGGCACCATTTTGAGCTGCGCACTAATTCATGCCAAGTGTCACGGTTCTGAGCTGCCTTCTGGGAATCGCTAAATGAAAGGCCGGTCCACTCTTTGATGTTGTCCTCCCAACTCTTCCTTGGTCTGCCTCTTTTCCTTCTTCCCTGGACTGTGCCTTGCAATATCGTCTTTGAGAGACCTCCAGATCTTGACACGTGTCCGTACCATCGTAGTTTCCTCTTTTTAATTGAGGTGAGAAGGTCCTCGTAAGGGCCAATGACAGCACTTATTTTGTCGCGGACCGCTTTGTTCGTGATGTGCGCCGTGTAGGAGATGTTTAATACCTTTCGAAAACATCTCATCTCAAGCGCACTTATTCTTTTTTGGAGGTCTGCGGTGAGCGTATAAGCCTCACAACCATAGAGGAAGACTGACATCGCCAGAGAGCGCATTAGTCGAATCTTTGATCTCAGGGAGATTCTTTTAAGAATACTTTGTATTTATAAACAGGGCACACAGTTATGTTTGTTCAAAATTAAAATTTGACATGTCGACTAACGCTTACAACTCACATATTCACTTAAGTATCAAGTCGCTTTCAAGAAATCGAGAGTCCACTTGCCAATTCAGACATTCAAAAAATTTGAGGACTGTATTTGTGTTTTCAGCCTGAATACATTTTAGCAACATCAACCTCTGCAGACCAATGAACATTTTCTCCAAGGAGATGTCCTCTTAGGTTATTGATAATCCTTTTACAAACTGGTGTGCCTTCCTAGTCATTAGATTTTTCGTTTGCAACAGCTTGCTTAATTTGCAAGTTCTCCAAATACTTCATGAAAGACACTAAGGAACAGTCCGAAACTATGGGTCTCAGTCTCTGAGATCCTTTAAACTATGTTTATTGTCTTGGTCATAATACAAACGTGCCTGCTCTTCACAGTATCAGTCAGTGCGTGTATGTCATTTATCTACAATGCTTGTGAAGCAAAGTGTCGTGAAAGCAATCTGATTTTCAGTGTCATCTAAAAAAAATCAGCTCTAGGTGTCCAGGAAAAACTGATTTGTTATTTTAAAACATTCCTTTTACCACATTGTCACCCCCCCCCCCCACACACACACACCACTCCCGTTGTTTTGATTAAAATATCACACCGACTTGTTCGTGACATCAAAGTCTTTTTTGTAAGTTGTCGGCGGCGAGTGGTATCAAAATCTTTGTGCTGCTCCAAAGCTAGTAACCAATGTCAAATATTTTTTTATTATTTTAAAGGGAGTATTTGAAATTTTTCTTGTACTATCGTTACACGATTTAATTGAATGACGTTGCTAAAGTCTGTTTGCAGTGTGTGAGAGATGGAAGATAGATTCTTGGCATTTATACTTGTTTTCTTAATTGAATTTTTACAAAGGCTGCGACTGAGTTCCGGGAAGAATAAGAAATAAAGTCGCTACTAACTTTCATGACAAAGGCGCAGAAATTCTAATTTTTTACCTACTGAAATTTTCTGCGCGGTAACTCAAAACTTAAAAGGTACAATGATGGGGATGGGACCTACGAACCAGACTACCCATATATAAACATGGATATCTATGCTTGCACGCCTTTAACAATTATTTGTTGTTGTTTTTTTAAATATTACCCTCAAAGACATTAAATTCCTTTTTTCCCTCTAAAAATAACAACACAGAAAACACTTTTTAAAAAAATAATAGAAAAATCGTATTACGCCGCCACCCCTCTCTTGTGGAGGGAAGAGGGGGTGGGATTCCTCCACGTTGTCAACACTTCAAAGCTCAGTTTGCTTGGTATCTTTAAAAACATAACACACCGCCAGCGTTTTTGAAGATCTCTCTGGTGCGGCTGTGTCTTTTTTCCCATAATTTGTTTTATTTAGTTTGTGTTTTGGAACTGTTTTATTATTGCAAGTTTACTGATTTTTTAAAATAAAAATGTTTCGCTTTTAACGTAATTTCATTGTATTCCTTTCTAGATGAAGAAAATGTGTCTTCTTTTTTTTCTCACAAAAAATCAACAGTAAAGTTTTAGGCTTTGGTGTCACCCCCCTAATGGTGTCACCCGGGGCGGCCCGCCCCCCGCCCCCCCTAGCCACGCCACTGTTTGTTTACACTACCGTCTTAAGTTTCTTTAAAACAAAGTATGTCTAGCTTTATATAATACGTATACTTTTATTTGAGGTTGATGTTGGGTGTCTTTGTCCTCGCCAACCCACGCTTTCCCTTTATGAACTAAGTGACAAACCAAAAAAAACAATCTACTTTTGTGAAATAAAATAACATTGTTAAATGTCGGGTTTGACTGCACGTTTTGAAGTACACTGTACACAAAACTATTGGTTAACACCTGGGATGTATCGTTGCTGATCACGTTTCAGCCAAAAGAAATTGTCCCATTTTTTGAAGCTCTCTCAGCTTTAGTTAGTGTCACTGTCGGGTGTTATGGTGTGAGAATGACTGATCTAAAATGTGTGAGAATGTGTGAACACATGCGTGAACACTAGTTCACGTCGAGGGTTTTGTGAACTCGGATGAGGTGGGGGGGTAGGGATGTGTTGTCAGAGTGCATGAAAAAAGTCATAGCAGAGACCAGTGATGACGGAGAGTCAGAAAAGAGTTGAGAGCCGAGCGGTATACAGAGTGAGAAAGACGGAGTGTGTGTGATGGACTTTGAATGATATGAAAGCTACTGGAAAGTTGCCAAATGTATTTTCATATATGTCGACAATGATGTTATTAAATATTAAACTTACATTGAAACGCATCCAGTGATGAAGACTATTTCGAACGTACAGTGTGGTTGATATCTGTGGCTAAGGGCGGAACTCAAACCCCCTCCCCCACCCTGTAGACAACGAATCCACCACAGTAAGTAGCCTCTGGTGAACGAGGTCATTACCATGTGCAGTGGCGTAGCTAGAGCATTTGCCGCCCGGGGCGGTCTCCGAATTTGCTGCCCTTTTAAGGGGCCGTCCATTAATGACGTCACGCATAGGGGGAGAGTGGAGTCAAACATTTGACGTCTCATCAAAACGCCCAACATAAAATAAAAGTTCCTATTAAATATATGATTACTAACACTTCATTAATGAAGCTTTACATTTCTTCACGCGTTTTACGATATTAGAGTGCAGCCTTACTATGAACATTTTTAAATGACTAAAAAGATTGGTTGGAAAGATGCTCATTTTCAAATAGCAAATACGGCTTTTATTTGGGGTGGGGGGGAGCTTCGTGATGTCTAACTAAGTTTCGTGACGAGGGGGCAGGGGGTGAAAAATCAGCCAAAATCGCGTGACACCATTTAAGGACGGCCCCTTCAGTCAATCGCATGATGGTTTATAAATTAATGTGTGAATAAATAAGTCTAATTGAAACGAAGTACACTGTAGAAGGTGGGGAAAATTTTTACCATGGCATGCCCTATTTATGTAAGCAGTGATTAAAGAGGCCGCATAAGACAATATACACATAAATACACATTTATAAAAAATACAAGATACTCTTTTTAAAGGTCACAAGAAAGTTATTTAGGTCGCAGCCCCCCCCCTCTAAAAAAACCAACCCCAAAAGAGACAAAACATATTCCAAATTTACACCCAAAAAACATTAACCAATAATATGCTTTTATTTTTATTTATAAATATATAGATCTATATATTTAAAAAAAAACAACAAATAAATTGTATTCCGTAGTTTGTGAAAATATTTATACATTTCCCTAATTAACTTTCATGGTAGAAAAATCGTGTATTATGTTATCAAAATTTTAATTATTTGTATTATCTTGTTCTATGGTTAATATTTCAAGATTTTGTAGTCTGAAATCACTCCTTATGGAACGAAGATAATTTTTTTAACAACTACAGTTTGGAGAAGTTCCTTTCAACATTAAATACACTGATAGAAATTGTTGAAAAATTATTAGCAAAATTATAATGTTGAGTAAGGAATGTTCCAATTTATACTGTTGAATAAATTTTAATAGATCAATGGGGGATTCCCCCCTCCCCCTGTTTCTAACATAATGCCTCTTGTAGTGTAGGTAAAGCCTGGGCTGGTCTTAGGTCACATATGCAACCTATGCGGCCGCAGTGGGTTCGTAGGCCCTACCTATCTTAATTTTCACTTATTATCCATATCAATACCCCATCCCTACCCAAACTGCGACTCTTTTTGCATACTAAGCTGGATATGGCCCCGCAATCGCCCTGTGTACAGCCATAAAACCTGGAACGTTTTTCGTTCAATGTTGAACTGTTTTGTAACAATGTTAATAAAGAAATGTTTCATTTAGTAGGTAATATGGTATTAAACATGAATATTTTCTTGCAAGGACATTCAACTCATCAGCGGGTTCTATTATTTCCCTTTACAATTTCATCTATGGATAAAAACAACTCTCGTTGTACGACTCGTACAGTACGAGTTGCTCTAAAGATAGAACTCCGTCTCCGGAATTTTCCCCACTAAATATTTTTCTCATTATAACTCGGGAGTTCAGTTAATATCTCCAACTCTCTATAATCTATAACATCAAGGTGCATTAGCACATACCTTTGTTCCATGAAATGGGTTTGCATTATTTATTTTTTTTTAAAAACGGGTTCTTATTGAGATACAATAGAAAAGAAAAAGATTGCTTTGATCAGAGTAAAGTTCCAGCATCTGATCTCGTTTTACTAGTTACTTCTTCAGATGTCATTTTTTCCAAGAAGCTTGAAATTTTTAAGTATGTCATTTTCGAAATGATTTATGTTATTGCGGTGTTTATTAATGAAAATTAACAGAAAATTTTCAATATTTTCACGTTTTTGCCCTAAAACTTAATAATTTTTCATAAAATATACGAATTCAAATTATTTACAAATTACTTTAATTTGATAGGTGTAACATTTTTAATAGATAACAGTATTATAATGAAAAACACACGTGATGTGTGCTATTTTAATGCAATAAAAACAAAATAAATTTCATTTTGATAAGCTACCTAACAATAATTTTCTGAAACAGTAATATAAATTACTACTTAAAAGTTAAACACAATATTTGAAACACCATGTCATGCAGGTATTTGTTAGCGCATCATTCTGCGCATGTCGAAATGCCTCGCAAAAACTGTCTTGGCGATATAAATCGTACATATTATTTTGCCTCGCGGTGACGTGTTGTTGTTTTTTTGTGCAGTTTTCTTATAAAACCGCCAATTTATAACGCATACTGCTTAATTTTACCTTTTTTTTTCTTTTTAAAAATTAAAAAAAAAAAATTTTTTAAATATTTTTTTTTTAGTGATTTTAATTTTTTTTACCACTATGCAATCAAACAAATGTTGCGAGAATTCGTTAATTAAGACTCGAAATTAAGAATATTTTTGTTTCACCTCTGTTTACCCTCTTCAAAAGAAAAAGGGCGGTTGTCAGAAAGGGTTTTTGTTTTTCAAATGCCCACAGATGCCGCCCTCTAGATGAGTGCCACCCTCTAGATGAGTGCCGCACTCTAGATGAGTGCCGCCCTCTAGATGAGTGCCGCCTGGGGCGGACCGCCCCCACCACCCCCCTGGCTACGCCAATGACCATGTGTCAAGTCTAAAGTTTTGATGGACATTGTTTACACACTTATGAGGACAGCTTTGGGAAAGCAGGATAGAATCCAAAATACTGTAGTGCTAATCATGTAATTGAATTAAACAGTTGTCTAGTTTCCATCTAGTCTGTTTTGATTTAAGAAGAGATCCCTAAAAATATAACTGTTGTGTTCTCGTCCAGAAACATTTTCCCCATGTTTTTATCGCCTTTCCCCCTATACAACACTAACGCCTTTAGGAAACAAAGTTACTGATTTCCTCAGCATATTAACAACGGAACTCATTCCCAGACAACAATGTAAGCTGTTAATAACTGTTGCCCATCAAAAACTGAAACCGGAAATCAGCCTTAAAACATAGCAAGAGTACTGACGTTTGAACGACCTTGGCAGCCAAGTACTTAGCAAGAGAGTTAAGCGGGTTGGTTTACTCGGTAAACAGCGATGAAAATAGAAACACACTTTGTTGTAGGAAATCATGATGATGTCAATCTTAATCTTTTTAATATGATTAATGAAGTCTTGAGAATATCTCAACCAATGATAAAGGACTCTGGAATCATCCAAAGAGGATTAAACCTATTTGAAATATTCTTGCACAGTTTTGAACCGAAAAAAAAGCTTTTCGATATTAAGAAGAAGGGAAAAGAATTTGAATGGGGAGTTTTGTACAGATGAAAGAGTTTAAAACATACTTTATTTTTACAAATAAATTCAAATTTTAATCAGAACTACTGTTTTATTAAGCGTTTCACACATTATTGGGCTTAAATTAGAAATTATAGATATATTGTTCTCTATTTGGGGTTGAAATCCTTTGGGTCTCACATATTGAGACTCGCGGACTCACACCCGTTTGTATCATCGTTACCATCCATCTATAACAGGGGTCCTCAAACTTTTCTGCCGAAGGGCCGCATTAAATCTCAAACAGTAGTTTGGGGACCGACTACTAATCCCCAACTACTAAGTTTTGTGGTAAACTACAGATAAAATAGTGTTTTTTTTTTAAAGATTAAAATGTCTCCAGGGGCGGATGAGAGGGCTTCGTGGACCGAGACTGGCCCGCGGGCCGTAGTTTAGAGACCCCTGATCTACAACAATAACAGGGACCTTGATCCATAGTGGATAAATCACAAGAAAGGCAAGCTTAACAGTGTCGAACCTTACTCTTTAAATTTAGGCGCTGAACTCCACATTCTCTCCCGCCACCCCAGCCTTTTTGGCTCTAAAAAGATCCTGGTTAGCTCTTTAAGTGTTGAAGCTCAACGTGGTTTAACAAGATTGGTTTGTAGTTACAAGGTAAGTGATATTTGGTGTCATTTTCTTGTGCTATTTCGATTGCATTTTAATAAGATAATTGATTGTATTTTAAAATGGAAATAAGATGATAAATCAATATACATAATTTGCAATGTATTTTATGTCTGTCACGTCCGTATGTCCCGTCCGTGACGCTACTAATTTTAGAAAACAGCGCACCAAAAATAATTAATCAATATATATAATTTGCAATTTATATCAAGATTACTCTACTAATTTTATAAAGCAGCGCACCAAAAATTATTCTTTTTGAACGTCCGCATAAAATTGTTAAATTTGGAAATAAATGAATAATACAAAATTTAATAAAATAACTGAAAGTTTTATACTACTCTAGCAGACCTGGCGTGCGTTGCAATAATCTCAGTAAATTTAAAGGATCCAATGAATGATGTGTTTTAAAAATATTGTGCCAGAAACCTACGCGCCAATGTGCAATAAAGTCCAAGTTTCATAGCAAATGGATAAATAAATTTATAATTTAAAAGCTCCAATATGAGTGATAATTTAATTTTTTACTGCAAATGTACTCATGTCATATTGCTCAAAATCGCGTAAAATTGTTTGGGGATTTAAATTATTAACGTACAGTGAAAAAAAGTCATTTAGGGAACCTGCCCGCGGGAATTAACATTAAGAGTTCAGTGCCGGACTGTAATGAGATATAGATTCTTGAGTTTTTATATACTCAGATGGTGACTGAATAGCTCTCCCCACAAGCTAAGGGGCGTGGAATATAGCCCAAGTAAAAGCCAAAATAAAATGTTGATGGTTGGCTGTGGCTAAAAAGTAGTCCGCTAACCTGCAGAGGTGATGGGCACCTCCAAGGTATACCAAGCTCCGAGACAGTTCTAATGGTAACATTAGAACCCCCAATGAACATGAGGTAATGAGATTACTAAAAAGATTTTTTTAAAGAGATGGGCAAGATTCTTTAATTTTCTCAGTAACTTGCGCCCACACTAATTAAAACCGCTAATTTAAAATGGGTTATCAAGTCATTATACACCACGTTTGGTTAAGATCCATTCATTTTCCCAGTGCTTAACGCTTAAACAATTTGTATACATCTGTTGTAGGCAAAAACAACATTAAGGGCTTCCAGGCCAAATCGTTGCAAGAGATTAACTTTAAAATACCTGGTTATTTAATCTAAATCATATATATATATATATTTCAAAATCGTTCAAAGTTCTTTAAAATCAGAATTGAAATAAAGTATTAAAAGCTTACGAAAATAAAGATTTTGGGCCCCCGGCCCCAAAGGAATGGACATTAGGGGTTGAACACAGTATGTCATTTTATTATGGGCCATAAAATATGTATGTAATTAGTTTGGTTAAGGTCCATTAATTTTCAAAGAACCTAAAGCTTAAACTAATTTGAATATAGCTCATACAAGAAAAAAAAAACATTTAGGGCCTTCGGTCCCCCATGAGTGTCAATTTTCAAGATGTTTTTATTCATACAAACTATCCCGGAAGTGTACTCAAAATATTCCTAAATTGTAATCGTGATCGGATAAATGGTTTAGTGAGCTATAGAGGACAAACAGACATACATACATTAATATATATATATAGATATTGATTTTGTTTGTTTGTTCTGATGAACATTTGTTCAAAATAAAGAGATTGAAGCTGAAATATAATTATTTTGAAAACTTCCGTCATTTTGACGGGTGATATCCTAGTAATTACAGAATTTTGTTGATGTAGGAAAGTGGGGATTCATAATGTGTTATGTTGTATTTCTTCGAAATATTTTTTCTAGTTAATTAGTAACCGCAACAACGTTGATTAAAGTGAACCAGTACCAGATTATTAAGGTCGTCTGTAATTTATTCAATGTTACTGTCTGTCTACTGAGACAGGAGTTATTTACTTATTCTTAGTGTGAGCACTCGACGGACTTTAAAAAATAAATAATTGTCATTTTAACAGTTGGAGCTTAATATGGCGAGGAGCTTAATAGAGCGACTACTCAACATCTGGTTTACAGAGGTTCTCAAATCTGACATGTTTATTGTCGCCTCTAGAGTTTGTGTCCAGACATCTGATAGGGCAGACTTTGACTATGCTTTAGGACTCAGCAGGCAAGTTGTGGGGTGGGGGGCGTATAATCAGGAGTAGTCATTTTAATTTTACTTTGTTTTTGTTAAAGGCCATTGAAATGCTTGAGCTTTAAATTAAAGATAAAATGGCTTTCAAAAGTACTCAATGTTATATCAGTTGATGCTACTAAGACATAAAGTTCTAGGCACATAATAAATTTGGTCTGCTATATAGCGACATTCAAAATTCAATAGATTTATATATGTAATTTTATCCTCGGGTAATGTATCAAATTTTCATAATACTCAATTTCAATATAGTTTAATAAATTCGATCTCAATAAATTAGTTAGTAATATTGTAACATCTAAATGGTGCACTCAGCCCTTTTGACTGAGCTCTAATTAAACGTAAAAATACAGTGATACGATTCACTCAAGCTATTCTCATTGAGCTCTTATCAAATCTAATAACAAAGTGACACGTATTTGTTGTAAAACATATTTATTTAACCCATTTAACAACTATTTATAAGTGTACAACAGAATAAGTCTTAATTTTTGTGAAAAAAATAAATAAAAATCAAACAGACAACCAGGGCGATTTCCTTGATAGAATTTTTGAAATAGATATGAACAAGTAAATATCATTACTGCATAAAATGGGTTTTGATTTATTCAAACATCAACTCTTTACAAACCGATCCTCAAAATAACATGCCAGATGACAGGACTTCCTAAAACTGATGAGAAAGACTCTGTATTTAAGTGATGTACATATTAATCTTTAACGAATATGAGGCTTTTTTCATTTCTTAAAAAAAAAAAACTGAACTGTAACTTATTTTTCACATCATTATTTGTAATTATGTAACTTATATTTTAGAAAGTTTTTTAGAAAGTAATTTATGGCATAAAAAGTAACACTGTTTTGTTGAAACACCTTAATTATATTTTAAAAACATTGTTAACCTCCACAAAAAAAAATATATAAAAAAATGTTCTTAAAAAAGGAAACATTTTTAATACGGTATGTTCTCTTTTCTGCTATTTTTATATATTAAATTGTTTTATTTTACTTTTAAAGCTGAAAAATATGAAATATTGTTAAAATGGTTTAAGGATTAAAGTTGATACTTGATTTTTTTTTCTTTTTGTTAATTTGCTTTTAGAAGTTAAAAAAAAATATGTAAGTTTCAAAACGATATGAATCAGTCGACTGGGAGTGTAAATAGTTGGGTTTTTTTCTTTTAAAAGGGGTATAAACTGTAATTCACCTTATTTGCCGATCAAAGAACAGTTAAAGGTTTAAGAGTAGACTGGATTTATGTAGCCATTATGACAGCAAACACATCTAGATAAACATTTATACATTTTTACACGATTTACAGAGGTGAAATATTATAATAAGGCACTAAGTCATAAACTTAGTTGAGTAATTCTTTAGTCCTTGTGAGGAATCACCTTACCAAATGTGATAGGGTTGCCTCCAATTAGTACACATTTTACAATGCTCATTAAAAAAAACGTCCAACAAACAAAATACCATTAGTATAAAAAAAAACACTATCAAAGTATAAAATCTCCATTTGTAAAGAAAGGAATCCGCTTTCAAGATACACGAAGTTAGAATTTCACTACCAAGGCTTACTTTCAACGACCTGAAATAACAAATGTCTGAAGTCTGATCTGTCGTCATGACGTCACTGGGGTTTTAACTCCCGACTTAATCTGTGGAGAAGCGTCACTTTGATGAAGGATTTATTGGTGTCCTCTATCCTCACGGTCGTGTCATCGTAGATGGTCTTCAGCTGCAGTTTGTTCCCTTTGACCAAGAGAAGAATACCTTTAGGAACAGTGCAATTTAAAGTTTAGAAAATTCAAATCCTTCCATTTGTTAGATCGGGAGTGAAAGAAAATAACAACGAAAAAAAAAACAACAGCAACCAACAGCAATTGGCTATCGGACGTTAGAAATACTAAACACAGTCCTATTAACAGAAAGTGACTTATTACAACAACAACAACAAAATAAAAATATCTTTGCCTTCCCATTAAAAAGAACCTGGCCATAATCGCTAAATGAATAGCCCAGAAATATTTACTAACTTATTTATTTAAAGAAATACACGATCTCAATAAGGAAAACACAGTTTTCAAACAGTATTATCTTATAGACAAATACATTGAAAAAAATCAGCTTTGAAATATCCCCAAGTCTGGGTTTAGTATTTGATATTTGAGACAGGTTTGTATAAAATATGATCGCCTGCTCTTCTTAAGAATTATATATATATATATAT
>MUZC01001345.1:62271-84771 GCA_002072015.1 Radix auricularia
TGATATTTATAAATCATCAAATAATCCCCTTTTTACATCGTTCCCTTTTCGAAAATTAAAATATAAGCTAAAACAATGACGTCATATAATTTTTTTTACGGCGAGAATCACCACCGGTTTTTTTAACAGCTATGGTTATGGACTGTTGTAATATTTCAAAATTAATATTTAATTTATAATTATTTCGCACATCTTGTATTAAAATATCAGATCAAACAATGACGTCATAGCGTAGCGGAAACAATGAGTGAGTGAGTGGGTGAGTGTCTTGGGCTATTATAAATATATTAAAACAATGAATAAATTAGAAATTATATCGTTTTAAATAATTGTAAATAACTGAAATTAAACTTTTTGAAATCAACTTATTGTGATATTTTTGTTCTCTCTTAATTATATAGGCATACCGAATTCCTGCCTCCGGCTTTATGGAACGGAAACGAGAGAATGATTTCTAAAAATAAAAAATCATATTAAAAAACGTTATATACATAGCCTACAATTGCCTTAACGTTTTGGGAAACAAAACAATTAGATGGTCTTACCGTTAAAGCTACAAATTCTGTGATTTGGCAAAGATTCTTTCGGATTCTTGTAGCCTCCCTTGGGACACGCCATTACTGGGGTATCATCAACAAAAACGCCAATGGATTTTTTGTGGTGATCGTCTATCATGGCGATCTGGGGAAAGTCAAAATTATTTTAAAAATATTTTTTAAAAAAACTACTTACAAAACATAACTCCGTGTATGTTTATTATAATACTCATTGCACGTCAATCCTAAAATCCAAAATTCCATGCTGCCTCTTTGTAAAATACAAAAATCTCAAACAAATTGTGTAATGACAACAATAAATGTAAGCTAAATGTTTTTAACTAACACAATATTAGCTCAAAAATAAACCTCACTGGGTAACAAAGCCAATAAATATGAGCTTTATTTTTGAGCTAATATTGTGTTAGTTAAAAAAAATATTTTTGTTTCTGCAATTAATATTTTTATTATAAAAGCTTTATGGCAGTCCCATTCTATATGGTAAATGTCTCTATGTACTCACTGAAAACTGCAGTAAGAAGATGCCCGACTCTTGTGCTGTGAATTCTCCATCTTTCTCGCTGGTTATGTTTAACAACGTTGTTGTGTTTGTTCGTTTTACAGGAACATAGAAGGCGAGTGGAGATTCTAGGTCAAGACATGAAAAGTTAAATTAAATACATTTGATAATTATTTGGATGGAATAAGTTCACTTTTAAACTACACCCTTTACTTTAGTATTGTTTTATCATGACCAAATCTATTGATAGAAACATCAGAGTTTTCACAAGGACGATCTTCATTAATATACAACTAAAGCAAACAAAATTCAATTCTACGTTAAATTGTGTCGATAGAGTGGATTTAATCAAGATAAAAACTTGTTTACATCTTTTTTATACTAGCAGTTTTAGGTAACTCAGTGTTTCCACTATTTTTTATCAAAAATAGTTTAACAAAAACTTGTGTATAAGTACTAACATTAGGTAATGAGATATGACTTTTTTCTGTGTGCGAAATGACACTGCCTTTACATCAACTTGCAAACATTTTAACAAAAACATCTGATAAAAAGATTTGTACATCAAATTTAAGGGAGATAGTACAATATATAGACATCACCAATTGATTGATTTTGTTTAAAGTAACACTGAATTAGGAAACATTTTTGTAAAGCCATGAGTCTAGTTGACCAATATCCAAGTGGCGTTACGTAAGATTGAGCTTCAACTCCTAAATATTCATCAAGCCCCATTGAATTCTGCGCTCTTTTTAAAAATAACTAACTGCGAAAGAGACTATCATGCTAGGCTTGCAAATTTAACCGAAAAAAATAATTTACATCTTATAAAGCCTATATAATAACGAGCAATTTTCTGTGCCTTCTTCGATAGCGATTGGTCCCTCTAACTCTTAAAGACTCCCACAGCCATCAGAAAAAAATTCATGTCATATTGAACAAGTTTAAAGCGAGTTAGTGTTTGTGCAGTTTATTTTGTTTGTTTTGTTGTTGTTTTATTATTATTATTTTAAATTAATTTTTGATGAATTATACTTTAAAAATTAAAAACAGAATCTTCACGACTATCCCAAACACACTTGAAAATGACCTAATTTATTATTGGGTTTTAAAAATGTAAATTTTTATGTCGTTGAGAGATTTTCACTGTGATAACAAAAATAAATAAAAGTTTGTTTGTTGTTTTCATTTTCTTAAACGAGTCGAAACTCTGAACAACGCACCTCGGAGGCACTCAAACCATTAAAAACCCGCACCCTTCCATTCACATCTGTTTATTGTGTTCCTTAACTTGAAGACTTGCTTCGCAGAAATACTGATTTTAATGAGCATTGCCAATAGTTTAAAAAGTTCAATTATACACTGCCTCCTAGCAGACAATAATAATATTCAAGCTGCTAGGCCTGTATGACGTGTCTAAACGTATGGCCATTGTTATTTACATTTTGTCCGGGGATAACATAATGACATGTCACGAAGGCTTGACTCAGTGACCATCACAGCACGCTGTGTGCTGGCGAGGGTTTTGGGGACGGTAAATAAAGTGAATAGGGGCAGCGAGAATGTAGGCACCTTTAGAAAGGACTATCTGACAACATTGCCTTTTCATTGTCTGGTTATATCGAATCGGAGTTGAGGTGGAGTTAGATAGGTTTGGAATGACCTGAGAGGAATGGTACTTTAATCACAATCAAGAATTTGCGTTTAATTTTGTCTGGTTGTACGTGCATATACTTTTGTGAAATCGTCGTAAATTAAACGTTACAAATAACTATTTAAAACTGAATTTAATTTTAATGGATAATAATATTACGTTAAATTATTTTTGTCCCAAAAAATAATTTGAAAAAGCTATTTCTATTGCCCTGATTAGATATAAAAGGGTCGAAACGTCCAGGGTCGAAACGTCCATGGGTGGAAACGTTCTGTAGTTGAACCATCCGAGGTCGAATCGTCCGGGTCGAAGTGTCCGTAAATCCCTTTTTGCTCGTTATATATAAACTAGATTGTGCCGGGGCGCCTGTGGTGCCCCTTTTTTTTGGGCGCCTACGGCGCCAACCTTTTTTTAAAAGACCAACTAACTTGTCCTTTTTTGATAAATCCGAAATATTAAACTTTCTGAAATGTACGCAAAGTATTTAATAATATGGGTTGTATTTTGCGCACCGATGCACACCAAACAATGACGTCATCATATTAAATATTTTTACAGCGCTAATCACTACACGATTTTTCAACTAACTGCTGTAGACTGTTGTATATCGTTCCTCAGCGTTCCACATCCAGTGACTTGGACTATTATATTATTTATTGTGTGCTTTTATTACCCTAAAGTTTAAATGCATTTAAATTAAATTTATTACTAGTAAAAAAAAAAAAGTCTACTATCTAGTTCTTGCTTCAAGTTGTATTGTTCTAGTTTAGGTTGTGCGTGAAAAAATAAATCTTATTTGTTGCAAAAATATTTTGGTGTTTGATGAAATTTCATCAATATTTTTTATTGTGGCTCAACGTTGGCTTTGTGAAGCTTGTGAGGCGAGCGCACTTTTGACTTCGCTATCCTGTTACACTACGTTTAGATAAAGTAACTATTTTTTTCTTCACAATTTGAATAGACTTTTAATTTTGAATTTCTTACCTTCGATAGCGTAGTTTATTTTTGTATTCCTGCAGACTTTAGGATATTCTGGACGATTTGGATGTTGTAGATGATTTGGATGCTTAGAGACTTTTCGGTCGAGGTAACATTCTAAGAAACAAAGGACAAGAATTATAATATAAATCATTGCAATATATCTGGGAATACTGAGAATGGCAAGAATTTTTGTTTTTAGTCTTGGGGATTTAGCGATGGGGAAAATAATTATTTAAACATTGCAATTATAAAAAATAATTTAAAATGAGAGGTTAAAATATGTATATTTATTCATATTAATATTTATGAGGAGCACTCAGGAAGAAAACTGCTTTAGTCCTATGTTTATCTGATTGTTGTACTAGATTATTGTTACGTTGAATTTACTAGTTAGAGTTTTAATTCCTTGTGTAATGTCACTACTTTGTTTACTGTTATTGGTGCTGATTGGAATTCATTATTTATTACAGTTAGTTCTCTGCCATTTGAAAATCTTGAATTCACTGGTTAAAGAACTGGTCATTTCTTACACAAATCATTTGAGTTTCACTTGATGGTTTCCTACAGCTTTGATGTTTAGGACACATTACATTATGTTTGTAAAGGTTATTCTTTATGTGGCAAAAAGTCTGAGCCTAATGCTTTTAATGGATCTTCCTGGGAACTCTCCCAGCAATTTGCCCCCCACCCCATTTAAGTAGCACCGCCAAGGGACCTAATATCTAGGGATCCCCCTTCCCCGGAGCTGTCTCATCTGAGAGGGCCACCTGGACACACAGTAACATGTTTCGGAGGTACCTTTACCTATATTTGCCTCGCAAAAGAAGGGTGGATTTTCTTATTTAATCGCTGCAAATTCAGTATCAGCCTGGCTCGGCTTTGAAGTAGAAAAGTCAGCTGGGACTAAATGGTTGCCCAAAACACTTCCTTAGACTGCATATGCCAAATTGCTGATTTTCAGGGATATTAAATATACTGTATAAAATGGTTCTAAAGCCGACTTTTTCTTTTTTGGAAAATTATATAGGTGAAAAGTTTGCGGATCGGCTTACAAGCGGGTCATAGGTAATTTCTGCATGTATATTGAATATCGGCGTTGTTATTGTAGACCATCAAGGTCCTTGTCTACTTTCTTCAATATTCCACAGCTATGCAAGAAGCTACAAAATATTATTTAACACCTTTACTTAAATAATATTTATTCAATATTATTTATTTTGTGAATATTTAAAATAATTTAAAAAAAACAAATTTTGTTTTCAGCAATGAATTTTAATGTACGCGCTTTTTAAAAATGAAATTTTTAAAAATTTATCGAGAATTTGACCTAAAACAAAAGCAAAATATAAACACACGCATATATTTGCCATCTAAAAATATAATTGATCTCTATTTAAACATTTTTACTATTCGTTAAACGTTTGCTTCTCTCTAGAAAGATATTTAGATTAATAATATTAGTCCGTTCGATTGTTTTTCATGTTTATTAAATCTTTTATATGAACTCGTGGTTTCTGAGGCCTTGCTTGAGTGCCGAAAAAATTTTGGATCGATTTTAACACACTTTTCCGAATGCTGGCGAGCTGAAATTTTGATGGCAGCCATATACCGATGATAAAAATGATGTATCGAAATTTCATGTCGATCGAAAGTACAGTAATTAAATTAATGAATTTATTTTTAGATTATCTTTGTTTATCTCTATGTAACATGTTAATTTTTGTGGTAGCGTGTCGTGGTTTTTATTATATCGAACAACCTTTTCTGTCGCGCTATAAGGTGCATACTATAGTGAGAATACTTTTTAAAATAAGTGTATAAGGAAAATTCTCCAATTCTCCTATTTAAAGCACAAGACCAATGAGTATATCTGGGACAGAATCAACACTCTGGCGGGTAATCAAGAATTGATTATAATAACAATTAAGAGACGCAAGATGGCATGGTTCGGTCATGTACTGCGACTTTATACCCTTACAAAAATTATCCTACATGGCACTGTAGAAAGGGGGCGGGGGCGGTGAAGAGGGCGACAACGGAAAAGCTGGTTTGACAATATAAAGGAATGGACAGGGATGGGATTGAGTGAACTACTGGCCGCCGCTCAAGATAGTCAACTGTGGAGATCGTTATCTGTTCATGTGTCCATGCGCTCCCCCCAACGACCGCAATGTTCACGGGTCTGCTGATGATGATGAATTTTAAAAATTTATTCCCGATCGGTGCATTATATTAAATACCTTTTACGACACATAACTAAAATTTTTGATTTTCGGATTGCCTTGCGCTGCGTAATATAATGAACATTTTTTAAAGTTATGTCTCATATATAAAGAATTTATAGTCAAAAACTTGTTTTTTTACGGGTTTAAAAAAATAAAATATTTATTTAATTATTTTTTATTTTTAAAAAGGATTCCTTATGTGAAAGTTGAATTTCTATGCAACAACCAATCAACTGATAATTTTTTTTTTAAAAACCATTTAAGTCATAGTATTTAATTTTTTTATTACAGACAACGCTTTTATGCAGAAGATTATTGCGACCTACGCTTACATATGGTTTATATCTAGGCTTACAGTTTTAAATGTTTAATTTCCTGGTTTGATCTGACAACTGACAACCCATTCCACACCCAACTTCCAGGTGAGGAGAATGAGACTTTTTATGTGTTTATATTTTTATATAGGGAATAAAGAAGAAAGTATTGTTGTTGTTTTTTATCCCTATGTGCATCTCAAAATTGTATTTGATTTTTTTTTGTGTTGTATTTCACACCTACAATTACTTGTCCATTGTATTACTAGAACTTAAATTATTGTAAATATTTATTTTTATACGTGTGGATTTAGAGAGAATCACTTCAAATATATATACGAGGTTTTTACCCGGTTCATTAATGGTCAAGGCCTCCTTGCCACCAGATTAGTGATTAGGGCTGGCAAAGGGATAAGTCTGATGTATCAATTTTACTCTTTCTAGATGTCGTCTTTTCAATCAATGATTTAAGGGAAGATAATACTGAATAATAAAATGCACATACTTATAACTTAGAAAAGCAAAAAGGATTTTTTAAAAATTTTACCCACCTTCGCTTTGAAAACTGTTAGCAGGATATTTCTTGTGAAACACGCTTTCAAATTCATTGTATATTGGCTATTAAAAGAAGAAGGAGAAAAATATGTCACAAAATTTGAAGGGTTTCAAAATTTAATAATTAAAAAGAATCACTTTCATTTCAATTTTAATTATCCTTCAGCGTTCAGTAAACTAATAATCAACATTCCCAAAATAACACATTTCATACCGGAACCTGGTAGCGGCGACTAAGAAACTTACGATTCTTGAGATCAATTATTACTTACTTGCATGCCTGAAATGAAATCAATGCAAACAAATAAGAGTGATTCATCGTGTTTGTATTGAACACATTATTCTCAATACAAAACTATTTACAGATTGAGTGTCAAGTCATTCATTCAGTGTTTAGTTACTTCAAATGAAACTATCAATGACGTATTTTATTATATTTATACAGAACTCTCATAAGCTTCTGTAACGACAAAGTTTGCTAAATGATGATGTGAGTTAGTTGTTTTTTTCCCCATAGACCTTTAATGATAGTAAATATCTTATTTCTATTCCTTTTTAAACCTGTGTTGCAAGCTTTTTAAAGTTAAGTATGACATACGTTTAAATTGATTGCTTCGCTCAAACTACCCAAATTACCAGTGTCCTAAAGCTTAAAAAAAAGATAGTTGACAGAAAAAAAAACAGGGAGTATTTTAGAAGCTACAAATAAGGAATATTTATTTATAGTTACCTTCAATTTTGTCGAAGCAGTATTGGTCGATTAAGTTTTTGTTATTACACTTTTTATTATTCTTCGGTTTATCTTTCCCCCTCCCTGATTTATTCTTGTTTTTGGTGGCGTTACGCCTCTTCCGGGCTGATCCCTCTTTGACGCCACCAATCGCCATGAGATCCGTCTCAACTGATTGGTCCGGGAAATTCGGAGATGGTATATTTTGTGATGGATACTCGCCATCTAACTTGTTAGTGAACATAAGAAATTTTCCCTAGGGACAATATATATAGATACTTTTGTATATTTGAAACAACAACACAGATTACACATTTTTTATATTTACTTTAGGAAATTGGCGATAAAAATAAAATATAAAAGAACAAACGAACATATCAGTAAATTTTCAACAAAAAAAAGGAACATGTGTGTATATTTTCAGAAAATGTTGTTCCCTTACTTTACTCATTAAAATAATTTTTTTTTAAAAATTAAGTTGGTGTTTTTATAGTAATATCATAACGACAAAAGTGATTTATTGATAAAAAGTTTTGTAAAAATTTAGATTATCACACCGACAAAAATCCCATTTTCAAATTATCTTCTGCATCCTGACCATAAAAAAGTTTTGGAAAAATTAAATGTACCTGATAAGTTAACAAGCCATTTGTAAGTACCCTTTGTTTGATAATTATTGTTGGCGATGACGTTTACTTAATTTTAACCTCATTTATTATTTTTTTTTTTAAAACATCACTCAAGTCTTCTTACATTATTTCCAGATCTTTGAATCTCCAACTCAGCCAGCCTTTCCTCCATACGCCACAGCTTCATGTGGGCATGCAGCATGGCAACCGTCAAGATCACGACCATCACGACCAGGAAGACTCTTGACACATCTTTCCTCATCAAAGATGAACCTCTTTCCTCACAAAACACGCATTTCCTCTCTGTGGTCACTGAGGTTCCTGTGGTCCTGTTTGGTTCCGACTGACCAAAGGGCCTGTGCTCGTGAGCTCTATTTTGACTCCAGTTGGACAAGGTGACGTTACATTGACTGACTCCGGTCTGAGGATTTCCTTTAACGTTATTTTGAAGTAAACGCCGCGAGCCGTCACCCGAATCGCCGTTAGTCAAGACGACATCATTATGCCTAACACCAGTCGTGTGCTGTGTTGGTATATTCATCTTGTAGATTTTTCCACCCGAAAATATCAAATATTGTGCACCGTTATTTCAAGGGTGATTAAATTTCAAATTTTAATTTAAGGATTTGGCATACATCTGGTCTTTAAAAAAAAACAAAAAACAAGTAATTGTAGTTGGTGGAATGTCAAGTTTTGAGTAGTTCAAAATTTTAGATCTATTAGTCAAGATATAATATTTCCAGAGACGTGATATTGTAGTCTTCTTGACATCGCCGATTGCTTTCAGTTGAAAAACTAGTTCACAATTGCTGGTGTGGAATCCGTCAAATTAGCAGATATACGTCATTAAGAACGTAGGTATTTCATATTTGTCCAGGATTCCCGGAAGCTAGAATGGCCTGCCACGTTTTGCTGAAAAAGTCAACAAAAGCAGCGTGAAATAATACTCGTTTGTGCGCAAGGACATTATGTCCTTTAAAAAAATATTTTTCAAATTGAATTAGAAAAAATGAAGCGATATTATCACCCAGCCCTGACTGGTGTTTCAACTTCAGCACAACAGTGATAAGATACGTTACACACATTTATTTAGCTGGTGACTACAAAACAAATTAATCAGATGATGAGTACGATAAGACTGAGGCTAAAAGCAACAAACAAATCAGAGCAATCAATGGATGGTGCAATACTGCTCATTTAATGGGAGACTTGTAAACAAAGTAATTGTAACCTTTGTTCGATAAGGTTTAAATGTCATCTTCTAATTACAGTTGTGTTGATGTAATCGCATGTCTTTGTCAAGAACTAGCGGAAGGCAGCCTACACTTATCCACATCTGGTCAAGCTCCACTAAAAAATGGGGTTGCTAACTTAACCTGGAAGGGTAATTTTTCTTTTTAAAGTTTAAATCCCTTGTTTTAACGAATTTAGATTTATAACTTGAGCGTTATTTATGGAGACCGAAATAAAGAGTTAATATCTAAGTCCCGGTTATCTCAATAGTTATATCATCAAGTATTTCAATACCATGTTTGTGTAGCTTTCGTACTAAGGATATATATAATATATAATATGGCCACGGGAAATTAACGATTAATTAATCGATTAAAACGCATTTAATCGATTAAAATTCAATTAAATTTAAAATTTCAGAAATTTTTTTTATTTTCTCCCTCCAGTTTATTAATATTTACATTTTTTTCTTACACTCTTTTCCCAAGCAATATTATATTTTATTTAAAACTTCAAAAGGAATTTGCTATACAGTATTACGTTACAAAATATGGGAGCCATGGAATTATCGTGACCTAACCGTTTTCACGAAATAATGAATAGCAACTTAACGGTATATATATATATATATATANTTTTATTAAAAAAATAATCGAAATTAATAGATTAATCGATTAAAATGGTTCCGATTAATCCAACACAATTTTAAAAAATAGTACCAGCCCTAATATTTGTTTGTGTATAAAGAAACAATATATATATACTGACGGGAAAAATAAATCGAAGCAAACTTTTAGTACATTTTAACTGAATTTCTTATACAGAAATAAACCCGATTGATATCTAATTTAATCAGCTTACTTTATGTGTAATAATTTCAAATGTTTAGAAAAAATTGAAACAAAAGATATTGCACTTCTATTTTTCAGTTAACATTAATTTTTTAATTTTAATTTTTCTAAATTAAAAGGTATTTTTTTTAAACTAAAAGAAGGAAAGCACAAAGTTCGGCCCACGGGCTAAATGCGGACCCCGTTACAATTTTGACGAACCAGCGGCCTCATCTTGCGGATTTTTTAAAAACAAATAAAATTGAAGTTATTTTTTTAAAAATTGAAAAAAATTATATGTTTTTTTTTTTAGTACAAAAGACAATGATATCAAATAACTGCGCATATCTATGACATTTTATCGTTAACCAATATGAATATGAATTTGTAAAGCCCCCTCAAAGCAAAAATTGTTACATGGATGAAAGTCTTAGGAATCTGATCACAAAATAGCTGACTTTCTTTTTATTCCAACTCGTAACATGAAATGAATGTGGCGTTGGCATTTTTAGTTAAAATAGTTAAAATTTTAAAACGCTTTTACGTCACTAACTTTTACACAAACTATTAGGCTCTAGATATATTCAAACACATTTTATTTATTGTTTAGCTCCGTAGTATAAAGAACACATCTTTGTACACAAACTAGCCATTATTTGTCAATTTTTACTAATTTATAAAGACGGAGTAAGATATTTTTTTAACTGGCTTCAATCACTATCATATTGTTCCTTTTTTGTTTCCTCAAAAAATATCTTCCTTACAAGTTACTAATAGAAAATAATGTTATAAATGAAAGCCTGTAGCTCAGTCACAATGAATATCATTTTTGTTTCTTTATTTTAATCCTACTGTCCAAAAACTTTTACTTCATGGAATATGGCCACCTTAACAAAAAGTTTAGACCCCTCTGATCTAAGCCGACCCTTCATAATAAAAAGGTTCTTTAACCTAAGCAAACAAAGAATTATCTGTTATTATTTACTATATTTTACTATAACAGTACCAAAATTCGTGCAGTTAAATAAAATTTAAAAAATTATACATTGACCGTGTACCTGTAACATTTTCAAATGTAAACTGCTTTACATAAAATTATTTGTTTCAAATCGCAGTAAAACTTTTCTAGGAACGCGGAGCTTCTGAGACGCTTGTGACACGGGGACGTAATCATACGTCACGGCACTATGACAGAAAACAAACAAAACTAAACTAAGGCTCTGAGCGCCTTGTCGCAAACACTCGTAAACTGTTACCTAAGATTCTCCTCGATACATATCTTGTATTTTAATCCTTCAGCTAGGAAAAAAATTAACAACAATGAATATTTTCTAAAACTTACCACTGCGCATTCGATCTTCCCCCAGCATAAAGCTAATTCCCTTCAGGCTGCGGGTTGAAATAACCACTGACCCGTTTCGAGATTCCCGGCCACAGTCAAACTGAAACCAAAACGTAAACACTAGCTACCACCTTACAACTGGGCCCTAGATATCATGCCTTTGATTGCGTTCAAAGTGTCTAAAACTATGTAAGCCAACCCATGGTACTCGTATAACCAGATTGAGAGGACATGACGTATATTGCACATATTGTGAAGGTATTATTGACGGTGCTTATTTTTGTGTTGTCTTCGCTTGCAAATCTAAAAGATTTCAAGAGTGTTCCATCATGTACTGTTTTCTTCTTCAAGTATTTTATCAACAACTTAAAACGAAACAAGAAATCAGTTCTACTTAAGTACGAGTCTATTAAACGTAATTTAATTTTAGGTCTTTAGAAGTATCCAGGAATTGAAGGCAGCGTGATCTTAAGTCTATTAATGGTACCATACTATTGAAAATAACATAATGCCATATATTTTAAGTATGTCTTTTAAAGATAACAGTCTATTCGATTAATTTTTGGAATGAGTCAATCTTAGTATACTATCTTGAAGACACCAGTGTATGTCTATGAAAATCATTAAACCTTGAAACACTAGAGGATAGAAGAACCAAGGGTAAATTATGACTATAAACAAAGCGATTAATTATAAATTACAAGTACAACACAAAGATAACTTAATACAACCCTCAAATGGACATACAGATAAAAACACCGTTCATATTCCGTATGCAAGAACAAACACATACACGTTTTCTTTCTTCACGTCAGGTATTCGGGCATGGAATAGGTTGCCTGAAGAAACCAGGGAAGCCAACACTTTATCATCATTTAAAACTCTAATAAGAATACAGGAATAAACAAAAACCATAGATAAACGTAGGACGCAAGAATCTTCTGTACAGAAGGAGCGTCTGTAACATATAAGATGAGATCACGGTTTATTTTAACAAACGTGAAATACTCCATATAAATAATAAAACACGGAACCTAACTAATGCTCAATGATAACACTAAAAATAATAACGACTTGCAGCAGAAATTGTACACCTACAATTGTCACCAGTAATAACACATTGGCGAAAACAATGTACAAGTCTCACTACACATAGACTAATACAATGTACAATTGTCAACAGACATAGTATAAAATCTCAACATACAGAGACTAACACCTTACACCCCTTTACTACTCCCAACCAAAAACCGTACAACTGCAAATGAACAGTAAACTTGATCCTTTTTTTCCACCTGCCTATGATCTCATCCCATGATATTTTCCCAAGAAATACTTTTTCCTAGATGTTATCATCCACCCTGCGTTACATGTCAAGTGCCGTAGTCAATGTTTAAATTGGTCTTGTTATAGGTTTACCCCCCCCCCCTTTTTTTTTAAACCCACGTTTAACTTTCTAAAAGAAAAGTACCAGCACTTTTTTAAAAAACAAACGATACTTTACAATATAATTGAGCCATTAGGTAACACGTGAATGAAAGCTATTGCGTCTGTTATCAGGTTGAATTTATCACGACATAAAATATACCCACTATCAGTAATGAGTCACAAAAGAAACATGCTAATGAAATTGTTTACAAACACAGCAGTGGTTATGGTTTAAAAAAAATTTAACTGTTTTATATTATTAAGCTTACGATTCTCGAGCACGTTTCAAATGACGAAATAAATTTTTAATTTGTTAACGAATGAGAAGAAGAAAAAAAAAACAGTAAGTAGTTTAATGTTTCATCTTTTAGTCCAAACGGTCAAACCTTAGTACGCAGTGTATGGTTTTTAGCAGTGCCCCTACTAACACGGATGTTCGCCTACGGAGGATGAATACATGGCCAAGTTGATTCCAATCACTGCGTTTGGCCCCATTTGATTTATTGGAAATATATCTCCTTCCTTGTGCCGTTCCCGGAAATAAAGGCGGATGTTATTGATTTTGAAGTACCAACTAAAACCTGGTAACTAATTAAGTCATATTCCAGAGGCGTTGTTGCTGAAAAACTATGTTCCTTCTCTCTACAAGTAACAAAGCTCGACAGTTGGCGGAGACGTCATAGCTTCATATGGAGGATAATATTAACAAGATGACCCACGCAGACTTGCTCATGATAGATAGTGAAAAGAACAGGGGGGGGGGACGAACACAATCAACAGCACGAAGTAATGAAAAAAAAAGTTAGTAATTTATCCCACTCCTCTTGCCCACTGTGATCTTTCGACTCGAGTGAGGGTCTTTCGTCATGCTCATTTGCACGGGGTCGTTCACGTGAATTATATATAAAGAAGATTATTAAAATTTGTTAAAGGATTTACAACAAGGACGTACTTAATACTTGAGTTTTTTTTATAAAAAATAAAGAAATAATTATATATATTTTAATGCATTATCCTAAACGTGTCTATTTTAGATGCTACATCTATACAGAAAGATATTGCAAGTGTTATAACGCTCACAGCGTACGGCTATGAATAACCGCGCTATGCCCAGCCGACCTAAATGATGTAAGTTACCCATTTGGAGCTGGGTGAAATCAGGGGCACCCTCGACCCCTGGAACGCAGAGATTCGAACCAGTGGCCTTCAGTTTGCCATCCGAATGTGCATGCCGCTCGACCACAGTGCATTAAGCCGATCGCTTAGTGAAAATTTTGAATTGTTCAGATAGCTTTTTGCTTAAAAAATAAATAAATTTGTAAAAATAATAATAATCAACCTGGTAATAAAAAACCTGGAATTTTAGTTTTTTTAAAAATGATTCCGATTTTTAAAACATCGAAAAAGTAAAATAAATTTTGAATTCCAGACGGGAAGAAAGAGACAGTGCGTGTCGTTGCATATGCAAAAAGACAAATGTATGCATATCTTTGTCTATCAGAGGTTTGTATTAGATTATCTTTGTGTTTTAATCCAAGTTGGAATTTTATTGCCTTTAGTATTATTTAGGGCTGCGGAAATTAACAATAAATTCCTCGATTAATTTTACAAAATTTTAAAGATTAAGTTATTTTTAACGATTAATCGATCCATCGCTTACATATTATGGGAAGTGAAAAAGTAACAAAAATATATTTTTTTTTAAGATAGCGGTCGATAAATAATAACACATTTCTTGGCGGTTGCAGGAAAATTTTAAATTATTGACTGAGAGGAATTTTCAAAATGTTGATAAAGTTTGCCAACCATGGTTCTAACACTTCGCCTACTTATCAAACAAAAAAATGAAAAGCGCATTAAGCTAATGGCAGTAAGGGAGTCTGACTCAGAGACAGAAAATGACAACAGTTCTTCTGATGAATTGCTGCGTTACAAAATGGAAATGAAAGTTACTTGAATCATTTAACCCCTATAGTGGTAGTAAGTTAATGAACACCGATATTCGATAATGTCATTCCTTGCCAAGATCGTTTATGAATACTAGTTACCTCACTTCCCTGTCCAAGATTGTTCAGCTCGGCTGGTTATATTGTCAACTAGACCCACTCATCGCTTGAAACAAAAAAAATGTCAACACACTTGTCTTTTTGCGTGGTTGGTTAAATATGTTACATAAAGGAGATTTTTCATTGTTATTTAGATTTTCAACAAGAACGTTTAATAAGTGTTACTTATGACATCACACGTTTTAATTTTATATTTTTATTTTAAATTAATGATTAAATTTAAATTAATCGTTAACAGCACTAGTATTACTACTACTTGGCTTTTTGTTCTTCCACCCTATAGTGTTTCAAGGTTAAATGATTTAACAAATGGTGTTACTCATTTATGTTTTGCATATTCTCAAATAATCAATATGGTAGCTTTTTAAAATTTGTTTTAGTTTATGTATCTTTTCTTTTGGTGGATGGTCTCATACAAAAGATGCATATTTTAGTACAGGTCATCCAGGTTTTTAATAATCTGTTATTTATGTCATGTTTTTTAAAGCTTACGAAAATAGTGAATTTTTTAAAGTGCAACTTCGGGGAGGGGAGCCTACTGCAAACTCCCAATTAAACGCCTCTGCCGATTTATTGGGCACAACGGTCAGATTTATATTCAACCATCTCCGACCATGATCTCAACCCCTTTAAGCTGAATAAAGATTTTAAGAAAATGTCTGGTCTTAATTAATAAGACTTTTTCTTTAACAAATGCTAGTCACCCTCACAAGGGCTGTCTTTGTGTTAAAATGTACTAATAGTTTGTAAAAAGCTCACATATTTTGGTATCTAATTCAGCGTCCATGAGAGGTAAGTAGTAGCAGAAACGTTCTTAGCAATCTCGAGGCCATATGCGTCTTAGTATGCGAAACTGATTGCTCGGGCCCCAGTTTGGGTAAGGATAAGTAATTAATAAGGAGAATCAGTGAAAATAAAGATGGACGTGGCCTATGAAAGCGAGGTGCCCACTGGGATCACATAGGTTGAAGTGGCTCAAGACAGGCTCTGAATAGTAGGTAAGGCAGGCATATACAAGTATTTTTAATTAATTAAAAACGAAGGACTAACAGGTAATTTGCGCTCTACCATTAAAGACTACATTGAAATTTCTAAAGTGAATTTGTTTTCATTTCAAAAATTAAATTTTTGTTAACTATTTGAAAACATGTTTTTCTCTATACATTTATATAATTTTTTGTAGTGTAAATGAAGATATTTATTATAAACATACTTTCTTATATAGTTTCAAGTATTATTTAGTTTTCAATTAATTAAAAAGAAATAAAACACAAATGAAAAATTTCCGATCAATCAGTTTGAAAACCCACTTCGTAGATTTTATTAGATGAAAAAAAAAAATTTATTAACTGCCATAAGTAAAGTTAGAAGATGTTAACAGTGTAATTTTTAAAGATTCAATGAAATTACAAGTTACAATACATACAACAAACATAGACACATACATATTTAACTTAAAATATGTATAAGTTTTAATAAAATTTCGTATTATTTACATCATTTGCATTTAATATATCCATCACTTTCGTCAATACATGAGTTAGTTGGTCAAAGAAATTATAAAAGTTTATGAAATTATGAGCGGTGAGATGGTATTAAAATGTGATAGTTGATGAAATATTGATCGTACAAAAATAAAACAACTATGTATGGCCTCACACATTTCATGTATTATATGTAAATGTACATATACACGAATCCAAAAGTTAATATTTATCTTTAATTTTAATTGTTTCGTCGTACCTAACTAACCTCATACACGTAAATGTGTTTTGAAAATTTAGACCGAGGAGCTTAATTACGATTTTTTTATTATTATTTTTTTTGTTGTTGAAATGAAAGTTTTTAATTTAATAACTGAAACGATTATTTGATGTCTGCGCTTTGTGACAGTCAGTTTATGAGTCATGTCTGAGTCTTAATACATCCTGTCAGAGTTTAAAAGATATCACTGAGGGAAATAGATTAAAAAGGAGAACAATCAAAATTGTTTTTAGTATGCGTATATACAAAGCTGCCATTGTTACCATGACGAATGAGTCGCTTTTTAAACTGCTTTTCAAAAGTTTATCATTTTAAAAAATATGGACAGTGAAGCAGAAAGGAATGAGTATATTTTCCTCCCTTTCCAGACTAACTAAAACAATAAGTACATCATCACGAACACGACAAAAGCCTTGTGATGGTTTCAATACTGAAATTGCCATTACATCGAGGTTTACACTTAATATTCTTAAGATTATTCTTTGCGATAGTTATCAAAATAATTTGTTAGGATATTGGTAAAATTTTTTTTAGCTACTACTGTTTGTTAGGCAGTCAACGTAAATTCGCACTTAAATACAAAATATTTACATACATACAAAATGACAAATGTTTGTGGTCCATTTGCTGCCTGAGCACTAACAATTGTTGGTGAACAATTGCTGACTAACCAGTAAGAAAAGTTGATGGAAATTTGCTGTCTGACCACTAACAAATGTTGGTGGATTATTACTGACTGACCACTAACAAATGTTGGTGGATCATTGCTGACTGACCACTAACAAATGTAAGTGGACGATTGCTGTCTGACCACAAACAAATGTTGGTGGACTTTAAATGTCTGACTACTAAAAATGTTGGTGGACCATTGCTGGCTGACCAGTAAGGAATGTTGGTGGACTTTTGCGGACTGACACCAATACAAGTTTATAGGCCAATATTGCCCTTTCACAACCTAGTTTTGTTCGCCTTATTTTTATAATTGATGCAATCGTATGGGTCATTTACGTCATCTCAACTTATCTAAAATTATAAATTTGTTATTTTTAAAACCAAAGAAATGCAATTTGTTAGTTATCATAATCTTCAAGAAAAATATTTAGACTTGTTAAGCAAAAGTCATTTCCCTATCCCCCAATAATATATTTTTTTTAAAGTGTGAAATAATTTTTTTTCTATCTTAAGTAGTTTCACTATTAAACTACACCTGCTTGACAAAAGACGCAAAATCGTCTTATTTATTCAGGATTAAATAAAAAAAAAAAAAAAAACGGGTTCAGTTTTAAAAACTATTAGCTTAATGAAATGTTTGATCTTTTGATAATTTAGTCCGCGGTGCAGAAATTTGAATTGCTCAAATTATTTGTTATAGGGTGGGGAGGGGGCAGGCAGGTGCCATTAAAGGTTACTGTTGACAGAATGTTCAAATTATGTAAATGAAGTTTTGGCTAAAAGTATTGTCAACTGTCTTCATATTTCCCAACACCATCCAAATAACTTTATTCCTTCTTGTTTTTCTTAGGGCCCTTGCCCGTAGGGTGAAGTAGTATGAATCTCAGTTGCGACTTTCTGTGGGACTCTAATCGGATCACCGTTTTCGGTTCCAGGGTTCGAACCTGCAGGGAGTCGCCTTTGTTCAGCTCGAGGACACCTGATGAGACGACATGTGTTTACTCATTAGAACTACCGAGACTACTACACAATGACCGATAAATACTTGTACAAATATCACATATTCTGTGAATCTTTTCTAATCCAATGATATTTATTGTATATGAATATCTAATATAGATTGTATGTTTATAAAATATTTAAAAAAGAAATAGGTGTCTTCAGCGTCAAACCAACTGTATGAAACTAAAAAAATTGAACACGCAGATTTGGGGAATATAGGGAGCCTAAGGTATCGAAACCTACAAAAAATCAAATATAATTGCAACACCAAATAAATGAGGAACTTAGACCTAGTTTGTTGTGTGTTTGAATTAAAACACAGAGAAGTTTCCCAACCTAAAAGCTAAAGGGGTAAAGGTTCTATTCATTGAGGAGAAATTTGTCACTAACTACGGGATCTTACCGTCGATGTTACATATCCTGTACTTATATGACTTCGATTCGTTGCTGTGGGGACATCTGAAACCACCTTTAGGACACGCCAGGATCGCCTGGCCGTTGAGGAAGATGGCGAGGCTGTGATTGTGACTTTCGTCCACTACTGTGATCTGTTGCAGTCAGGGGGGGACAAAGGGACACATAAATCAGTTATTATGATTTTTTCTATTCATTGTATGGATTTTAGTTAAAAACCAAAAATTATTTGGGCAAAGCAAAGTGCTTGATCTAGATAACCAAGTAATACCAGGCTGACAATACGACTACCAGGAATGGGCTGACAATACGACTATCAGGAATGGGCTGAAAATACGACTACCAGGAGTGGGCTGACAATACGACTAACAGGAATGGGCTGACAATACAACTACCAGCAGTGGGCTGACAATACAACTACCAGAACTGGGTTGACAATACAACTACCAGGAATGGGCTGACAATACAACTACCAGAACTGGGCTGACAATACAACTACCAGGAATGGGCTGACAATACAACTACCAGAACTGGGCTGACAATACAACAACCAGAACTGGGCTGACAATACAACTACCAGAACTGGGCTGACAATACAACTACCAGAACTGGGTTGACAATACAACTACCAGGAATGGGCTGACAATACAACTACCAGAACTGGGCTGACAATACAACTACCAGAACTGGGCTGACAATACGACTACCAGGAGTGGGCTGACATACGACTACCAGGAATGGGCTGACATACGACTACCAGGAATGGGCTGACATACGACTAACAGGAATGGGCTGACAATACGACTACCAGAAGGGGGCTGACAATACGACTACAAGTAGGGGGCTGACAATACGACTACCAGTAGGGGGCTGACAATACGACTAGCAGTAGGGGGCTGACAATATGACTACCAGTAGGGGGCTGACAATATGACTACCAGTAGGGGGCTGACAATATGACTACCAGTAGGGGGCTGACAATACGACTACCAGGAGTGGTCTAAGAATACGACCACCAGGAGTGGGCTGACAATACGACTACCAGGAGTGGGCTGACAATACGACTACCAGGAGTGGGCTGACAATACGACTACCAGTAGGGGGCTGACAATATGACTACCAGTAGGGGGCTGACAATATGACTACCAGTAGGGGGCTGACAATATGACTACCAGGAGTGGTCTAAGAATACGACTACCAGGAGTGGGCTGACAATACGACTAACAGGAGTGGGCTGACAATACGACTACCAGGAGTGGGCTGACAATACGACTAACAGGAGTGGGCTGACAATACGACTAAGAGGAGTGGGCTGAGAATACGACTACCAGGAGTGGGCTGACAATACGACTACCAGGAGTGGGCTGACAATACGACCACCAGGAGTGGGCTGACAATACGACTACCAGGAGTGGGCTGACAATACGACTACCGGGGGGATATTCGCTAAAATGCCCAGGCAAAGTCGATTAAGCCAAAGGTGGAGTCTGAGTCGCAAATACCAGAGTTTGGTGGCTATAATGCGAACAGAGCACTGCCCAAATAACTAAAAATGCAACTGGTTTGACCATTAAAGGTATTTTGAACTGCGTCACTGCAGGAGAGCCTTGGTAACAGTTACTTGCTACACCGTTTTACTTCGTTTCGCGCGCTAGACTTAGCCGGAGAGATTAGAGTGGCAGAAGAGTCCAGTGCTATATGGCACTGCTTAGCAGATAAAGCAGTCTGCCCTGGTATAGGCCAAGGCGTTTAGAAACTAGTCTCAGGCAAAAGATTATGTAGAAGAAGATCACCATTAGCGTATGGAAATTTTGTGTATTGTGGAGGTGCAGAGGTATGCAGTCTACCTCGCGTTGAATTTTTTAATATCAAGGATTCGCATTTTTAGCAGCCCCAAAATTTATTTATTGGAAGTGAGGACAAAAAGCTGACCATAGGCTGACAATGTTGAGGATAATGAAATACGTTCAATCTTATTTTGAGAGGTAAATTAAATGTGACCAGGAGTTATCACAACCTCAACACCTTTACCTATACGCCAAGGGGCAACCGAACGATCCTTCGACACATATTTTATAGCACCATCTAAATACTTCATTCATACCAGGGGTCAATACAGGTTTTGAACCTTTCTTTCACTTAAACTCACATTGAGGTGTACCAGGTAGACACCAGGCTCTGACACGGTGAACACCCCTTTGCTTTTATCGGTGATAATGACGAGGTCCCGTTTGTGCTGTCTATGGCGATTACCAGGTTTGTTTGTGCTGCTGTTGTTGGCGCTATCATTGTTGTTGTTGTCGTGGCGATGGTACAACGCTATGGGTGAGTCTGAGGTAGGGATCAATAAATTATACTTCGTTTGTAGATGCTGCTTTCACATTATAATCAGATTGATTGGTTTTAGGCCCATATAAGTAGCCAATATGGCCTTTAAATAATAATAATATAATGTATACAACATATAGGAAAAAAAACAATATATAAAACTGCAGTATTAAGATACCTTGTGTAAAATACATTTTTTGAAACAATTAGTGAAAACATACTAACTATCGGACATTTATTGGTGCGGAGCCTTTTTAAATCCTTCTGTTGATGAAAATTTTTTTTTTCATTTATATTAAAGGAAGGAAACCTATTGATATAATATGCTCAGTACAGCACTTTCCGGGACGCGTTTGTATTGTTGTGTGACTTTTTTTTTTTTTTTACAAAGATCATCAAGAGCTGCGCGTCTAACATGCGCCAAAATTCAGTAACCAAGACAATAAAGTTTCTTCTTGGCTGACACGAAATAAGTAAATAATAAAAAACCCTCAAAAATATAGATTTTGACTATAAATCCCTTATATTTAAAACATAACTTACAATATTAATTATGTTAAATATAATACGCACCGCGCGATAAACAGCAGAAACATTTACAGATCGGGAATATTGTTAAAAAGGTTGTTCAATATAATACGCACCGCGCGACAGACTAACATAAACATTTACATGCTAGATAAAGATACATTGAGATAAACTAAAAATTCATTAATTTAATTACGGCACATTCCATCTGAAATTTTGATACAATATTTCAGCTCGTTAGGATCACAGGAAGTGGGTCATTTTAAATCCCTTATATTAACTTCACCATCTTGTCTCGGTGACTGTCGTGGTCGGTCGGGCGAACGGGCGACAAAAAAACAAAAACAAAAACAAAAGTCAAAACTGAATTTAAAGGAATATTGTGTAGTTATCACTGCGGTTCCATTTTGAGTTTGTCGTATGTTTGTGTTCCATTGATATTTTATGTAATTTTTAAAAAAAATTATTTCATTTAAAAAGCAAATATTAAAATAATAAAATCACATCATATTACTTCTGAATAGTGGGATACATTAAGCCATTACAATATTTTATACCTTCAATACCAATACCAGTAATAAAGACATGCAAAAAACAACAACAAAAAAACAAAAAAAAACGTAACAATTAAAAAATCTAACTGTCTGTTCTTCTGATAATAATTCAATGTACGAAATATTTAACCTAAATGGCAGTGACGAAACGTTTATCACTCATCTGCTGACCAAGTCAAACATAAACACGGAATA
>MUZC01001346.1:0-49790 GCA_002072015.1 Radix auricularia
AGTATTAAACAGCTCAATAAAAATAAATCTAATGTGTCCTAAATTAAGATCATGCATAAAATGTAAAGGAATGGATGGTGTGGATTAATTGGTAGATGAATGAAAAAGCTTACGTAAAAAAGACTTATTGCTAGGATAATGCAATATTATGGTACGTGCTATGGTTAAAACTGTGAAGTTGTCTATTGGTGCAAGTTTGTGCGTGTGTGTGTGTGTGTGCGTGTGTGTGTGTGTGGAGGGGAGGGGCTATGTCTGTATGTGTGTGTGATTTGGTTATTGCTATGTCTGATAATGTTGCGCCTCTAACATGACAACCAGTATTTTAAAAAGTATATATACAAACAAAAATAATAATAAATTTCTACGGTGTAGATAGAAAGGGGTCGAAACGTCCGGGGTCGAAACGCCTTAGGGTCAAAAAGTCCCTTGGTGGAACTGTCCGGGATCGAATCACCCAAGGGTCGAATCGACCGGAGTCGAACCTTCCGTGGTCGAACCGTCCGGGGTCGAAGTGTCAAACCACCAAATAGAAAATACTTTTTCCTCAACTAAAGAAAACCAGCAGGGTACATTTCCAGCTCAAACCTTGCGACCGATTTAAGGTGTTTCTTTTAAAACAAATTAACTCATACATACCTTAATTTAGCATCAATATTCACATACTTAATATCTGGCCCTTATAAAAAAATCCTATTAATTTGACTAAATCCATGCTTAGCCTAGAAATAGAAATAATGTTTTGGATAGCTTTTCACATGAAAAAAGTAATATTAAAACATGTATTTTACTCTAAGAACTAACGAATGATGAAATATAAATTTTGAAAAATTTGTATGACATACACTTTGCGTAAAAACTGTTCTTAAAGGTGTAAATATATCAAGTGTAAAAAAAATGTCACGGGTAATACGACTTATAAATAAGATCTAGCATAAGAAAGTGCGTGTAATGTCAAAAAAAATACACACTGACAACAACTCATTTTGTGCAAAGCTGCTTTGAGTTTATTAGTTGAAAAGTATACAACGGGAATAAAGATTGATATAAAGTGAATTGTTACTATTAGGAAAAAATGTGCGGAAATATATAATGATTGACATAACATTTATAATGAGATCAATTTCTCACCATTTTCTTAAAAAGCAGGATTGTTCTTACGTTTTTATTCACGTTAAAAGAACATGTGCCTTGATAACAAATAAAGCATATTTTCCTCTCTCCACAAGCCACAATATTCACAAATATTATCTGGCTAAAAATATCCTAATCGTCTTGAACTAATTTCATGCTTAAACTATAAATTAAATGAGTGTTTTCTAAGAACCAAAGGAATCATGTGGAAAGATATTGTTTTCATGTTTTGATTCACGTGAAAAGAAAGTGAGCCTTGCCCGTTAGAATTTTTTAACTGTTAACGACATTTGTTATTCTGGTAGAGAATATACCATGCGTTATTAAAGGGGTTCGAGCATGGTGAAAGAAAGCCATCAATCGATCTGAATGGAAGGATGTGGTTGAGCAAGCCAGGGCCCTACATGGGCTTTAGAGCCAAGGATTTTAATGATAATGCTATATTAAAGCAGAAATACCAACATTGATGGCTAATATTTAAATTAATAATATTTTTATTTTTTCTCGACACACATATCGTTGTTTTTATTAAGAAGGTGTTTGATTTATCACTACCCTAATTTCCAGATGCGTTTACATTCATTTTTAAGGAGAATTTGAGACCCAAAACCAAACAGTTATTCTTATTGTGCCTACCCCGTAGCGTAGCACGGGTATTTTGCTCGTCTAATACATAATCTCCCTAAGTATGCGTGTATCTCCCCGTCCAAAGGCGCGCGAAAAGGTGCTCGAAAGGCGCGCAAAATTAGTATAAATAAATTAAAAATGTTTGCCGTAAAAAATATTATATGACGTCATTGTCTTAGCTTAGAACGTCAATTACCGAAACAACGCACGAACATGTGACGTCAACATTTGTGTACACACAAACAATCCTTTGTGTTGAGGCTTACATCGGCCACCAGCCTAGGCGCGTTTGTCTCCGTTATAAATCATGATGTAAGTCACCACCAACCGGTTGATGTCCGTGTGTTTCTCTTCGGTTCTTGACCCACTGCCAACTGCATCACTGCGCCGCATTCAAGGCATGACACCGTTCTCCTATGACTGTACCCATCGTCAATGTCACTTTTGAATTGCTTTATTATTTCTTCTTCAACTCCCCACATTTACAAACCTTCGCGTGTTGCCACGAGACAAATGTGCCTCGAAAAAAGAACATTCGATGAAGCCAAAATTGCCGTTAGAAAACGTCACAGAAACGAACATAACAGGAATCGAAGAAGAACAGAAACACACGAGGAGGCATCTCGGTGCCGAGAAACGTGAACCCAACAAAATCGCATTCGAAGAGCAGGTGAAACCGACGAACAACGGTCACGTAGACGGGAAATAGCAGCCACTAATAAACGACGTCGGTCAGCTACACTCCGGGAAGTACCTGCATCTCATTTGGGTGGATCCACCGGAAGTGACTTCATGAATGACAACGTCCAGCAACATTTCTGTGGCAATTTATAATTGCTGTGCACATTCTGTGGTGCCAAACATTTTCCTGGCGAACATCCTGCGGACAAATTATTTACCACGTGCTGCCAGAAAGGTAAAGCGACACTATATCCCATCCGCATATCACCTTTACTGAGGACTCTCATGACGGGGGAACACGAGCACTCCCAAAATTTCATGCACAACATCAGGTCTATTAATAGCCCCTCAGCCTTTGCGTCAATAGGTGCTAAAGTCGCTCCTCTCCCGGATACGGGCCCTACTGCTTCCGCATCCACGGACAGATTTACCACAGATCTGGGGCTCTGCATCCTGACAATGATGATCGTCAATTTGCTCAGTTGTATATCCTTGATCCCGATGAAGCTTTGGCACAAAGGATGCAAATGCGACCTAACTCTACATGCAACCGCGATCTCATGGCGCTCCTGAGCTCATTCATGACCGACAACAATCCATTTGCAGATGCATGCAAAATGCTGTGTGAAGTTGAACAAGAATGTCTGGCGGAAGCAGCTTTACGGAATACACTACCTACAACTGTATCATCCATGATAGAAACGATGACCAAAGGCGTTGCAATGCTGAACGGTCCTATGAAGTGGCTTTCGTCTTCCAAAATGCGGATGGAGAAACTCCTCTTAAACGCCAGAAATGCGGAAGAATCTGTAAATAAGTCTATTCTCTGCCCTACAAATGCCGATGTGGACCTTATCAATAGTCAGGTTCTGTATCTACTTGAAGGAGAACCCAGGACATAATTAAGTTCCGACTCCACCGACGACTGCACGCCAGATAATGAAAACAATTATCCAGTGGAATTTCTACATCAATTGACATTTTCGGAAATGCCGCTTCATCAATTAACATTAAAAGTCGGAGAAATTATAATTCTTCTTCGCAATTTGAACACCAAACGAGATCTATGCAATCCACCAGATTGGTGGTTAAGGACCTCAAACTCAACCTCATCATCACTGAACTTCTGTCCGGAAGTGACAAAGGTCGCACTCTATTCATTCCACACGTGGAAATTGCCCCGACATTCACAGAATTTCGTTCTACTGAGAAGGCTATTCCATTTGAAGTTAGCTTTCGCAATGACCATAAACAAATCGCAGGGCCAGACACTAGATAAGGTCGGTATCTACCTACCACAACCTGTGTTTAGCCACGGGCAGTTATACGTTGCTTTCACCGTGTACGCAGATCAGCAGATGTCAAGGTCCTAGTGGCAGATGGTCCTAAACAAGGGAAACTGCTCCACGACAGCTCCACCTGCTACACTAAAAATGTGGTGTACAAGGAAATCTTTCATATTTAGTTGTTCATATCGTATTGTGTTCAGTGCAATAAAAGATAAAAGTTCTTTTCTATTTCAGTATTTCGTACATCTCTTTGTTATTTATTTTCATATCGTATTGTGCTCATGGCAATATAGGCCAAATGTTATTTTCTATTACAGTATGTCATACATTTCTTTGTTATTTCTGTTCATCTCGTAATCTTTTCATGGCAAGAAAGGCCACGTGGTTTTTGTCTTTGCAGTATTTGGTAATATCTTTGTTTTTTTCCTTCTGTAGAATTTTGTTCTGCCAGCTTCAGCAGCCTTTTGAACTAGTCCTATATAAAAGTAACAACCCCAAACGCCCAAACTCTTTCCCTTTCCTTGTTTCTAAAAAATGATTCATTTTATGAATTGCCCTTTATTATATTTTTGTTTAAAAAAGAATAATATGCTGAAACAGGATCCAGTAAAACTTCGAAAGTTTCTTTGTTTCTTGTTTTTCACAGATTCGTTTTTGGGACCAAAATGAAACAATAATTCGCTGGAAAAATGCACTTCATCTGAGTGTTAAAATTCACCTTTTTTTTCAGTATTATTTTCCTGTAAGAAATCCTCTTCCTAAATTAGGTAATTTTACAATTTGATAAAAAGAAAGAGATTAAACATTTAAAAACATTAAAAATATCATGTTTTTATTTTAAAACATTAATATCAGTAAAATAATATATCCCAAGATTAAGATTTGTAATTACTTCAGAAAAAAAACACTCTTAAAAAAAACTACATGAAGTTCATTTTGTCAGTTCTTGTTTCTAGTTTAAAATATCTGTTCTTATTTCAACAGAAGTGGTCACCATTCCAGGTTTTCCTTCAGACTCTGTAGGAAATTGGGGTGTTTTAATTTTAAGGTAATGCTGTGATATTTGTAACGAGATAAGTGTTTGCAATTAAATCCAAAATACTTGATTTTAGCAACATTATAATGCCTTTTAACTTTCATTGTTACTGTAGCTAAATGTTTGCTACATTTTAGATGATGTCTCAATGTACTGAATAATAAATAATATAAAAGCCCAGGTCACTCACTCACTCAATGGATGTGGAACGCTGAGGAACAATGTACAACTGTCTACAGTAGTTAATTGAAAAATCGTGTGGTGATTAGCGCTGTAAAAATATTTAATATGATGACGTCATTGTTTGGTGTGCATCGGTGCGCAATATACAACGCCTATTAGTAAATGCTTTGCGTACATTTCAGAAAGTGTTATATTTCGTATTTATCAAAAAAGGACAAATTAGTTGGGCTTTTGAAAAAGGTTGGCGCCGTAGGCGCCTTAAAAATGTGGGCACCGCTGGCACCACGGCGCCCCGGCACAATCTAGTATTAAATATAATTACACAGAGCAAATTAGAAGCCGCCAGGACATAGGACACGAGTGAGGTAACTTATGAAAAATTTACAGTTTGGTAAAAGCAACATATGTTGTATCGACAAAATAGAAACCAGCTCATTGGTCAATAAGTAACAATGTTAGTATAGTGCATATATTGTAGAGAACCTATGAGTTCTTACGTCAATTTCTCTACATCTTTCACTCCATTCTTTTTTACTAGTCACACTCTGGGTAACTTCTTGCTTCAAACATCAAACTCCAAGACTAAATAAACACTTATTACCACTTCATTGTGTCTCCATTTCTCCGCCCCTACCTTTCTGACTCTATGTCCTTATATGTCTGTGTTCATATCTTCCTCCCAGCCTGTCTCTCAGTGAGTGTGTGTTCAGTTCTCATGAGTGCGTCCTCTCTAATACCCATCAGTCTCCGCCCCACAATTTCCATTGACCGATATCCAACTTTCAATCATCTTGAATTAACTCTAGAATTGACATAACCATATCCGATGAGAGCCCGCCCCCACCCTTTACCTGATTTCCCCATCATCCAGGCCAGGTGGACCATGTGTTCATCTACCCAGATACGGCCCCAGTTCACTCCTTCATCCGAGTCCCTCAGACACCCGTGGTTAACACCAGAACTAGACTTCTGGTCCGCCTGGTCAGTTGTTGTTTTCCTTCTTACATCAAATAACCCCGGGAGGCCTCCGTGCCTCACCCACACCCCTTGATTTTCCTGAAATAACATTTCGCGCCAGAGCGTCACATTCCGCACCTCTGGACTCGTTTCCGTTTGTCCGCTCCACACCTCAAAGGACCAAACGTCTATTTTAGTGCCGAATAATCGCTCTAATACCTGACAACATTTTATAGAAACAATGTTGACCAAAGGAAACTACTGCCAAATAGATAAGGTATCTGGTTGCAAATGTCACAACCTCAGGTCTCTTGAAATGAAAAGTTACTGCAAGATATAAATATTTCATAAACGATTCTTATCACCAAAGAAGTGGTCCGCGACAAAATAACTATCGTCATTGGTCCAAACGAGGACCTTCTCACCTCTATCAATAAAGGGAACTAAGATTTTTATGTTTATAGAATAATTGAAAGATATGGAGGTCTGACAAAGGTAAAATTCAATTTAAAAAATTAAGGCAGGCAAAAGAAGAGGCTGCAAAACAACATCACGATTTGGACCCACCTGTCATTTATCAATTCCAAAGTGAAGTAAACGACCGGAACAAATTGCGTGATTTAGTAAACAGTTTGCGATTATTGCTAGACGACCCTCCAAGGTAACCAAACTTGTTAAGTGATAGAAGAAGCACAAAAATCTCAAGTGCTTTCCAGGTAGCTCTTGAAGCCTTCATTTTTAAAGCTTAATAAGTGTATCCACCGCATCTAAATAGGCATGTCAATAAGTGAACTCATAGTTCATTAGATATATACGTTATTTCTGGATTAGATGGTGTTAATTCTTTTGAATAAACTAAAAGTCCTAGACTCTATAATGTAAAAGTTATTACAGTACAATAAACATGTAGGTGTTTTACTAACATTTACTTAAGCTTGAACTAAACTAATATATCGATTTTACATGAATTTAAAAAGAAACAACTAAAATTATGTCATTAAAAATATTTAATGACTTCTTCCATACATAGTCAAAAGCTTATAAATACTACATCTTAATTCTTTTATAAGTGACAAGTTGTTTCAAGAAGGACAAAATGCAGAAGAAACTGAAGAGAAGCTTGCGCTTAATTTGGCGAAGGCAACATGTCAACAGGTATTTCATTTAGAAGCAAAAACTGTTTTATTGTATTAACTTCCCCCCAACCTCAACAAAAAAAAATAAATAAATAAAACAAAAACAAAACATTTCTTTAGTTAGCGTTACACATTCGTTCGAACATATTAATTTATTTTTATTATCACGTTTTTATTGACTTGCTTTCGTTCCTTTTTGTTCTGTTTGTCTTTTTTTGTCCACAAAAGTTCAGAATATCTAGCGCAAAATTAAACCCTTTTTGATGGTCCTATGGATCTCAAAATTTTACCGCAGATAGATCTTTAATGACAATGGATTGTAGCAAAATTTCAGATCGATCAAAGTTACGGTTTTTTAATTAATGCATATTTAGTATCACTTTATATAGCATTTGTATCCATCTGCTGTTGACATTCACTTGCCTACGAATTCACCCCGTGACCACATCCCATGTTATTAAAACGTTGGGCGGGTGTTTGGTTCAAAAAAAAATTAAAACATATATATATAAATTCAAGTATTTTAATTTATTTTGTCTAAAAACACAAAGACAGGGGTTTCGTATAAAAAGTAAATAGTTATAATTCAGGAGGCAAAAGAGAGATCCATTACAATTCCAATCTGGTTAACTCGATGACCTCAAATGTTGATGGAACATAAAGGTGCTAGCATTTAAACATATTTATGAAATCTTGATTTATATATGTAATTAAATACATATAAACATATATTACTCTTCCCCAGTGGCTCGGAGCTTTTGTCAGTCCTGCTTGGTGGGATGACAACTGGGTTTTCGAAGGTCTTACTACATTGATGGCGTATTTAGCGGTGGATAGTATTCATCCTGATTGGAAAATAGTTAGTACCGCAGAATATTTTCTAACACCTATATTAATTAAATTATATATGTGTTAAGTTTACCTTTAACAACGTTTAATGCCCCATAGGTTTTTGGTAAGTTTATGCCTCAGGCCCGTTATTGTTTAACGTATCGACATCAACTGGTTATGAAATTTAACAAAATAGCTGAAAATGTATATATATGTATGTATATATATAATTATTGTCATACTGATTTTTTTAGGGGGACAAGAGCCGTCCATTAATGACGTAGCGCGATTTTGGCCGAATTTCCCCCTCCCCTCCCCCTCGTCACACTTCGACACAAAATCTTAGATACCCTCATCCTATATTATGTCACTAAGCTTATATCACTCTCCACCCACCGATAAAAAAACAACCAAAAAGCTGACTTTTTAAATTAAAAACAAGCATATTTGAAACGTCTTTTTGACATTTAAAAATGTATCAAGTGTAAGTCTGCAATTTATTTAATATTGTAAGTAGGGGTGTACCAGATTCAATTTTTTTAATCTTTCAGGAGCCTAATTCGGACAGATTTATGAAGTGGAATGGGGGCCGCGGTGGTCGAGTGGCAAGCGCGCTCGACTGGCGTTCCGGTGGTCACGAGCTCGAATCCATGGGAAGCCCAGGACTTGTTCCCGGGGCCCGAGTTCCACCCAGCTCCAAATGGGCTAAAAGCGTCGGGGCAATGCCTGGAACCCTTAGCCGTGGCATGCTTACGCTGCATCACTCGCCAAAAAAAAAAAATTGCAGATGGTCTTGGCTGACCAAATGCCATGGAAGCAAATCCAGAAAATATTGCTGGCTGAAACTCGTGGCACGGAAAACTCAGAACAAAGAAGATGAGAAGAAGAAGATTATGAAGTGAAATCCAACGGGGGAAGCGGGACGCCACAGAGCTGGGTCGAATTTGTGAAAATGGCCGGATTCCGGATTGGCCGGAGCCCCCCAAAAAAACGTGAGCAAAGTTACACAGCAGCCATTTTTTGCTGCGTGGTTATTCTAAACCTCTGCGCAGCGTAGGCTAAAGAACTTCGCGGCCGTTGAACCACGCAGATTGAAGGGACAATTTTAATTGTTATCTTTACATACTTTGTTCCACTTATTAAAATCAGTTTTATGCTAGGCCTAAACGAGAAACACAAGGGAACGAGAGCGATTTGTTAAATTTTTTCAGAAAAAAAAAAGAAAAAAAAAAAAAAAAGAAGCAACGTTGGCTTGTTTCAACTAGTAACTAACGTACAAACTCATTACATAGCCGTTCCTTCGTTCATAAGCTGAGCCCTCTCTTTGGGAAGAGACTAGCATTAAAGGTGCGTCATCCGCTCGTAAGTCGACCAATGCTCTATTTAAGGTTTGCTGGTCCGTCTGCAAAGAGAAAAACCTCGAGTGCAAAGTTGAGTAGCTTCCAATTTTGTGCACCACTTTACAAAATTTGCTGAATGGTAATTCTAAACTGCTGCGCGGCCGCGTAACCACGCAGCCTAAAGGGAACATTGAAAATAACAGGACAGCGTAAGGACAATTGTACCCTTTTTCAAACTACAAACTTAATCGGTCATTATGCCTTTTTTGTACTACCAATTTTTGTCCTAGTGCTCTTTGAAAGGTATGAGTTACCGAGTTTTGAAGGGTAACAGTCATCGAGTTTTAATAGGTAAGTTACCGAGTTTAGATAGGTAAGAGTTACCGAGTAACCGTGATTCCTTTTAAATTGTTGTATGGTTTGCTTTTTGGTTTGCAAAAAAAAGTGACGAAAGCGCTTACATTAAACTTCGTTACTGAAAACTTACTTTAACCTCGACCCAAATCGTCACCAACTCTTGACCACCCCTAGGCGCGTGTTGTCATTTATGGATGTTACCTATGAATGTTTATTTTACGTATCCAAAATATCGTTTTGATTTAATTACTATTGTTACCAGTAGTAAGGCCACCATTGCTGGAAGTTGAATGAATCTTCTTTCACTCACTGAAGAGTTTTTACTTTCTGTCGTTTCATTTCTAAAGAGATATATATCCAGGAGTGCTTTATCGCGCTTTTTGTAACAGACGCTAGCAGCGCAAAGACGCGCTTTGTGAAATTAAACGTTAAATCAGAAAAATGGTCTGTTAGATATGTCGCTGGAAATTTTAGATTATACATCAAGCGTGACCAGACATGTAGGAACTAAGACCCCTTTTAAAAATACAATTAATTGTTGAAAGTTACATTGAAGTACTCTCGTCACGACTTAACAAGTCGAAATTAATGATTTGAACGTATCAGTTTTGTTATTTTTAACACTAACGGTATGTTGAAGAAAGGAATACTTAACAGTTTAACAACTAATACTATGTAGCAATAGAAATACTGCTTATAGTCTAGTAACTGTAGTGAACATTGTTGTGATTCTGCTTGCTAGGAAGTCTTACAACTACCAAGTTTCTTTAAATCTGATTGGTCACTAGTAGTTGTGGTGTGAAATTCTGTCAGAATAAGTCCGTTTAGCACAAACAATATTACCGGTGATGACAAAACTTCCCCAGTTGACGTTGTAGATTCTTTGCTGAAGGCATCAAGTAGTGTCTTCTGCTACCACATTCTAGAAATTAACTAAGCAAACTTGCCTGTTCTTATTTTCGCGTCAAACCGAAATTATTGTCAACTCTTTATTGGTTTTAAGGCACTATGAAACGGTTTCAATTTCCTACATTGCATAGGTATTATCTAGAAGTCCGATTTTTTTCGTCCGGTAAAGTATGTAATTGGCCAACCCCTGCAATTTTACCCGCTTTGGTCGTTGGGGCCATGGCGATCGAAGCCTGTAAGTGTTGAAAGCTATTGTAAGACAGCGCCTAGACGTTAGCCTGTATAAGGTTTGACAACAAAATCACAGACAATATTGCCAAAATTCTTCTCATGATCTCAGTGTTCATATCATCCAGCTGAGATTACACACACATTATCCCATAAAAATTGCCTTTGGATTGCTGTGTGACCATGTCGGAAGAGAATGTAGTGCTAGGACACGAATTAGTTTATGTTGAAATAAAACGATGGCTCTACGATGAGTTATCTAAAGTAAAAGCCAATGCTTATAAAGACAACGTTCTTTTAAAACCTAAACTATTTACCAAAAACTAGTGGACGATGTGAAAAAGGCTAAGACCACTATTAAGCAAGAACCTCATGACTATTGGCTGGTGAAATACTTTGCTGCCATGATGGTGAAAAGTATGAGTAAGTTGATCTACCCTGTTAAAAAAGGCGTGAGTGCCATCAAGTCTAACATCGCGGATATTCTATAGAAAGCTATAAATCTTCAATTTGTCATCTGCAAAAGTTATTTATATTTTCAAAATCTTTATTTGGCTTTTTAAAAATATTTATTTAAAAGAAATATGTCAGCTAAATAACTCACTAATTCTTTTTCCGGTGACATTTAGAACATGATTCGTGGAAAGTTTATTACGCTAAAAATAAATGCAAATAATATAAATCGTAAGAGCATTTAGACTATTAGTTCAACAATAAGTGCATTTCTTACAATCCATTTTGCTATTTTAACAATCCTGGATACTCATCTTTCATCAGTTTTAATCCACCATTTTTCAGACACATATTAACAGAACTATTTTATTCATTAACATATTACATACAAGAGAATTCTTAGTTTTTATTTAAATCTTAGATCAGGCGATTTCAAATGGGGATTTACCAAGCATCACGGTTTTCAATTTTCTTTTGTGAATCATCAATGAAAAGTTCGCAATTTTAGTTTACTATAACTTAACTACTTTGGAATCTCAGTCCTTGCCTCTTTAGATCCAATACTCCCTTTTCTATAGGGAGTAGAGAGCAAACTGTAAAAATTAATATATGTAATGAGCACCAATAACTCAGAAGTTTCAAATGGAACTCTGCAAGCACCTTACTATTTTTAGTTTATGTAAATAATGTACTCAACAACATCTCAGCAGAAACAAACTTTGTGTTATTCCCTGATGATTGTATAATCAATAGAAAAATTAAATCACAACAAGACAATACTTTTATACAAAAGACATAGGTGAAATTATTAAATTGTAAACTAACTGGAATATGTCTTTTCACTCAGAAAATGGTCAACTTTTAAGAGCAAGCATGGGAACAAACCGATACCAAAGATGGAAAAGACTTAGGAGCAATAAATATAGGGTGCCCCGGTATCTGGATTTCCGGAGCTATCCAGACTTGACCAATTATGGCAGATCAGTGTCGGATATGGATATCAATGTAGTTAAGATTTACTTGAAATCAAATGTAACAAGGGACATTATTTTTAATAAGGTTGTTGACGGATAGCCGGTCGCGAGATGGGGACTGATCCTGTTTAACTATAACTTCAATTAATTAATTAGTCGGTATAAGCTATTTACCCGGTGTACTTTTGTGTGTGTGTGTCTGTGTGTGTGTGTGTGAGTGTGTGAGTGTGTGTGTGTGTGTGTGTGTGAGTGTGTGTGTGTGTGTGTGTGTGTGTGTTCCGGCAGGATACGAGACAACACACATGAGCCACATCAAAGCACCATCTGATATTTTCGGTACATAAATGGTATAAAAGTCATCAGTATTAGAGGAATTAGGCTCATGAACAACTTTAAAAAAGAACATTTGTTGTAAATGTCAAATTGGGAATAACGGTCATGCTGCGAAGATTACTTCGGTAAAGTTTGTTCACTCAATTTATTGTAAGATGATCATCGTTGACGTAGACAGTGTCACACATTGTCATTGTAGATAGCAGATACTCTCCAAATGTTGGGTAATAAAACTTTAAATAAATAGTATTACTCAACTAAATGGAATCTAATAAAGTAGCCACCTTAGCACTTACTCTTAAATCTGGAGGTTTCCAGGTCCGGAATACAGCAAATGTTAAAGTAAAACTAACCGGATGCGGCTTCGTTGTCTATGGGGAATCAATTCCGCCCTTGGCCAAATATATATATACGACGCTGTGCGTTAGAGATAGTCTTCAACACTGAATTCGTTTCAATGCAAGTTCAATAACATCATTGGCAAAATATACAGTTGACAACTTTCGACTGGCTTTCCCATTATTCAGAGTCGGTCTATCTCACAAAGTTTACCACTCAGCTCTCAACTCTTTTTCCTTCGTGTCAGGCACTTCGGTCACACCTTACCGTATTGGGACACGCTCAGCTCTCAACTCCTCCAGTCTTTGATCCGACGTCTTGCCACATACTCTCCTCTACTCTGCCCTGTGACCACACACTACCAACGTTATCCGAGTATAGAAAATATTTAAATTTTCACAAACTAGTGGTTGGCCCCCCCCCAAGTCATTTTTTTCTTATATCAGCTATTTAAAAATTGAAAATCACTAATTCTCTTATTTTCAGATTAAGTAGAAGCATGAAACGTTGGGTTGTTTTTAAGTACATATCCATGATTGTAGCAGGTAAAAATATATTTAAAATATCCCTTGCAGGAGACCGAGGGCCAAAATGTAGTTTTTTCCTAATATGAACAATTTAAAATCTTAAAAATCACTAATTCTCCCATTTCCCGTGTAGGTAGAAGCATGAAACTTCGTAAGTTGTTAAGTACATTTCCGCATTGGTAAGAAGCGAAAAAACTATTTTAAATTATTACTTACTTGAGGCCCGGGGCAAAAATGTAGTTTTTTCTTTTTTGAAAATCCGACAAAACCATAATTCTCCAATTTTCCGTTCAGGTGAAATCATTAAACAATTTGAATAAAATTTGGCATACCCTCCCGACGATAATTAGCGAACATTTTTTTAAAAATTGCCACTCATGGGGGAATGGGGTAAAAACGTTGTTTTTTCATTAAATGAACTATAGTAGCCTTGAAAATCACTAATTATCCAATTTTCAAGTCTCTTTGCATGCTTTCTCTTATATAAAAAATACAAATGTTAATTAATAATGTTCGATAATAAAGAATAAAATTTTTGAAGGTTTCGGTGTTCCTACCCGCGATGTCAAAAGACGAAAAAAAGTAAAATTAATCACACACTGGGGGTTGGGGGCTCAAATGGAGGATATTCTCTTTCCATAAACTAGCTAGCTCAGAATAGAGGATGTCCTTTGGGATTCTGCCATCCTCCAATCTGCGCACATGTTTCAACTACATAAGCCGACGCTGGCAAAGAAGAGTTGTCATGCTTTGGATTTTCGCCCGTTGTAGCACTTCGTTGTTGGTGACATGGTCCTGCCAGGTGATTCCCAGGATGCGCCGGAGACAGCGCATGTGGAAAGCACTCAATCTCCTTTCTATTCTGGAGTATAGGGTCCATGATTCACTGGCATAAAGGAGGGTGCTCATCACACATGCCCTGTAAACAGCAATATTGGTATTGATGGTCAGCATTTTGTTGCTCCATACTCTTTTTGAGAGCCTGGCCAGAGTTGTAGAGGCCTTGCCGATCCTTACGTCTTGGTCGAAATCAAGAGACAGGTTGTTGGTGGTGTTGGATCCAAGGTATGTAAAGCGTTCCACGGCCTCAAGTTGGCAGCCATCAATGGTGATATTGGGTTGGTCAGCGTCTTGGGCCATCACGTTGGTCTTTTTGAGGCTGATGGTTAGTCCGAAGTCCCTGGCGGCCTTGGCAAAGCGGTCCATTCGTCTGCATTGCTGAATTGAGCGTAGGATCATATGCACTACTTAGGTAGGCGGGCCCTGTTGTGGTGTGTAGGCGAAGTGTGAGAAGCCTTTCAGTTCCCTGTTGGCATACCTAACATGGTGTTTCGGACAGCAAATCCAATTCCATGCTCTCTGGCTTCTTCCTCGCCTTTGCCCTGCCAGAAGAACGTGTAGTCCTTTTCTCTTAGTGAACCAGAACCTGAAAGCCATGTCTCTTGTAAGGTGGCTATGTCTACATGCAGTCTTACCAGTTCGTTGTTTATTACAGATGTTTTCCTGGCATCGCTGATATCGTTAAGGTTGTCTGACATCCCGGGTGTCATTGTCCATATATTCCAGGTCCCCAGCTTGAGGAATGGGCTTTTCATTTTTGCTTTTTTATTTGTATTGGTAGGTGCATGAGATTACAGTCTACTTGTCAGGCACGTGTGCACCCTAAGCCCTACGCACCCAGTAGGGCAAGCAGACTGTTGTGGGACAGCACCATATTGACTGGAGGCTGCCCAGCTTGATGCGGGTGGTAGCTGTCCAATGAGATATATATATATCTCCCACCGTCAGAAGCAGTCCCTGGCGCCAGCTCTACGCCAATTGAGCGGATGGCTTATAACCGGTCACTACTACTTCCCGTGTTGTGTCGATGCTGTGAGGCGAAGCTGGAGTGTCCTCTCCAGGGCACATGCCTGGGAAGTTGGTGTGGAGAGTCAGCTGTTGCCCGTGCAGAAGACTCCCTCTCTCCACGCAGCTGAGGGGTCCAAGGGAGAGGCAGAGCCAGTACATCTTGGTGTTAACTACGTCGCAGGAATAGCCAGAGAGACGTTGTAACAACGCCAGGCTGCCTTCGGGATTCCGGTTCCTGATTTGTGATTGAGGTTTACTCCCCTAGCCTTTCTCATGAGTGAGTATGGCCGCAAGGCAGCTGAGGTTTGGAGTCAGAGTTTTCCTTCTCCTAGATGAGCCGCCATTTAAAGCTGACGAGCCTCATGTGCTAGAAGCAACTGGTATTGAGGCGCGAGTGGTCCACCTTGCACCCCTTCTCCTGTTAGTTTGGAACAGGCTTCGCCGGGCTTGTTTGGCAAGCCACAGGTGAAGGCCAGGATCTGAATTTTGCTGCCATTTGGAGCATTTCTTGGGGTGAGGGAACTTATCCCCGCACCCGCTCCGGCTTTGTCAGCCCTTGAAGCCCAAGTTTTTGTAAACTCTCGAGATATTAACAGGCTAAATATACTTATTTATCTATCACTGGGGGCTGGGGACCTAAATGTAGTTTTTGTCTTAAATTAAAACTGTTACATCAATAATTCTCAAATAGTCCGTGTACGTAGAAACATGACACTTTGTGAAGTTTATGTTGTACCCTTCCGAAATGCTACAACACTAACCGGTGAAAAAACAAATAAATTTTCAGCTCCATAGGATCACGGAAGCCATGCATGTTTTACTTTAGTTTTTCCGCAGGGCCACGAAAAGACAGACAGAAAAGTGTGTGAACATAATATATTTAGTACATCCATCATGATCTGGATTAAAGTCAATTTGAGTTAAGAATAGTTATAATGCGGATTTTTAAGGCTAACTGAAATGCTAAGTTACACTGCAAAGCACGGTATTTTGCTAGTTAAACAAAAAGCAATGCATTCTAATTAAGAAATACAATACAAAGATCACTTTGTATTCAACCCTAAGATAGACATAAAGACAAAAACACCTTTCGTATTCCGTATGCAAGACAAAAATGCTGTAATAAGAATGCAGGATTAGATATGATCATTAAAGACTCAATTTCTTTCAAAATTGATTCATTCATTTGCACCAAGAACATTTCTTGTTTTCAGCTTTTTGGGTAATTTGCAGTATTTTTAAATCCATTATTTAACTTGTGGTGTATGAGCCGTGTGACCGACCGACCGTACGACCGACCGACTGACATTGCCTAAAATACTTTGGATCGATTTTAAGCCTTTTTCTCGTAAGTTAGCAAGTTGAAATTTTGCAGGCAGACTCATGCCAATGATAAAAATGATGTGTCAAAAATTCAAATCAATCAAATGGACAGTAATTTAGTTATTGAATTTTAATAGTATTTTATTTATCTCTTTTATATCATGTTAATTTTTTAAGGTTAGTGATTTTAGCCTCGTCAGGACGACTCAATATCCGGCTGCATACGCACTCGTTCACTTCCGGTTATTGCTATTCTTGGTAACATTTTTTTAATAAGGTTAAACATTTCATTAGTGAATGTGGCTGTGTGGTCGTATTGATAGTAACATATTACGCTACATCGTAGGTCCGGTGTTCGATTCCTTACTGATGCATATTTTAAAAAAAAAAAATACTACATAAATTGATAATGAATAAGATTTTTTTAAAAAAATGTTTTGTTTTGATGTTAGGTTTATGGATATACTTTAGGGTAACGTTAAGTGATAGTTTTTAGGGGTTGGGTTAGGTTTAGTGATAGTTTTTAGGGTTTTGGGTTAGGTTTAGTGATAGATTTGAGAGATTGTTTGAATGCACATATAGAATCGGAGGTTCAATGAAAGGCGCAGTGAATACTTGTAACTCTTCAATTTTATAAACATCATTTTATAAACAATTTTACCAAGAATAGCAAAAACCGGTAGTGGACGAGCGCGCATGCAGCCGCATATTGGGTCGTCCTGACGAGGTGATAATCACTACCTTTTTTAAGATATAGTGTTGTGGTGCGTACTATGTTCAAAAACCTTTCATGATGCGCAATAAGATGCGCAATACATTGACGCATACTTTTAAAAAATATATTCATGATCAGTGCGCATTATATTAAACGCGTTTTACGAGACATAACTAGAATTTGGTATTTTCCGATTGTTTTGCCATGCGTATTACAATGATCATCCTTATAGAATCTAGTTATGTCTCGTATATAAAGGATTTATAGTAAGCAAACTTGTTTTACAGGTGGTAAAATAGAATTGTAAAAATCTCAATCATGTTGGGCCAGAGGGCAAATGATTTTTTTTCCTTATATGAGCTCTATAAAAATTGGAAATTACCAATTTTCCTATTTCCCGTTTAGGTAGAAGCATGAAACTTTCGAATTTTTTTTTGAGTACATGTTCCCGACGATAATTTGAAAAAAAAAAGTAGTTACATTTCCCACTCATGGGGGCCGGGGCCTCAAAAAGTTTTTTTTCTTAATATGAGCTAAATAAAAATTAAAAATCACCATTCTCCTATTTCCCGTATAGGTAGAAGCATGAAACGTGCGAATTTTTTTGAGTACATGTTTCCGGCGATAGTTTGAAAAAAAAAGTAGCTAAATTTGCCACTCATGGGGGCCGGGGCCTCAAAAACGTTTTTTTTTTCGTTAATGTGAGCTAAATAAAAATTAAAAATCACTATTCTCCTATTTCCCGTATAGGTAGAAGCATGAAACTGTGGAAACTTTTTGAGTACATGCTCCCGACGAGACAATTGGAAAAAAAAAGTTAAAACTCCCTCTCGTGGGAGGCCGGGGGTCAAAATATAGTTTTTCTTATATAAAAAACCGATTCATCACTAATTCTCCCATTTTCCGTGTAGGTAGAAGAATGAAACATTGGAAATTTGCTAAGCACCCTCTCAAGACGAAATTTGGTGTAAAAGAATTTTGAAATACACACTCATGGGGTCCGGGGCCCCAAAACAGTTTTTTTAATCTTATATGAGCTATATTAAAATTGAAAATATATAATTCTCTTATTTCACGAATAGGTAAACGCGTGCAAATTTGGTGGATTGTTAAATACGCTTTACGATGGTAGCTGGTGAAAACATATTTAAAATAACCCTTAATGGGGGCCTCGGGCCCAAATATAGTTTTTAATGCACTCACTCAATCATCACAAATTCACCAACTTCTCGTGTAGGTAGGAGCATGAAAACATGGGAAGTTGTTGAAAATCCTTGCATGACGAAAAGGAAATTTAAAATTCCAAATTATGTTGTGCCGGGGTAAAAATTGAAAATCACTAATTGTCCTTTTTGCCGAGTATGTAGAACTTTTAAATTTAGGAAGTTGTTGAGTACACTTCCTCGATGGTAATAGGTGAATATATATTTAAATTATCACTTACTGCATTCCGGATGCTCCAATGTAGTTTTCCCGTTAAAGGAGCTATTAAAAACTGAAAATTACTGCTTCTCCCATTTCCTGTGTAGGTAAAAGAATAAAGTCTTCAATAGTTGTTCAGTAACACCCCGCGATGGTAATAAGGAAAATAATTATATAATTTTTTAAAAATTTTCCATCATGGGTGGCCCTAAACCTTTTTTCCTCTAAAATTGGCTATATAATACTAAATCAACACTGATTCTTCAAGCTTCCGTGTAGGCAGAAGCATGAACATTTGGGAAGTTGTTGAGTAAACTCCCGCGATGGTAAAAGGCAAAAAATATTAAATCCTTTCTCACTTGGGGGACGATTGCCTAAATATGGCTTTTTTCTCATAATGAGCTATATAAAAAAGACGCATTTTTCAATAACTGCAATCCTAATTTACCGCAGCAAAGCTGCTAGCTCTTGTTATAAATTGTGAAGAAGGACATGAGACTTAGTTTTGGCTTGGCATTCTAATAATGGAAGTGCGCTGGTTCGGATCCATCTGGTTACTTATGTTCGAACTCTTTTGATCATTGCTTTGGTTGCTTACACAATGCTGCACATGATCAAGCAGAGGCCGCGTATTTTCTCATCGTTTACTTATGTGCTTGCATGACTATCAAACTGTATAAATGCTTGACTAATAATAATAGTACGCTTCTTTTTTCTTTCAGTTTGAAAAGTTTTTATTGGATCGCCAGTTCAGTGCCTTAAGAGCTGACATTGGAATTAACGCCTTTTCACTCTACCGAACAGTTGACTATCACAAGGATATCAAAGATGTGTTTAAGGACGACATATATAATAAGGTTGGACTATTCTTTTTTGACTCATGCCCTTCATACCTAGACTGTCCATCTGCTGGTAATGTGCCGGGACAGTCCCTAAATTTCATCTCTGTCCCGGAATCCTGTTAAGGACGCAATTTGTCCCGGAATTTTGAAATAAAAAAGTTTTTGTATGAAAATTAAGTATTTTTTATGAAAAAAGTCAAAAGTGATCGTTAAAATTTAAATGTCATTCATATTTTTTTAACCTCTGTCAAGCACGTCGATCCAAATCTTTGGAAGCAAGAAAAATTATAAATTTTGCTATTTCTAAGTGTTTAAGGTGGTCCACGGGGGAAAAAAATCGACGTTTTTCTAATTTTTATAAAAAATGAGATTATTTAGTAAATTTAACTAAATTAACCTTTTCAGAATAATTTGATTTTTACAAAATTCTTTAAAAAATTGGACAACACAGGACAACTGGTAAATTTGGAAAAAACTAATGCAATTTGCTTAAGCATTAGCAGGAACCTCCGCTGAAGTTGAGCGCTTGTTTTCTTACATGAATCAGATTTGGACTGACCAAAGAAGCCAGCTAGAGGTCTCCACAGTTGATGCCCTCTTATCAATTCAATACAATTCAAACATGAATTGCAGCATTTTCTATGATGCCATCAAGAAGAATGACTTTAAAATTTACAGTCATATTCGAAAGGGTTACCTATTAAAAATATATTGAATTTAAAGAGTTTTTAAAAAGAATTTTTAAAAAAAAATAATTCATGGATGGCTATTTTATGATTGCTTTATGATTTAAGTGAGCTATTTAAAGAATTTTTTTAGGTTTTTTACTTATTTTTAATTTGTCCCGGAATTGAACAAAAATGTCCCGGATTTTTTCGAAAAACCTCTGGACAGTCTATTCATATCTTACTGAACTTTTGTCGGTCTACTCACCAAGTCGTCAGCTACGCTCTTCTGCAGATACACGCATTCTCTGTGTTCCGAAGACAAAAACTAAAACATTTGGCGAAAGGTCATTCTCTTTTTGTGCAGCCAAACAATGGAATTCTCTTCCATTACACATCCGCAGTATTTCAACTGCTAAGTCATTCAAGACTGCACTAAAGACACATCTTTTTAAAATTTATTTTGAAAATTAATGAAACATCATTTCTTTAAATGACTAACGTAGCTGATGTGTAACCTATTGTCATTTATGTCGTGAGAATGATATGCATGTTTCTTTAATTAACATATGTATTGTTATCTCCATGTAAAGCGTTGTGAGCCTGGCTCATTGCTGGGATACATCGCTATATAAATTATCATTATATTATTATTATTATTATTATTCATGACGTCAACATTCTGTTAAATATGTTTTGTTCTTTTCTCAAGATTATACTTGCGCCTAGGAAAATCAAATTAGAGACAAAAAAGCATGCTATGTTTAATTAATTTTTTTTCCAAAAAAGACTAATTGCAACTCACTACCTTTAAAATAGTTTTTCTCAAAAGTCGTTGACATGTATAAGACATAATACATAATGTAAGAAAAAATAATAGAAATTACGTAACTGGGCATTATTTTTTAAAAAAAAACAACGACAGCGGCTCACATGCTTTTCCTGGTAGGGTCTGTGATAGTGACTAAAAGGTGAAATGTCCGAAATTAAGGGGCATATTTATTTTAAGTCAGTCGACACTAAATAATATACTATCTATTCCTCATCCCCTAAATATTACCGTCCAAAAATTATCAAATAATTATCATGACACTTAGTAACCTGGCTAATGGACCACTTCAGGGAAAAGTGGTACCAGGATTGGGACGATAATGCGACGGCTAGGGGGGTATTCGCTAATATGCCCTGACCGAGCAGATCAGACCAATGGTCGGGTCAAAACCGAAGGGACCAGAGTTTAGTGACCCAAATGCACACTTGGCATTGCCAAACCAACTCTTATTTTAACCGGCTAGACCACAACTGGGACTCAAACTGCCGTCATTTCAGCCAAGCCCCTGAGACGGTCACACACCTGCTTACGTCATGTCCGACGCTAGATAGAACCGGGAAGGTACGGGAGGCAAAAGAGTCCCACGTGAAGACAATGTTGTATGGCACTGCTGAGCAGATGAAGCAGGTTGCCTAAGTATTAGCCAAGGCCTTAAGATATTAGATCTCAGGTCACAAGAATATGTGTTTAGTTAGAAACTCTGCTTATATTTCGACACACATTCCAAACACACATAACAAACACACATCCAAAACACACATCCCAAACACACATTCCAAACACACATCCCAAACACACATTCCAAACTCAGCCCTCAAATTTAACAAGACGATATTATTTATTAACATTGGTTTTTAAAAAAAATAATCAAATTCAACACTAAACACAAGCGAGTTGTTAATGCAGAAATATTTCATTTCTTTCGCTTGTTTATACAAAGAGCTTTAAAAATATCGTGCTCTTAATTCTAACAGAAAATAGAACAAAATATCATCAACAACAATAACAACAACAAAAAGAACAAAATTCGAATAAGTATTTAACAGAAATGTTCCAACAAGGAATTTCCTTTTTTTTTTTTTTAATTTAAGGAAATCATTATAGATTACATTAAAAGTCATTTCAAGTCATTCTGAAAGTAATAAAATAGTACGTCATATCCCCTCACGCTACATCACAACAAGAATGTGTTAATATTATGCGCTCCGCGCACCAATCTAACATCATTAATTATCATTCATGAAGTTTAACCCCAAAAAATTGCTTTCTACAAATTCCTGTTAAAATTACGGGAATCGAATGAAATTTTTTCCAATATTCCTTCTCCAACATTGTTCTAGATATTATTAGCTATTGTTTGGCATTTGTTTCAACGCAATAGATGACATGGTCGGCGAGAAATCGAAAAAAAAACTGATTTTTTAGAGTTTGTTTGCTTTTCCAAGAAATTCAGTAAACCTTTTCTGTACTATTTTGCTTTGCACATTCGTGGGACCTGCCTAGCATATTTGCATAAGACCCGAGCCCTCTATCTGGTATTGTTCAGGAGGAGTTGCATGTGCAGGCTCTACAGACATTTCAAATGTATAAAATACAAAAAACACAAATTAATTATTTTGCAAGGAGACAACAAATATGAGCTTTATTTATTAACGAATACTACAGTAGACGTTTCGGTTAATACCATCGTCAGTACAATTATATGAAATACGTACTTACATAAGTCTTAAAACATATTTTATCATAAAATGTTTATGTAACATGAAAAGAAAGGAAAAATAAGAACAAGCAAAGACACAGGGTGCAGGAAATTGCGTTTAAAAAAACAACACTATTTATAGTTACTGTGTAAAAAGTCATTGTCATTTATCGAATTAATTTTTAATTCTTTCTTATTTACTATTTCTAGGCTGCTTCAATTTTTAGAATGTTGCGACACTTTCTGGGTTATGACACTTTCAAGAGAGGAATAATAGTAAGAGGCATTAAGATTTTCATAATAATACTGTCTTTTCATGTCTCACAGAACTTCTTCTTTCTGTCTCATCCCCCTCTTGTCTACAGAGAGGCGTATTTTTTTTCTAAGAGTAGTTATTTCTCTTTCTTTTAAACATTTCCTTCTCGGTGAACAATTTAGCATTACTTTGACAATTAAACGAAGCTAGCTGTTACTATGCATGTCATTATATATTTTTTTAATGAATGCTTAAGTCTGGATTCCTGCACTAAATATACGTTCTTAAATTCTTATTATTTTTTAGTATTTTTTAAACTAGCTCTAACTCCCAAAGTATCATAAGCGGAAAATTATTTATAGCCAGTGCAAATACAAGGAGAACAGCCACACCTCCTGCACCCACCTTCGCTTGCCAAGCATAGACTGTGATTGCCAGACCCTACTTTCTTCATTTCCTCTCTTTCTATATAGTGGTTCTCATTGTTGTGCGCGTAGCACGGTGTGGTTCGGCTACAACATATTAAGATACTGCGATCTTGCTTGGTCTAGTTTTGCCAAATTATATGTAGAGTTCTATATAGATTTTCAATTTGAGGCAAATCATTTTCATGTAACTTTAAATTGGTTTCAGAGATACATAGACAAATTTAGGTTTAGGTCTGCAAACCATGATGAACTTTGGAGCGTCCTTCAACAGGTACGTGAACATGCAAATAAATTTTTAAATATAAATAAATAAAATTCTCCTTTAAAATTTTTAATTTTTTTTTTCACATCTATATTACATCTCATGTAGATCATAGAAGAGAAACAATTTTTGGAGATTAAATTTAAAAAATGCAATTAATTATCTACTAAGCCAAGCAATTAACTTATAAATCAAATTGTTCCTCATTATTTAAATGTTTTCGAGAAATTTATTGTAAAAACAAAGGTAAATTTATCAATGTTATAAATATTTAAAATATTTATATAATTTCCCTAAAAAACTACAAGTAATTATTTCAATCCATAAAAGAACTATAAATAATTATTTTAAAAAAACATAAACACTCAAAAATTTAAAACATTAATGATAAAGATTATTTATACTATATCATAGTAGCTTCAGGGAAGCAATTACAAATAGCAAGCAGCCTTATGAAAGGCTTAAATTCATCACCTATTGTTGCTTCTAAAATTTAACTGGCCATTTCTTTTCACATTTCTAGCAAGCTCAGCTGGAATCATCTTAACTTATACGTTACAGACGCTTCTTCTTTACAGAGGATTTTAGCGTCCTACGTGTATCTATGGTTTATGTTTAATCCCGGATTCTTATTAGAGTTTTAAATGATGATTAAGTGTTGGTTTTCCTGGTTTTCTTAAGACTAACCATTCCACGCCGAATACCGGACGGGAAGAGAGACAATTTGTATGTGTTTGTTCTTGCATACGAAGCTAGAAAGGTGTTTTTATCTTTATGTCTATCTGAGGGTTATATTGAGTTATCTTTGTTTTGTATTTCTAAATAAGAATCAATTGCTTTTTGTATAATTACTATTTTACTCTTGATTCTTCTTTCCTCTAGTTTTTCAAGGTTTAATGATTCAACTATTGGGGTTACTCTTGTCAGTTGTGAATATTCTCCAGTAATGATTCTGTCAGCTCTTTTTCGAATTTCTTATAGTTAATCAATGTTTTCTTTGGTGTATGGATCCCATACAGAAGATGCATATTCTAGTATAGGTCTCACCAGTGTGAGGTAGCATTTTAGTTTTATATCTTTGTTACATTTGTAAAAGTTTCTTTTTATAAAGCCTAAGGTTTTGTTTGATTTTTTCATACCTTCATTGACATGCGGACTCCAAGATAGTTTCTCATTTATTATGAGTCCTAAGTATTTTGAATCTTTACTTTGGGTTAGTTCTTTTCTATAAATGAAGTATTTTTAATTTATTTGTTTCTTTTTCTTTGTTACTCTTAGCAGTTGACATTTTTCTAGGTGGAAGGACATACTCCAGTTAGTTTCCCATGTTATTATTTCATTTAAGTCTTTTTGTAAAATTTTACTACCTTGCTCTGATTTAATTGTTCTATAGATTATTCAATCACCAGCAAATAACCTACATTTTGTTCCTGTTGAGATATTGTTGGGTAAATCATAAATATAAATTAAACAGAGTAAGGGACCCAGCACAGTTCCTTATGGAAGTCATTGGGTTAACATTTATTTGTGCAGATTTAGATCAATTAATTATTAAAGTTTGCACCCTCTTCAAAAGGAAGTCTTGTATCCAGTGATGTAAGGAACATGATTTTCCAAAATATTTAAGTATATAAGTAAACTAAGGAGGTTAACTGTGTCTAATGCCTTTGAGAAGTCTACTAATATTGAAACTATTTGATCATTATTGTCTAAGCCTTCTGATAGTTCATCTATCAGACGTATTAATTGTATTTTACATGATCTGCTTTGTTTAATGCCATGTTGATGACGGAATAGGTACTTATATTTGTCAAGGTGGTTAACTATTATACTATATTATACTATATAGTATGTTTCTAGTAATTTACAGGTGATACAGGGGCGGATTAAAACTGCACTGGGCCCGGGCTGCAATCAAGCGGGGGCCCTATCCAGCCAGCGTCCTTTAAAATAAAATGGTTTATAAGAGCTAACATATGACTGTAACTAAATATTAATAATGGAAAAAAAAACAATATTAAACGAACACAAAGAAAAAACTGTTTGAAGTGTTTACGGTATGTTACAATTGGGAAAAGCAAAATTTGCTTCTCCACTGCTGGGAATTGAATCCGACACCAGTTGCATCACGTGCCTGTGCTCTCTCCACACGGCCAGCGGACTTGTCTAAACGAAAATTTTAAAAATATAAACTATATTTTATACTATGTTCTCTAAGCGAGCCAATTAAATTAAGTTTTATCGATTATTAAGACTAAATCGCAATTAGTTGTATAGATAATATTTATAAATTTATTTAATTTATTATATTTTCAAGGTTTCGTGCAAACATGTGTACACTTTTATTATAAAGTATAAAAAGTTTGGGGGCCCCCGAACATCGGCCCTGGCTTTAGTCCGCTCAGCCCCCCCCCCCTTAATCTGCCATAGAGGTGATACTACTAAGGTCTGTAATTACATTGTTTATATATTCATGGTACAGGTTTTGACTCCGTTTTTTGTGTCAAGTATTTAATTTTGAAGTATTTTTGGTATTTCTTTTTTAAATTGGTAGCAAAATGAATATATAAACAATGTAAATACTAAAGATGACAATAAAAACGTATGGTCCTTTATCAAATCAAACAAACACTAGCATGTAGCCTACAGGTATAGCCAAATTAAAAGGGTCAAATAATAAAACCTATAATAATAATGAGACTAAAACTAGTATCCTTAACACATATTTTGCATCATCATTTTCTGCCTCAGGCGACAAAGACATTTTAATAAATTTAAATAAAATGGGAAGAAATAGGTAACATAATTTATGTTATTGTAATTAAGATAGAGGTAGAGAGAGAGGGATAGAGAGAGGTAGAGAGAGAGAGGGGTAGAGAGAGAGAGAGAGATGTAAAGAATCAGAATGATGTATGTACTGAGACTGAGCGATCCAGTCTTCCTCTCCCTTCAACAACAACAACAAAGCTTATTTTACCGTCACGTGCCAAAAACATAAGAATAACATTTTCAAAAATACGTTATGTACTGTATGTATATTGCTCAGAAATGAAGATTTCCTTACCACTTTAAAAAAAGGTTGTTTTTTTTAATTAAAAAAGGGTTTAAAAGAAAAGAAAGTATGCCCCTTAATATTATGTTTTTAATAAATTAATGGCAGCGCATTTATAACCACGAATCAGCGTAAGTCGTCACCGTAGTAAATGATGACTCCTTGTAGTCTATATTTACAGATGAATAAAACATAGCAGACTTTTTTCTTAAAGCGTTTTTCATCAACAGAGAGCATTGAGTATTCTAAGCACGCATGGAAAGTTTAGTGCGATATAAGAAAGTAATCGTCATTAGTGTATTTTGTCAATTTAGCAATTAAAAATTACATTGAGTCACTGAACAGTTTACGTGTAAAAATATAGTATACTTATTGAAACGATTTCATGCAACAAAAGTCTTAATGAAGAGCTTACATGCAGTGGCGCCACTAAGAGGTTCGGTGGGGGCAGCCCACCAGAATGTGAAATCGTGTGTGCTCCCCTTATTTGGGACTGGAAAACTCGGAGGAGCTCTTCGGGTTAAGTCGTGAGGGGTGACGCCATGAGGTATCGCCCCGGGTGACACCAAGCAACGCCTCTGTATACATGACATAGTAGCTTTTTTGAAACTATTGCATGTAGCAGTAGTCTTTATGAAATGCTCAAGTGTAGCAGTTAAATTAGTTACGTCTCAAATTGCTGCTGATAAAAATTTGAACTTTCTCGTAAATATTTCTTTTAGCAAGCTAATGAGGATGGAAAAGACACTCTCGAGGTGAAGGCCGTCATGGATACTTGGACACTCCTGGAAGGCTCACCGTTGGTGACGATTACAACCTCTGACTCTGGGCAAATTATTCAGGCCCAGCAATCTATAAATGTTACCGCTGTGAATAGCTATATGTCCAGAAGACCTGCATCTGAGTACGAGTTTTTTTTTTACCTATGCATGAATAAATCCTTTTTGTTAAGGTTTTAATTCATAAAGCAATAGTTTTGGCTCAAGATGGAATGTACAGATTTTTCTCAATACAAATTCGAGTTTTCATTTACACAATTTTAAAGACGAGATACTGTCTTACGTACACATTAAACTTTTGAAAATTAGCACTACACATAAATAAATAAAATTCTTTTGCAAATGAAAGGCAAGAGAAACATTTTATATAGATCTACATTTTACAACACTAAGATGCATGTTTAAATGTTACTTCTTTTTATTTTATGAAAATGTATTGAGGTTTACTTATTCAGGCTAGAAATGCATCTTGTTTTTTTAAATTATTTCTTATTTTAATAAAGTAGACGGCATTAATGAGTTTTTAAAATGTCACTAATGTTATGTACGCAACAACATAATTAATATTTGCTTTGGAATATCCATATTAATACCGTGTAGCAATTTCTTAAAATATATCATTACTATGTTTTAATATGTATTAGATCTTATATACCTCTGTGTAACATGACTGAATGTTTATTATAATTGTATATAAGCTCTGCATTTTAAGACATATTAGTAATATAATCTGTAGATATTTGTCTTTCCCCTTCTAAATATATGAAATAATGTTTATTTTCGTGACGAAGATAATTTCATCAGCAATTATCAGTGCAAATTAAAAATATTTTTTTCTATAAATAACTGCAAAGAATAGGTAAAAAAACAAAATAATTTTTTTTAAAATTTATATAAAACGAGGATAACATGTCCCTTTATTTTATGCAATTCCTATTTTGAAAACTTAACATAGAAAAGTTATCATCTACTTAAAATAAAAAAATGAAACAATAATGGCAAAGGTTACTAGCACACTTTGGGCTGCATTTTTATTTATATCTATGCAACAACTCAACCAACGTATTTTCTAAAATATGCAAAACTTCTTGCTTCCAATAAAAAAAAAAAAATTTCATTAAACAATTAATCACGAATTTGAAGCAGACCCATTGCCTAATCATTGTCATCTTCAACTCAGTTATATCCCTACAGATACACTTGGCAAATCCCCATAACATTCGTTTCTGGGGCTACAAAAGATTTCCAAAAGACAGACAAAGATGTTTATTGGCTGACGACACGAAATAGTAAGTCTTTTTTAATTGTGTGTAATAGAGACATTTAGGACATGGTGCATTCTTACTAATGAGAAATAAAAAGAGCTTTTCCGACTTAAAATCAAGTATTTAACGATTTTTCAGTACATTGATGTGGCCATTAAGTTGTGTTTTTAAAAATTGTATTAATAAATCTTCCTTATTTATTTTAATCAAAAAATCTTTGTTTGATCTACTGTTAAGATTTTTTAGATAGATCAAAGAAGCAAGCGATATTTCTTTTTTTTAAAAATTACACAGGTTAGACCAGTGCTCGGGAAATTTTTTGTCTGAGATAGCCATAAACATCAATTATTTCGTCTGAGAGAGCCGTAAACATAAAATATTTTGTCGGAGAGAGCCATAAACATCAAATATTTTGAAAAGTTATTCTTTAGGTGCCTTACATTATGTTTTAAAAAAAACTTTTAAGTAAATGTGTGCATTTGGGGTAATTTCAACACTAAAGGTAAAATAATTGTCTCTGAAATATTTTAATAACAGTTTTCATCTGTTTTTCATATGCAACTAATATGTAGAGCTAAGTAGTGTGAATAAACGTTTGAAAGATAATATAACATTTGTCTGAGTGCCAGCAGCTATTAATAGAGCCACATCTGGCTGGCGAACAATAGTTTCCCGACCTCTTGATTAAACCTATAAAAACTGTGCATTATTTGAAACAATCTCAGCTACCGAAGAACACAAGAGATATTTTTTTTAAAAACTTCAAATACGAGATTCATTAATAGTGAATTCTAAGAACTGGCAAGACTTACTCCATTAGTTAAATAACTGAACCCATAACAAAAACTATAAAACATAACTCAAATACGAATAAAAATACAGTTCCTTCCGTATGAATAAAACCTAACTCCAACTTATTTTCGCCTGGCAATGGGTCATGGATTGTGTTGCTGAACAAGCCAGATAAACCACAACACTATCAACATTTAAAACTTAATAAAAGATGCGTGCAAGACTAGTCATAAACCTGATGAGCTTAGGGCGCAATAATCTTCTGTATAAAAAGGGAGTATCTGCAGTGGATAAGATGAGTATTTCGTTTATATCGAGCTTGGCATTTATGTCTTTTTGTGAATTTCACAAATATCTCTTTGAATTTTACTATAAATTCCATTTTTCCTTCATGTTATTGGTCTACACTGGATTTTCTAATTACATATGCTTCTCTCAAACGTTGAATTATTGAAGTTTGGGATTAACAAATGACATTTCACGGGAGAGAAGGAAAAAATATCTTAAATATATGTCTGACAAATTAATTGTAATTTTTAATTTCATTAAAAATATTTATTGCTATAATCTTTTTATATTACAATTGTCTATAGTCTTTTACACAAATAACTGAGTAATTTATATTGTTATTTATTTTCAATAAAGCTATTTGCTTGGTTCACTCCTTAATTAATTAACTGACAATGATATAATTGAAGTTTACCGAGAATATGAAAGCATGTTATTACAAGATTTTATCTTATCGATTTAACCTTGAAAATCCAAACATTTACATCTCGTCATTTTAGTAACAACGTTTAACCTGACCCAAGAAATACAGAAAGGTAACTGGACATGCGCAAATGTTGAAATGATTGGATACTACAAAGTAAAGTATGCTTTTCTCGATCTCTCAGCGATAGCAAGACAGCTCAGAGAAAATCACGAGGTAAAGTACATTTTAACCTGATTCCGTCTTGCAGTTTGATAAAAAGCCTTGGGTTTTTAACGTTATGTTTTCTAATTCCTACTTCTGAATAATCTCATTGTGATGAACTGATTGAAAACAAAAATTGTAAGTATTTGCCATTGAAAAACATACTGGTGAGCAGCTAATAATTTAAAATTTGAAATTCTTTAAATTGAATTTAGTAAAGATTGATTTTGTTTCAATAAGAACTATAATTACTGAAATTATTAAAATAAACCTGTGTTCATAATCATAAAAGGGATGAAAACGTGAACACCAGGTGTCATGCGGCTAGCAGCTAGTTAATGTGCGACCCGCAACAGCTTCAGGAAAATTTAAATAACAGTAAATTAAATATATCATTGTTGCTGAACTAAAATGTACATTTTAAGCTGATTGCTTACAATTTTATCAAACTTCTTTCTCTCTCTCTCTCTCTCTCTGTACCTCGTGGTGTAGTTTGTACCAGGCTGATATAAATTAGGTATTAAATTATGTCATTTCTGCCAATGGTAAAAAAATTAATTTTTTAAAAATTAACTGCAAAGAGAACTAATGGGAATGAGAAAACAGATTTTTTAAAAATATAACTGACGGACAAGAAAGATTGAATAAAATATAATTGGTATTTTCAAAACAAAAAAAAAACTTATCTTAAAAGTGTATACAGTTTTTGTTTTTATGAAAATTTCTGGATTTCAAATCAGGAAATTTTTTTGTGCAACACAGCATATGAAACTCTAGGCTTGCTGAGACTTTCATTTTGGGAATGGAAAGGGGTGGTGAATCATTTTCGTTTACACACAAATATATCCATATATTATTTTGAATAGGTAATTCCAGTAATGACAAGAGCTCAACTTATCTACGACACATGGAACCTTGCCAAGTAAGGAAATACTTGTATTAAGGCTGTCACACATCAGCGTTATCACTACAGAAGTAATTTTACAGCATACATGTTATAGCTCTACAAAAATCATCCCAGTTGACTTATAATTATGGCTACATGGCCACCCATTGTTCTATTCACGGGCTTAGAGATAATTATAATAGTTGCTAAAATATTTGATTTATTATATACTACCATGTAAGGTATTTTAATTGTCAACATGTTTTAGAGTACTTTCTTCCGGCATCCTTCCGTCTCGCGAGACGATGGTGCATCACGGTTGTGTTGGGTTGCATTTTCTCTAGTGGCTGTGTAGTCCTATCCTTGCGTGACAGTCTTTGCCACAGTTTTTATACACAAGTTCTGTGCTTCCAAATGTTTTGGCCTTTCTCCTAGCTCTTCTGTCTGCAGCCTCCTCCATTCTTTGCTCCTCGGCTACCATGACGCCCTCTTTGACAACTGTGCGCCACCTGGATCGGTCTTCTGCCTTACACTCCCAGTCCCTTGTATGTATTTTGGCTGCTTTCATGTCCCTTTGACAGACATCTTTAAATCGCAAGCGTGGGCGACCTGTTTTCCTCTTTCCTGAAGCAAGTTCACCATATAGGAGGTCCTTCAGGATGCGGCCGGGGCTCATTATTTTGACATGTCCTAGCCACCTCAGGCGTCTTTCAATAAGAATTGAGAACATGCTTTTGGTATTGGCCAGCGTTAGGACCTCACTATCAGGCACTTTTTCTTGCCATTTAATACCAAGGATGCGGCGCAAGCATCTCAAATGGAAGCCTTTAAGCTTACGCTCTTGTGATGTATAAGTGGTCCATGTCTCGCTCCCATATAGTAGTGTACTGATGACACAGGTTTGATAGACGCACAGTTTGGTTTTCTCCGTTAGCTTGGTGTTTTGCCAGACCCACTTATTTAGTTTAGCCATTGTTGCGGCTGCCTTGCCATTTCTGCTGTTTATTTCTTCTTCAATGGACAGATTATTGGAGACCTTGGATCCCAAGTAGGTGAAGCTGTCCACATTCTCCAAGTTTTCATTATCGATATTTATGGTAGGAGGAGGTCGAGTGTCTTAAGCCATGATGTTTGTCTTTTTCAAGCTGATTTGCAGACCAAATTCTTTGCAGGCATTGGAGAAGCTTGACACGAGTTGTTGCAATCCAGATTATGTATGTGCTGCATCATCCGCAAATAGTAGCTCTCGAATTAGGACATCCGTCGTTTTGGTCTTGGCTCGGAGGCGGGCAGTGTTGAAAAGTCCTCCATCAGCTCTGGTATGCAACCAGATTCCCTTACTGCTATCCTTGAATGCGTATCGAGGAAGTACAGAGAATAATATTGCGAAGAGTGTTGGTGCGAGTACACAACCTTGTTTAACTCCGCTGCTGACAGGGAAGGCCTCTGACTTAGCTCCATCGAACTGCACTGTGCCAAGCATATTTTCATGGAACTGTCTGATGATTGCAAGTAGGTGAAGGGGACAGCCAATTTTTGCCAGTATTTGGAATAGCCCGTTGCGACTGAAGTCGAAGGCTTTTGTAAGGTCCACAAATGCTATGTATAGTGGCATATGCTGCTCTCTGCATTTTTCCTGGAGATTACTTTAAGGATGAACTAAATATGTAAAACAAACTAAATACGAGTCAAATAATCAAAGTAATTGTAAAGAGAATTTATATGCGTTTATTGATATCCCTTGAAAGGAGTCAGTTTCCGAAACAATTGTAGATTGGTAAGAAATAAAAACAATGATTTAGAAAGAACGAAAATTAATTGTGAAGAAAAATTCGAAATTGAGAAACATAGATTGAGAACTTAGTTTAAAGAGCAATAAAATGCAAACGTATGAAGCATAAGACTAAGAGAGCAACAACATATGTTATTTGTATATCATAATCAACAAGGAAAATCCTTTTCATCCTAGCTATCTGCTATCGTAGCTTAGAGGCAGCAGGACATCAGCGTAGCGTGGGTATGTGCCGCGCGTTGGCGGTTTTTATCAGTGTCAAACGTAGTTCAGGCGGGTCAAAACATGCATGCTGTCTCCAAGCTGGGATCAGTTTCATGCTTTTCGAGTATTTTGGTATGGGGAATGAATTTTCCAGTTCGTTGACCGCATCCATGAAAGATGGTCTCTTCAGTCGTGTCCTCTTTACCCACCTGTCTTGTAATTGGTAGCAGGGTTCGTCATGCTCCAACCTAAGGTATCATTCTACCGTTGTGATGATTGCTTTTTCCCGCCTTATTGCCAGGGGTTCTACGTTCGACAAAATTTTTACTGCGGTGGTGGATTTGGTACGTAAAGCCCCACATACGAACCGTAGAGCTTGGATCTGTATTCGATCCAGTCCTTCTAGAGTCATGCGGCTCGCAAAGGCATGGACCGGGAGGCTATAATAAATGTCACACCTCACACTACCGAGATAAAGAGCCCTCAGAAGTCTTGCATCTGCACCACACCTTTTACTAGCTTACTTTTGCTTAAGGGTCACTTTCGGAGTAGATTTTGGAGATAATTCACTAACATGGTTATGCATCTGGAGCTAATGGGTCAGCCTGATCCCGAAGTACGTTTGCGTCCGATATTAATTAAATCTTTTCCCGCAGATCTGAAGCACCACCACATGCCTTGGTGCATTCCGTCCATTAGTGAATGGTACTATGGAATTTGAGGATTTGACATTAGAAATATTCAAGTATTTTAATACAATATATTTCTTTCTTTTCTTTTTTTTTTAATCTTTGCTTTTCATTTATATTATTAAAGTAAATTAAATTTTTCGAGTTTAGAAACTAAATAGCAACAAGGACATTGCCGCCCCCTCCCAAACCAAAAAAAAGGCCACGCAGAACAGTTGATTGGCTCATCTTTAAATTGATAGGAATCAGAAAGCAGTAATTTTTGCTTTTATTACGACATCAGTGTCAAGTTCTCAGACTAATTAAGCCTCTTGTTCTTCAGCACATCAGCATTACTATCAGAAGTATTTATAGCAGGCTAATAAGGAGAAGAACTTCCAAATACTTTAGTGTAATGAATTAACACCCACATTGTTGTTTGCTCATCTCTATTCTCTTCCGGTCTTATTCAAGAACTCTCGTGCTGTTAATTAATTCTCACAATGACTATCAAGAGTTATTTCCCTTATTACATTCCTCCTTTCCTCGGATATAGGATCATATCAATTGACAATTGAAATACAAGTTTAACATAAAATGAGCCTAAGTTACTATTGACCACCTTGCAGTGAGGAAAATTAAAAATTAAGCAAAACGTAGACAATTCAGATACATTTAAAGGAATTACATTATCTAAATGTCATTTATAAAAATTAAACTTAATGTATTTATAACTTGGCGTCTATTCTTGATAAAGTGTCCAATTGTTATTTCTGATAACATCAAGTTCAATTTTCGATTAATGCTTAAAATTTAAAGTCTTTTAAACTTGTTCTTGATTAAGTATCCAACTGTTTCTTTATGGATTGATTGAAGAATATTGTATATTGTTTTATGTCTTCATACTTATCTTCCTTTCTGACTGATTTTTTTCCCTCTGATTTTAACATTAATGATTACGTATAACACATTTGATGAAACGATTTATCTTGAATGGTATTATCATACCATGACACAGACGTTGAAGATCAATCAGATCAAAAAAAAATAAAGACGACAAGACATTAACGAGCTTTAGTCTTGTTGAAACGTTGGGGCATTCCTGGTTGTTATCTTCATAATGCCCATCGAGAAACGAACGAATAAAACGTTGAACGTGCTCGATTTTAAAAGTTTAGTGATTAATTAGCTCATGTGATAGTCTCTATACCGGTCTGGCATCTTTCTAGCTCTTCTGGGACGCTGCAACTGTTTGTCTGGCAAACCGATGTCAGCTGCGGGCACAGGTTCGACTGTAGTTGCGGGCTCAGGTTCAACTGTAGTAGTATCTTGGATGTCGACTTCTGGTTCAGTAGAAAATTCTTTCTCTTCAATTATGTCAGCTGATGTAGATGCTCGTGGTGACTGTTTGAAGAAGCTGCTGTTTCTCGTGATGGTTTTGCCATTTCTTTGAGCTGTAATCATAGTACATTTCTTGTGTGTAACAGTGTAAGGTATTGGTTCATAAGGAGTTAATGGTCGAATAGACTTTGTGTCTTTGACAAGCACATTATCTCCGGGTTGAATAGTTGAAGGTTTTACGTACTGTTTCTTATCAGCATAGTGCTTCATGTTAGATTTTGCTCTGGCATCATTTTGCCTAATGACTTTATCTGTTTTATTTTGAGGGATGTTTGGTACTTGAGGAAGTTTTGTTTTTAAAGCTCGACCAATTAAAATCTGTGCAGGAGATATCCCTGTAGATGTATGTGGTGTTGATCTGTACGATAGAAGAAATCTGTAAAGCTCTTGTTTCCTGTTCTTCTGTTCAATTTTAACTGTTTTATACACTTTTTGACTGTGCGCATAAATCTTTCTGTTTCTGCATTACCTCTGGGTGTAATTTTGCGATGATGGATTCCCATGTTTGACATATAATTTTTGAAATCTTGGCTATTGAAGGGAGGACCATTATCAGTTTTGAGTTGATCAGGAATACCGAATTCTGCGAATATTTTGTCGAGTCGAGGTATTGTAGCTCTTGCTGATGTGCTATCAAGAATATCTACTACAACATACCTTGAATATTCATCGGTAACAACTAGTAAATGTTGTCCATTTGGTAGATGACCAAAATCAGCGCTTAGTTCTGACAATGCTTGCTTTGGAAGCTCGGACATCTGCAGTGGTTCTCTTGCTGACGTAGGAGTAGCAACTTGATAAGCCATGCAGTTTTTAACCTTTTTCTCCACAGCTGCATTCATGCCTTGGAACCAAACTTTCTCACGTAGCAAAGCTAGAGTTTTTGTTTGTCCTTGGTGTCCAATGTGTGCTAATTCAACAGCTTGTTTCTGTATTGTTTTTGGTAGAACAATTTGTTTGACCTTGAGAAGAATTCCATCTTGAGTGACTGTCAATTCTTGTGCTCATTGCTTGAGTGTGTCAAATGTTCTTACTTCATCAACTGGGACAGATCTGGTACGTCTGTACCATTGTCCTGTTTCAAGTGATTTTATGACGGCTTGCAAAGTAGGATCTTTTGCAGTCTCATCAGCAACTTGTTGTAATGTCATAGCCTTTGGTATGGCATTGTCAGTTAAATACTGAATATATTCTTCAGCTATTTTCTCTTCTCTTGAACTTGGTACATTATGAGCCGGATGTCTGCTCATATAATCAGCACGATTGTCTTTACCCTTTTGGTACTTGATTTTCATGTTGTTAGTTTGGCATCTCATCACCCATCTCTCAATTCTTGCTGGAAGTTGGGTCTTAGGATTTCCAAAAAGTGTAACTAATGGCTTGTGATCAGTATAGATGGTGAACAATGGAAAGCCATATAGATAAATGTGAAAATGTTCACATGACCAAGTAACTGCAAGTGCTTCTCTGTCAGTCTGAGAGTATCTTTGTTCAGTTGGTGTGAGAGCTCTACTAGCATACTGAACTGGTTGGGGATGGTGGTTTTGTGTGCTCTGTGTTAAGATAGCTGAGATCCCAACTGGGCTTGCATCTACAAATATTTGAGTCTCTTTTGATGGATCAAAAAAGCCTAGATTTGCAGAGGTTTTAAGTTTGTCTTTCAGTTTTTGAAGTAACCTGTCATGTTTGCTGGTCCATTTGAAAACACTGTTATTCTGCATTAGCTGTCTCAGCTCATGAGTTAATGTAGAATAATCAGGAACAAATCGTGATCCACAGAAGTTCATCATGCCTAGGAGACTTCTTACTTCACTGATTCTCCTTGGTGGTTGTATATTTATAATGTCTTGAAGTTTGTTAGGACATGGTTTCATGCCTTCTGCCGTGAAAATATGTCCAAGAAATTCTATTGAATTCTGTCTAAACTTGCACTTGTTTGCATCTAGGGACAAATTCTTCTCTCGCAGTCTCTGAAATACTTTTTTTTTAGTTAACTGTCATGGTCTGTTTTATTTTGTCCATATACCAGGATGTCATCGCTGAAGTTGATAACTCCATTTAGACCATTTAAAGCTTGTTGGATAGACTCTTGAAAAATTTCAGCAGCACTGTTAACTCCAAAACTTAGTCTTTTGAATCTGTACAAACCTTTGTGTGTAGCAAAAGTTGTAATGTATCTAGATTCTTCATCCAGTTCGATCTGGTTGTAGCCTTGATTTAAGTCTAGCTTACTGAAAACTGCGGCTCCAGAAAGCATTGTTGAGAGCTCGTCTAAAGTCGGCATGTTGTGACGTTCTCGTTTGATCGCTATATTAGGTGCTCTCATGTCAACACATACACGGATCTGGTCTGGACTTTTAGGCTTAGGAACAATGACAATTGGTGATACCCATGGTGTTGCTCCTATATCTTTTTAAATAACACCCATGCTCTCTTCTTTCATGAGATAAACTTCTAGCTGTTTTCGCATATGGAATGGTATTCTTCTGTATTCAACTGGAGGGACTGTCTCATCAAAATAAAGTTTTACTGAATGATCTTTCAGCTTACCTAGTCCTGTAAATATATCTGAGAACTGTGCCAAAGTCTCACAGGTGTTCACTGCTGTCTTTTTCTGAAGAAGTTGAAGCTCAAGACAAGTTGTCCAACCAATGATGGGTATTTCTTTTGTTTTCACAATAAGGCAATCGGCAGATATGTCAATATTCTTTTGCGATATTTGTGCATTGAATTTCCCTATAACATCTAGTGGTTGACTTTATGAAAATGGAAATATCTTGGTTGTGCTACCATTCAGATGAGGTTTGGGAGTTAGCTTTTTAAATACATGTTCTGGCAGAATGTTGATGCTTGCTCCAGAATCTTCTAATGCTTGTATCATGCTCCCATTGATGTTAACTTCAAATAAAGGTACATGTTTTCCTTGAATAGTGGACATGTACACGTAGTCATCCTCTACAGTGTTATTCGAGTTTCTCATATACTTTTTAAAACTTGGTTTCTGGTGTGGGGTGCGTTTCGGTTGAAATACTGGTCTATTTGCACTGTTGCAAACAGTAGCAAAGTGATTGTTTTTGCCACATGATTGCCACTGCTTATTGAAAGCTGGACAATACTTCTGACCACCTTCATGAGGCCATGCTCTTCCACAATTCTTACATTTAGAGTAAGGAACTCTGTCTTGTTTTGGTGTAGATCTATACTTGTGTTGTTTGGGCTTGCTGTAATTAATTGAACTAGTAGTAGATCTCATTTTGTGCAGAGATGCATTATTTCCTTCTATCGCCTTAACATGTTTTTGCGTGATCTCGCAGGTTCTGGCAAACTGTAATAAGTCTGTCAATAAAATGTTAGGATTATTTAATCCTTTTTCCCGTACCTTGGATGATTTACAACCAGCTATTAGTTGTGACCTTATCTCTTCATCAGGGTTATGGAACTCAAACGATCGTGCTAGCTGCTTTAACTCTGTGTAGAAGGTTTCTGTCTCTTCAGTTTGTTGATGGAGCTGTCTGAAAGCATATCTTTGAATCTCTTTGTTTACTCTTGGATTAAAGTAACGGTTCAATGTTTGAATTAGCTTATCAAGCACTGATTCATCCGGTGTTGGGGTTGTTTCCAAGTCCGGAATTGATTCGACTATATCATTAAGATCATTACCAGCATATGTTAGTAGGAGAGCTTTCTTTTTGCTTTCGACAGTGACATTGTATGCCACAAACAAGTTATTTGTTAGCCTTGACACCCACTTCTGCCATCGAGTAGCCACACCTTCTGCCTTCGTATCGAATGCAGGGTAGGCTGGTAGCTGTGCAAAAGCCATGTTGTAAATTTTTTTGTGTCTCCTCGTTAGATCTTGATTAAAGTAATCGAACGAATTAAAATCTGGTTTTAATACTTATCAATCTTTTTAGAACTTAGATCTGATCTTCCTTTCCAAAGTTGTTTGGATTGTTTCTGACGAAGATGTTCGTGGATTCTTTCTGATTAGAAAATTTTACTCGTCGCCAATTGTAATGAATTAACACCCATATTGTTGTTTGCTCATCTCTATTCTCTTCCGGTCTTATTCAAGAACTCTCACTCTATTAATTAATTTTCACAATGACTATCAAGAGTTATTTCCCTTATTACATTTAGGATATATCCTTTATTTCTTTTAAATTTGGTTTTTATCTTATTCCCATGAAAACTACATTCTTGTAAAATTTTCCTTGTTAGAAACTAATCAGCGACTAAGAATTTGCCGCCCATGGCCAAGTATCACCAGGGGCACTTCCCCCCTTTCCCCTCATCACTATGCCACTGCATCAGGGGCATCTCTTCATCCTAGCAATCGGCTGACGTAGCTTAGAGTGCCATCAGCAAAATAGCGAGATCGATATGCATCTGGCCTGTCTTCTTAATTTTGTTTCGCTGATTCACATCTTGCTGCAACTTCACATGTAATAAAGCGAACGTTTACTCGGTAATTGGAAGCTACCGTCCATGTGTGACTACCAATGCCAAAAGCCCGTTTCGGTTTTGGGTTTTTCCATGCAACGCTTACGTTGACAGCCGCATCTTTAAAATCCAGGGGTATAGTATCTTTCTGTCATTGCATTAATTAAATATGAAGCTTCATTTCTGGTAGCTGTTGAAAAGGGGTCAGGGGTAGGTCTATCAGTCTCGGTTTATGATTGTCTTCCCCGCGGTCAGTCCGGGGTCAATCCTTCAGCTATGCGAAAAAACTGACAGCTCTGTCTTCTTCACACTGACCGTCTGTCTCAAAAGGTTCTCCCGTAGGGTGGGCTTGTCTCTTTTCATCAGATTTCAGCATCATCACGTCTGCTCTATGCTTCAAAGACTTAGTAATGCTTCACTTTAGTAGTAAACGCCTCTACTAGTTGGAAATTTACTATATTCTAATTTACTACCAACTTTACTACTAGCTTTACTATAATTTATTAGTTTAAACTTTACTAGTCCTTGCTTACTACTAACTTTACTAACTCTAAAAAAAATATTTTAAAAAAAGTTTTTAAGATACCACGTTTTGTGAACTAAAAAGAAGAAAATAAATTTTTTCTTGGGCTATGTTGGAACTTCCCTTCCCCTGGGCTGAGCCAGAACTGTTTTGTTGGATGCACATTGTGGACATTTTGTACATACACACTCTTACACACCAAAATATTTTCGAACTGAAAACGTGGGGCGCATTCGGCTGAAATTAAATGAAGTATCATATATAGACTGTGGAGGAATTTGAAACTGAAAAGTTTAATGTAATAGCATTAATAGACCAAATTTCAGCCGAATGCGCCCCACGTTTTCAGTTCGAAAATATTTTGGTGTGTAAGAGTGTGTATGTACAAAATGTCCACAATGTGCATCCAACAAAACAGTTCTGGCTCAGCCCAGGGGAAGGGAAGTTCCAACATAGCCCAAGAAAAAATTTATTTTCTTCTTTTTAGTTCACAAAACGTGGTATCTTAAAAACTTTTTTAAAAATATTTTTATTTTATACTTTTTAGTTCAAATGAAAAACGTGGTGTTTTAAAAAGCTTTTNTATATATATATTATTAATCTAAGCTATTATATTTAGATCACATTTAAATATTAAACATATAATCAATTTCAAAACAGACAATCTAATCCCATAAATTGTCTGTTGAGAATTACATGCCTGCTTGGTCTCCAAATTGCTTTGGATTAACAGGTGCAAGCACGAGAAGCTGAGGCATGATTGCACCCAACACGAACAAACACAAACATATAGACAAAAACCAACGCGTACATAAACATAAAATTACCCTAGTTGAAAGAAACCTGAAAAGAAATGAAAAGTAGAATTAATGAACCTACGGATTCACTGGAGGTTGATAATTTCGCATTCTTTCCATTTCTCGAAGTGCTTCCTCATTGCATGGTTTCTTTCCAGAGAGTTTACTGCCCTCCAATTCCTCGATACGCAATCCATCCAATGATCTAACTCTACTAAGTGCTACATATGCTTGACCATTTTGAAAAAGTGAATTTCCAAGATATACGACTGCACGATCCACAGTACATCCTTGCATTTTGTGAATTGTTGTTTTTGTCTGCCTTGGTCCACTATAATCCCAGACGGTAGCCCCCAATGTTACGTCGTTGTCTTAATATGTTTTTCCCAATCCTCTGTATGCACACATATGTCATCAAAATAAGTCTCTACATTTTTCTAATTACCAAACTTAACGAAACATTTTCCGGAAAACACAAGAAATCATTGACATTTGATTAGTTATTCCATATAAGGAAAAATAGAATTTAATTCTACTATAATTAAGTAGAATTGAGTACTATAATTAATGAAATATTAAATTGTCATGTGAATCAAGTATGCATGCAAAATTTCATCAAAATTGGATGATCAGAAGTGGTTCAAAAAAGGAATTCAATTTTTGCCCCGGAAAGACAAACATCCAGACAAGAAAGCAAACTAAGAAAAACGTGGTAAAATAATAGTGAATATCTTACTTAACTGGCGATAGTAATTGACATATCAATGAACAATGCATATAAAGAATAAAAGCATTAAATAGCAACATATAAAAAATACATTTGAACTATACAAAATACATTTGAACTATTTTAAGTGCTGCTTAAACCTGAAAACAGACTTCTAAGGTAGGCTCAACTCTATTCAAAAGTCAACACTACCAACCTTGTGCACTGTGCCTCTGAATCTTCTGAGAGGGACCGTTAAAAGGTTTGGGTCCAGTATTTATGGACCACTGGCCACGCTATGGTTGCGTCTGCCTTACATATCTAACAGTTACATTTGGCTACTCCCCTGGGCTTGGCGTGGGTCAGCATGCAACTCTCATTTTGATTGGTCAGTCATCATGTACCAACTCTTTAGCACGTGCTCACATATTACGAAGTTTTTGTAGCGTCCTACCAATTTTCCATTGCCCATCATCAGAAATTCCAGAACCTTTGTTCGGTAATGGACAGCGTCCCCTGTTACACCTAACACATAACCGCAGCGATTCTAAAATTGTAAAGGTTTTAAGACTCTAATAGTGTGGATCGCAACAGTAGAATACCCCTTGCTTAAATACTTCAAGTGGAGTTAAGTGTGTGTATGTTTTTGTGAGAGAGAGAAAGAACGAGAGAGAGAATAAGATTGAATAGGAAGAATAAAAATAACAGAGGAAATGACTATTAAATTAGATAGAGATTATGAAGAGAATAGATAGGGTAAGAGGTAGAAAGAAGGGTCTATTAAATTATACTCTTAATATATGATATTTTAGATAACATGGGATCTTAAAGTCAATTAATATTTAATTTCTTTTCCCTTTTCTATACGTGGTTATCATTATCAGTCTCTGCCCATCATTGTTGTTACTTTTAACCTGATGTTGCAGGTAAAATATAATAGTTTAAGAAAGAAAAAAAGAAATTTTTTAACCGAAAGAGGTGTCCTTATACATACATGTATTTTAAAATCCTTTATATTAACTTGTGGTGTCTGAGCCTGTGCGACCGACCAACCGTGCGTGCGTGTTTGCTTACCAAAAAAAAACTTTGGATCGATTTTAACCCACTTTCTTGTAAGCTAGCGATGTGAAATTGTGCAGGCAGACTCATGCCAATGATGAAAAGGATGTATCAAAATTTAAGATCGCTTAAATGGACAGTAATTGAATTATTTAATTTTTAAATTATTTTGTTTATCTTTTCATATCATGTTAAGTTTTTGAGATAGAGTGTTGTGGTGCGTACTATGTTCAACAACCTGTCATGTTGTGCAATAATGTGCGCATTACATTGACAATACTTTAAAAAATATTATCGATCGGTGCGCATTATATTAAACACGTTTTACGAGACATAACTAGAATTTTGTAATATTTGTTTGTTTTGCCCTGCGTATTATAATGGGACGTAGTGGTCGAGAGTTAGCGCGCTAGACTGCCATACCGATGGTCACGAGTTCGAATCCACGCGAAAGCGAGGATTTGTTCCGGTGGCCTGAGGAGTCCCTGAGTCACCCAGCTCTGAATGAGTACCTAACTAGACAATAGTTAGGCGGCTGGGGTAATACGTGGAACCCCTATAGCCGTTGCCTGTGACCGCTGCATCACTTGCCAACAGATCATCTCTCGTAGACAAATTATCTTCTGCATAGAAGGAGAGTCAGTATATCTAAGATAAGAACATCCTTTCAGTTATGTCTCGTTTATAAAGGATTTTTGGTGAAAAAAAAATTTACGGGTCGTTTTTATTTGTTTCAAAAACTTTTCTTACACTGTTTATTAATTTCAGAGTGGGATTTCAAAGCATGAGGTCAAATAACTCTAATTTTTATTTCCCCCCAAAAAAATTATCTTACAGAGAAAGTGTTTTAACAATGGACTATCCTTTGAGAATTGTTAAGTACATGGAAAAAGAAAGAGAATATCTCCCACTTGCTACTTCGTCAAATGAGCTTATCTTTGCCACCTTGTTAATTGAATGCAGTGATTTAGCAGAAAATTTTAAGGTAATATCAAATATTATAAGGCTGCGGAAATTAACGATTCTTTTCTCGAATTATTTTTTACGATTAATCGACCCATCTCCTAAAAATTTATTGAAAGTCAAAAAGTATTGAGACAATCGTAAAATTAACCACCAATAAATAAGAAATTTCCTAAAGATTACTTACACAATTTGGTTTAAACTATTGTCTGACGGGAATTTTCAAAATCGAGATTAAGTTTTCCTACAATGGTTCTAACACTTCGCTTACTTATCTAGCCAAATGAAAATTCTATTAAGCTTATGACAGTAATCGAGTCTGATAAAGAGACAGAAAAGGAGTACAGTTCTTCTGATGAATCAAATAACAACATACACAACTATTTGTGTAAGAAGACAATAAGTTTAAGCTTTATTTAAGAACTAATACTATTAGCAGTAGACGTTACGGCTAATCCCTTCATCAGTACAATAACATGAAATAATTACTTATTAAAAAGCTTTATGCAGGCCCATTCTGTATGATATTCTGGTGAATTACTGCGTTACGAAATGCAGATAATTGTTCCTGAATCCGTCAACCCTCTACAATCGTGGAAACTTAATGAACACAGATATCTAATGATGTCATTCCTTGACAAGATCATTTTGTGCATACAAGTTACCTCTGTCCCATGCGAATGAATGGCTGTTCAGCTCGGCTGATTATATTGTCAATTAGACCGCTTATCAGTTAAATCAAATCATAACAACACTAGGGCTGTCAATTTTTTGAAAAATGCTGCCCGGGTACCCGTCCAAATTTCGAACGGGTAACCCGTCATACAGCTATACTATGCAATCTAGCCACCTTCCATGTCCCTTACTTATTTCTCAGTAACCACACGGCCGTCGTCTAAAAGTGACGTCACGTGATTTTGGCTGATTTATACCCCCCTCCCCGCCATTGTCACAAAAACTTAGAACCCCCTTAGAACAAGGATTTGCTGCCGCGCCCCCTCCTCCATAATAGCTGTACCTCCTTTTTGAAAATGAGCATTTGTGAAATAACTTTATTGTCACTTAAGTTTGTATTTAATGTGAAGTTGAACTCTATTAAATCGAGACACATGTAAATTTATGTAAATCATCAATAAATAAATTGTAAACATTTAAGTTTTTAAGTGGAAATTTCATTTTAAGTTGCACGTTTTGATGTGATTTTACATTTCTAAAACACACACCCCCTTCGTCACAAATGTATGATCGCCTTCTCCGTAGGTGGTAAACGTCATTTTTTTTATTCGACTGTAAGTAACTAATTTATTGACTTTTAAAAAATTACAAATTTTGGTGTATTTTTTTTTAAATGAGGAACTCGTGGGAACAAACACGCAAAACACAATCGAATGGTAGGGGAGAGGGGGGAGATAAACAACATCTACAATCGGAAATCCTATGTTGGCGTATTTCTAAGTAACTTTAATGTTTGAAGCAGGGATGTTTTTATTAACAATACCAAACACGGCCTCATTCATCGCTATGTAGTCCCGCCCCACGGCCGCCGACTAACCCATTTGAAATTGTTAGTAACTGATTAATTTATAAAAGTTAAATACTGACTACCTTGTACATCAGTTTTTCTAGGTCAGCTCTTGTTAATTCACACAAGAAGCACAAGCGAATGCAAGGGGTGGGTTATATGAATGAAGGGAGGAGAGGAGGGGTAGATGAACAACTTTAGCTGCGAAGTTACTGTCACAGAAGGGATTTTTTTTTTTTACTAAAAAACCCCGCTTTCATCTCTAAATTCATTATTTTTGGCTGAGGACTTTTATTTTCCTTATCTATATGATTCTTTAAAGCGCCAAAATCTTTTTGTGTTTGCGATTTCTGTTTCACGTTTAGAGAAAAACATGTATCAAAGTACATTTCCCGTTGACAGATATTTCTCCTTAGATATAATTTACTGCATTTATTTCAAACAAAAATTTTCATTTGAAAAATTATTTNNNAAAAAAAAAAAAAAAAAAAAAAAAAAAGCGGAATGGGAGCCACAGTTTGGCCTCCGTTAACATAGACATTAAAGCTACATTTTCACGGGTACCCGGGCGGAATTTTACTACCCGGGTAATTTGTTGGCAACGGGTACCCGAGTACCTGTTGACAGGCCTAGTCAACACACTTGTCTTTTTGCTTAGTTATTTTAAGATGACATATAAAGGAGATATTACAGCAGCATTTTGATTTTAAATACGAACGTTTAATAAGTGTTATAACAAATTTTTAATTTTTGGGCTTAATGGAAATTAACGATTAAACAATCGTTACTTTTTTAAAAGCTACCGATTAAATTTAAATTAATCGATGTACAGCTTTCAAATAATCATTGCAACTGACCTAATATTTTTTTGTTTAATGCACCTTACTGGGGAGGTTTAAGGTGAGTGGGTTTTTTATGACAAATTTTAAAAATTACTAGCAGTCACACAATGCATCCTATGTCGGTATGTAAAACTAACATTCTATCCATTTTTTTATTACAGAAATTTATGCAAAAAAAATTATTGCCGCCCTTCAAATACTTTACGAATCCTCATGTACCAAAACGTCACGACGTGTGAGTCTTTGACTACATTTCCAATCATATAATTTTAAGATAGATGACATTTAAGGTGGCATTAATGACCCTGAGTTACTAAGACTTTTATAGGTTTCTTCCGTCAGCTCCCACCTCTCCACCAATACGCATTAACTGATGGGGGCACCTCTAGATTCGGTCCCCTCTAAGTGGGGGCACTTAGGGCAGGGTTAAGTTCGCTCGAAGTCCACTTTCCCGCCTCTCAAAGGGTTAGCTCCCAAAGGAGGTTTTAAATTAGACATACTTCGACCCGCTATTGATGTGTCGACGCCACTGCACAGATTACGGGTGTACAACATGGGTATGTCGCGAGATGAGGGAGAAACATAATTGAAGCCCTCCCAGGGGTGCGAGCAACCGAAGTAAACAACCTCATAGTGTCTGACCAAGTTCTTTACGGAACTTTTTCTATTGTTTTGCTAGCCACCTGGCCCTTAACTGTGCTTCGGATGACTGGTACAATGGTTTTCATCATCCACAGAGGCATTCTCCACCATGGACGCCCCCTTCCAAGTTTCGTATAGTGATTGTATTCATCTATATAGCTCCCTAGCTAGCCCTCTTATTGGTTGCTTAGCAAATCACTGATGTTAACAATTGGTTTCAACAATTTTTCAGGCTTTCGCGTCAATTGCTTGTTAGAGGAGCCTGTCACTACGGAGTCCCAGAATGTCGTCGTAAAGTTCATGGAGATTACCAAGAAATGATGAGAAATAACAATAAGTCAAGGTTAAGTCAATCAAAGTTTTGTTTCAAAAAATGTTTCTTTAACTCGGTGCATTTGGACTTGCATATTTGTTGGTGTAAATGGTGGTGGGCTGGGGGGGGGGAATGAAAGCACTTAAAAGCTAAGTTAGAATACAGATTATTTCACACATTTAAATGTGAATGCGATTTTTTCCTTAACATTCTAATACAATCTTCTAATATTTTTAAAAACTTATTTCGAGCTTTAACACATTATTCGTGTGATAATTTAATTATATAATTAGGAAAGACATGTGTTTACTGTCAGTGTTTAGCATACATAAACACCATCTTTAAGTCTTGTATGCAATACTTATATATCCAAGTTTAAATTATATCTTTAATCAACAGAAAACTAAATTGATAAAGAGAGACGAAAATATCCCACCACGCTATATTCATTTATTAGACACTTAATCGCAATTTATAAATAAACACCATAAGGTCATTGTATGCAATTAAGCTTTGAAATATTGTTTTCTATCATTAAAAATATGTTTGCAGTATTGAGAAGGAGTTATTTCGTACTGTTGTATGCTATGGGATAGCTGCTGGTGGAGACGAAGAATGGAATTACGCTTTAGAGGTAAGTGAACAGTCTGTACCATCACGCGTGCTTCCTATTTTTGGTGAAGTAATCTTTCTTTTAATATATGAAAAGAAACACTCTGCCAAAGTTTTTGGCAAATAAAATCGGAACGAGACGTTAATTGACGTTTTTGAAAAAGCAGACATTTAAATGACTAATTGCTATGATATTTTGACAGGTTCGGACACGACCGTCTGGACAATTTTCTTTAACGCAATAACTGCTTAATGAAACTGGACAGCAAAATAATTGGCATCTTAGCAAATCTCGAGACTCAACTCACAAAGAGAACTTTTATATTTTTAGACTTTTTTTAAAATTTCATATCAGAACTTGAATAAAAAATTAAAAGTTATAAAAGTTTTGAAGCTTCTTTACTTTTCTAGCCAAGCTTAATCTATTTCAATTCCACTTAGGCACAATCATAACCTTTGAAAATATATTAAATAGCCTTAATAGATTGACATGATTCTAGTTTGATACAAAATTATATTTACCTCAGAGGAATTTATTGAATGGAACAATAACACGATTGTCGAAGGTCCTATTTTTATTCCTTGATGTCTTCGTTCAATAAGATAGCCATCAACTTCCGCAAATAGTATGGGGAGAAAATTGTTTCGGGAATTTATTTATGCTTTCATTATTTTCTTAACACGTTGCATTTGGGGCTTGTTCACTGCATGGATCGTGTATTATTGTACGAATAACTGTCCCGGACGGGATGGACGGTCATAACGGACGAGCGATACATGCATTGTAAATTTTGTTCTTTCTTATACAGCTCTGGTTCATATGATTACGATCAGGTATTTCAGTTACTGAATTTCAATCGTATACACATAAGCCTTGACTAGTCCAAACATTCTATTCACGACCATATCTTGTATGAGAGGTTTAATTTGATGTTGAAAATGCGTGCAACTAAAGCCGGTCTATCACTCGACTGTCAGCCTTCCAATAAATTCTCTTGAATTTCTGGCCAATTGGGATTGCATGTCAAATTTATAAAGAGATCAGATTTACCTTAAGTTGCAACAATTGACATTACATTATGGAATTTTTCTCCCATGTTTCGGGCTGATCTTTGAAAAGATAATGGTAAAATCCCAAATCGACAGATAGTGGTTATTGTCGAACTGCTGTATGCTTAATATAATCCATTAACCCTCTATATTGTTCATCACGTAGACGGCTTTTAAACATTCAAATGAAAATAATATTTTTTTCTCGCCTTGTAGATGAAAATCAAAATTCCATTGTTGAAATAATTTTCAGCCATGTAGTATCGGATATTTTTTAAACATAAAAATATGCGACCTCGTAAAGTATAAAAGAAAAATAAACACTTAACTGAATCACAATTTGATTACCTTCATTTGAAGTAATAGCAATGGCTTGTAGTTATTAAACTTCGAAATTCTACAACCAAACAAAAACCTATTGTAAATCTCATAAACCGAATAACAGATGCTATACATTGATATTAATCATTAAATTTAGAATTTCGTATAAAATATTGTCATGCACGCATACAAAAAAACGTACATTAAATACAATAAGAATAATAAAATTATTTATCCCATCAAATAAACGATAGCTATTTTTATGGGTTCCCTTTACACATAATAAAAGCTCAAATAATGACATCACGCCACAATATCTTTGGCGAGAAACACACTCTGTTAATCTCGAAAGAACATTTAAAAGAATATTTTACGCCTATAATTTTTTTAGCGCATTTTCGAGAAGTCGAATGCGCTATTGCACCCGTTTTGTCCGTCTGTCATCACCTTTGATCACAGCATCCACAAGTCCTAGACCCATGATGTATATATGTTTTTTGTATGTCCTGACCTGCCATTTGTGCATCAACACTCAGTTACTCGATCCGTTAAAAAACCCCGTTAAAACTACCAAAAAACTTTGCGAATCGAGAGGTAACACTGGCGCAGGGAACGGCCG